>CAWVRF010000002.1:0-600000 GCA_963932465.1 Maratus speciosus
AGAGCTAGACAACAACTTTAAGCCCGTTATTTTGATAATTTAACACATGCTCGCCAAAGTTTATACTCTAACTTAAAGTTTGAACCCAAAAGTAGAGCCCTGCAAAAAGCGTAAGAGCCGGAATAAAATGTCAAAGTACAGGGTGGTCGAAACTCGAAGGCTCCTAAGAGATAAACAAACAGATTTCTTGACTTATGGCATGCATTTTCATGATTCTGTTTGCTGGGGCTCTCTGAAACTCAGTTGAACGGTACAAAAAGAAACATCGATAGGGGGCGCTTTGGGCAAAAAACATAATTCGTTGACATTTCGGACGCTAACTGGAAACGGGGCGCTACGATCAGTTAGTAATAATGAAAACACATTTTCTACCTCTGCTCAACACTTCTGAATAAATTTAGACCAAAAACATCAATGATACTGGAAATTTATTTACAAAAAATAACACTACAGAAGATGCTCGAAATTTCGACCTTGGGCCATGATGCAGGCTTCGCACCTCCGTCGCATTGAGGAGTGTGTGTTTCCAACAATGCCAGGAGTATCTCTGATCTGCCCTGCAGCTGCCACAATGCGCGCCACAAGTTCTTCAGCACTGCTGACAGGTGTATGGTATACCTCGGCCTTCAGGTAACCCCAAAGGAAGAAATCCAAGCAGGTGAGGTCTGGTGATCGGGCAGGCCAGTGAACTGGACCCCCACGCCCGATCCACCGCTGGCCATACCTTGCGTTTAGATGGAGACGCACGTCGTTCGTGTAATGGGCCGGAGCTCCATCGTGCTGGAACCACATCTGGCGACGCGAACCTTCGGGTACGTGCGCCTCATCCAGAAGCTGCGGCAGCACTTGATCCAGGAAAATCAGGTAATTTCCACCTGTCAGCCGTTCAGGTAACAAATAAGGGCCAATGAGGCAATCCCCCAGAATGCCGGCCCACACATTTACTGAGAAACGCTCCTGGGCTGCTCGGCTTCTGGTTTCATGTGGATTTTCATCACACCACACATGACTGTTGTGGGCGTTCCACATTCCCTCCCGGCTGAAGGTGGACTCGTCCGTAAACAAAATGCTGTTTACAAAACGGGGATCCCTGGATCTCATCGCCAAGTACCATCTTGAGAATTCCACTCGAGGGCCAAAATCCTGCTCTCTGAGCAACTGCACCCGCTGGATGTGGTAGGGGTGCAGATTCCGGGAACGTAAGATGCGCCACGCAGTTGCTTGCGAAATGCCAACATGTCTGGCGATATCTCTCGTGCTAAGACCTGGGTTGTCCTCAACCAGGTTAAGCACAGCCTCTTCGTTGTCGGGGGTGCTCACTGATCGCTCCCGTTCAGGCCTGCCTCCGTCGAAAGATCCCGTTGTGGACAACCTCTGGTGTACTCGAGCGAAGAAGGCATGGCAGGGGATTTGCCTGTTGGGGTAACGCTCGGCGTACAACCGCTGAGCGGCTCGTCCATTACAACCAGCAGCGCCATACGCCAAATGCATAGCCAATTCAGAGTTTGTGTACCGTTCCATCCTACTACCGATCTGCAGACAAGTAACCCGAAGCTTAAGTAGGTACCGCACGTTCAAAAGACGTGTCTGCGCATACAACTACGTCATCTCGCGTTGTCGTCTACGCATTACGTATCTTTTGCATATCGATATGGTACGATATCTTTTGCATAAATCAGCAAAAAGCACCTTATGTAAATTTTATTGCGCGCATTGTGCATGATTGAAACCAGCTATGTTTGTTAAAAAAAACAAACAAACTGCAGTTTTAATAGCTTCTTATGATAAGTAAATTACTCTCTTGTTTTGTTTCTAACTGATCGTAGCGCCCCGTTTCCAGTTAGCGTCCGAAATGTCAACGAATTATGTTTTTTGCCCAAAGCGCCCCCTATCGATGTTTCTTTTTGTACCGTTCAACTGAGTTTCAGAGAGCCCCAGCAAACAGAATCATGAAAATGCATGCCATAAGTCAAGAAATCTGTTTGTTTATCTCCTAGGAGCCTTCGAGTTTCGACCACCCTGTACTTTGACATTTTATTCCGGCTCTTACGCTTTTTGCAGGGCTCTACTTTTGGGTTCAAACTTTAAGTTAGAGTATAAACTTTGGCGAGCATGTGTTAAATTATCAAAATAACGGGCTTAAAGTTGTTGTCTAGCTCTCCAAAGTCTGCAGCGCCCCCTATCCATGTTTTAAGAGATACGCTTATCAAATTGGTACTGAAGAAAGTCTAAACAAACAGAATCATTTCGACGCAACAAGCAAGAAAATCTAACCATTTCCCTAGTTTTTATGACGTTTCGAATTTCGGCACCCAAATTTTCGAAAGCGCCTAGCGCCTTACCATCGCGTCAGGGACCCTACATTCCCTATTCAAAAATGTTCGTCTAGGTGTTCTCTATCGATCCTTAAAGTTTGTCACCGACGAGCTGAATCACCCTGTATTATGTCTATATAACTATATATATCAATTATTCGACCCTATATTTATTATATGTTATGTCTATATAACTATATATATCGATTGTTGGACACTATATTTATTATATGTTATGTCTATATATCTATATATATATCGATTATTGGACCCTATATTTATTATATGTTATGTCTATATAACTATATATATCGATTATTGTACCCTATATTTATTATATGTTATGTCTATATAACTATATATATCGATTATTGGACCCTATATTTATTATATATTATGTCTATATAACTATATATATATCGATTATTGGATCCTATATTTATTATATGTTATGTCTATATAACTATATATATCGATTATTGGACCCTATATTTATTATATGTTATGTCTATATAACTATATATATCGATTATTGGACCCTATATTTATTATATGTTATGTCTATATAACTATATATATATCGATTATTGTACCCTATATTTATTATATATAACTATATATATAACTATATACTATATATATATAACTATATATATAACTTTATAACTATATTTTTTATATATTATGTCTATATAATCGATTAGTGGACACTATATTTATTATATATTATGTCTATATAACTATATTTTTTATATATTATGTCTATATAATCGATTAGTGGACCCTATTTTTATTATATATTATGTCTATATAACTATATTTTTTATATATTATGTCTATATAATCGATTAGTGGACCCTGTATATCGATTATTGGACCCTTTATGTATTATATATTATGTCTATTTAACTATATATATCGATTATTGGACCCTTTATTTATTATATATTATGTCTATATAACTATATATATCGATTATTGGACCCTATATTTATTATATGTTATGTCTATTTAACTATATATATCGATTACTGGACCCTATATTTATTATATGTTATGTCTATATAACTATATATATCGATTATTGGACCCTATATTTATTATATGTTATGTCAATATAACTATATATATATCGATTATTGGACCCTATATTTATTATATATTATGTCTATATAACTATATTTTTTATATATTATGTCTATATAATCGAGTAGTGGACCCTATATTTGTTATATATTATGTCTATATAACTATATTTTTTATATATTATGTCTATATAATCGATTAGTGGACCCTATATTTATTATATATTATGTCTATATAATCGATTAGTGAATCCTGTATATCGATTATTGGACCCTATATGTATTATATATTATGTCTACATAACTATATATATCGATTATTTGACCCTATATTTATTATATGTTATGTCTATAAAACTATATATATCGAATATTGGACCCTAAATTTATTATATGTTATGTCTATATAACTATATACAGGGTGATTCATAAAAGATGGGCAGAACTTTAAGGGGTTATAGTACACTTAAAGACAAATAATATTAAATAGGAGACTAAGGGTCCCAGACGTATTCCCAAGGAGATAGGGGGCATTAAAGTTTAGGGTCCGAAATTTCAAATGATTATAAAACGTGGAAAAATTGGTCGATTCGTTTGCGGTTTTTGCAAAAAATTTTCTTTATGCCAGTATTTTCTTGAAATAAAATTTTAAAGTTCAATTTCAAAAAATGCCGATAGGGGGCGCTTTAGACTTTGGAGTAACAAACAACTATTTTTTAGCGTTATTTTTTGTATTTCTTTAAATGATTTCGAAAGCTTAGACTTAAACTTAAATTTTGATCTAAAAATCTGAGTCCTAACGAGTAGTTAAGTAGCATAAACTGAAATTTGAAATTTGAAACCCTTCTCCCCCCAGAACAAAAATCAGTTATTCCCGATCTTTGTGTCGTAGATTAGGCTCTAACTACTGCCGCGTTTTGCTAAAATTATTCTTTTTGTCAGTATTTTCTTGAAAATAAATTTTAAAGAAAATTTTCAAAAAATTCCGATAGAGGGCGCTTTAGACTTTGGAGTAACGAACAACTATTTTATACCGTTATTTTTTGTGTCTCATTAAATGCTTTCTAAAGCTTAGGCTTAAATTTTCAGCCCAAAATCTGAATCGTTAGACGTGGTTAAGTTTCTGGGGAGAGGGGTTTGAAATTTCTACTCCTGAGCACAGTTCAGTTTACCATGTCCACACATTGTGTGCTGTGATACGAGGTAAAAAGACACAAATTAGGATTATGTTACCAAAGCATATTTATTAACATGTAATTACAATAAATGTTCAAAATTGTGACCACCAGAGGTTATGCACGCAGAACAACGGCGAAGAATGGAACGGCGAACATTCGCGAAAACATCAGGCTTTTCGAGCACTTCCCCTACAGCGGCGGAAAGTCTGGCGACCAGTTCCTCGGGGGATTCAATGGGTGTCTCATACATAAGAGCCTTCAATCGTCCCCAAAAAAAGAAATCGAGGGGTGAAAGATCTGGCGAGCGAGCAGGCCAAGCAACAGGACCACCTCGACCAATCCATCTGTTCGGAAATGTGATGTCCAGATAGTTGCAGACGTCTCGTACGTAATGGGCTGGCGCTCCATCGTGCTGGAACCACATGACCCGCCGGATGCGTGGAGGAACAACGTTTAACAGGTCTGGCAGCACATGTTGCAGAAATGTGAGGTATGTTTTACCGTTGAGGCGTTCAGGAAGAAGGTACGGTCCGATTAGGTGGTCTCCGAGGATTCCTGCCCAAACATTGATGGAAAAGCGTCTCTGATGAGCATGTGGATACGTAGCATGTGGATTGACATCCGCCCATACATGTGCATTGTGTGTGTTAAATGTACCTTCACGTGTGAAGGTACATTCATCGGTGAAAAGCACAGTTCGTCCAAAATGTGGATTTAGCGCGTTCTGCTGCAGAAACCAGCGGGCGAATTCAATACGATTTGGATAATCCCCTGGAGACAGTTTCTGGACTCGTTGCACATGAAACGGGAGCAAATGTTCATCCTTCAGTACCCTCCAAGTCATGGACTGTGAGGTATCCACCTGCCTAGCCACTGTTCGTGTACTTGTACTTGGCTGCGCCGCTACTACATCCAGAAGGGCTTCTGCAACAACTACTGATTCGTCCTTTTTTGCACGACCTGCATTCGACCGGGAAGCGAGAAATGATCCCGTCTCACACAACTGTCTGTGCAAGCGCTCGAAAGTTTTGCGGTTAGGCAACCGCCTGTTGGGAAATCGCTCTCCGTACATTCGTTGTACCTCTGCACCATTTCCATCTGCCGCTCCGTAAATTAAATGCATCTCAGCCTTTTCCTTATTCGTGAAGGCCACCATCTTCCGATTCATTACTACAGCGACTTACACTTGACTCACCGTTCAGTGGTTTTTATGCCTGAATCGTGTCGAAATTTTGCATACATGTTCTTCTTCTTCCCCATTTGACATTTGCATACTTTCTGTTTCCTTCTTCACCCGGTGACTAGCGTCAGGAATGGAGCTTTAACGTTTGCATGAGCGACGTTTCCAACTGTGCCAGTGCCTTTATGAGTGAATTCCGACTATGCAGTCCTTGACGAAAGTTGTATTTTTGCCTCGTATCACAGCACAGAATTGTTGGGCATGGTTAAGTAGTGCAAACTGAACTATGTTCAGAAGTTGAAATTTGAACCCCCTCCCCTCGCTACTGAACCACGCTCAGCGATTCAGATTTTGAGCTGAAAATTTAAGTTTAAGTCTATGCTTTAGAAAGCATTTAATGAGACACAAAAAATAACGGTATAAAATAGTTGTTCGTTACTCTAAAATCTAAAGCGCCCTCTATCGGAATTTTTTGAAAATTTTCTTTAAAATTTATTTTCAAGAAAATACTGACATAAAGAATAATTTTAGCAAAACGCGGCAGTAGTTAGAGCCTAATCTACGACACAAAGATCGGGAATAACTGATTTTTGTTCTGGGGGGAGAAGGGTTTCAAATTTCAAATTTCAGTTTATGCTACTTAACTACTCGTTAGGACTCAGATTTTTAGATCAAAATTTAAGTTTAAGTCTAAGCTTTCGAAATCATTTAAAGAAATACAAAAAATAACGTTAAAAAATAGTTGTTTGTTACTCCAAAGTCTAAAGCACCCCCTATCGGCATTTTTTGAAATTGAACTTTAAAATTTTATTTCAAGAAAATACTGGCATAAAGAAAATTTTTTGCAAAAACCGCAAACGAATCGACCAATTTTTCCATGTTTTATAATCATTTGAAATTTCGGACCCTAAACTTTAATGCCCCCTATCTCCTTGGGAATACGTCTGGGACCCTTAGTCTCCTATTTAATATTATTTGTCTTTAAGTGTACTATAACCCCTTAAAGTTCTGCCCATCTTTTATGAATCACCCTGTATATCGAATATTGGACCCTATATTTATTATATATTATGTCTATATATCTATATTTTTTATATATTATGTCTATATAATCGATTAGTGGACCCTATATTTATTATATATGATGTCTATATAACTATATTTTTTATATATTATGTCTATATAATCGATTAGTGGACCCTATATTTATTATATAATATGTCTATATAACTATATTTGTTATATATTATGTCTATATAATCGATTAGTGGACCCTATATTTATTATATATTATGTCTATATAATCGATTAGTGGACCCTGTTTATCGATTATTGGACCCTATATGTATTATATATTATGTCTATATAACTATATATATATCGATTATTGGACCCTATATTTATTATATGTTATGTCTATATAACTATATATATCGATTATTGGACCCTATATTTATTATATATTATGTCTATATATCTATATTTTTTATATATTATGTCTATATAATCGATTAGTGGACACTATATTTATTATATATTATGTCTATATAACTATATTTTTTATATATTATGTCTATATAATCGATTAGTGGACCCTGTATATCGATTATTCGACCCTTTATGTATTATATATTATGTCTATATAACTATATATATCGATTATTGGACCCTTTATTTATTATATGTTATGTCTATATAACTATATATATCGTTTATTGGACCCTATATTTATTATATGTTATGTCTATATAACTATATATATCGATTATTGGACCCTATATTTATTATATGTTATGTCTATATAACTATATATATCGATTATTGGACCCTATAGTTATTATATATTATGTCTATATAACTATATATATCGATTATTGGACCCTATATTTATTATATGTTATGTCTATATAACTTTATATTTCGATTATGGGACAGTATATTTATTATATATTATGTCTATATAACTATATATATCGATTATTGGACCCTATATGTATTATATATTATGTCTATATAACTATATTTTTTATATATTTTGTCTATATAATCGATTAGTGGACCCAATATTTATTATATATTATGCTTACATAACTATATTTTTTATATATTATGTCTATATAATCAATTAGTGGACCCTATATTTATTATATATTATGTCTATATAACTATATTTTTTATATATTCTGTCTATATAATCGATTAGTGGACCCTATATTTATTATATATTATGTCTATATAACTATATTTTTTATATATTCTGTCTATATAATCGATTAGTGAATCCTGTATATCGATTATTGGACCCTATATGTATTATATATTATGTCTATATAACTATATTTATCGATTATTGGACCCTATATTTATTATATGTTATGTCTATAAAGCTATATATATCGATTATTGGACCCTAAATTTATTATATGTTATGTCTATATAACTATATATATCGATTATTGGACCCTATATTTATTATATATTATGTCTATATAACTATATATATCGATTATTGGACCCTATATTTATTATATGTTATGTCTATATAACTATATATATCGATTATTGGACCCTATATTTATTATATGTTATGTCTATATAACTATATATATCCATTATTGGACCCTATATTTATTATATATTATGTCTATATAACTATATTTTTTATATATTCTGTCTATATAATCGATTAGTGGACCCTGTATTTGTTATATATTATGTCTATATAACTATATTTTTTATATATTATGTCTATATAATCGATTAGTGGACCCTATATTTATTATATATTATGTCTATATAACTGTATTTTTTATATATTATGTCTATATAACTATATTTTTTATATATTATGTCTATATAATCGATTAGTGGACCCTATATTTATTATATATTATGTCTATATAACTGTATTTTTTATATATTATGTCTATATAATCGATTAGTGGACCCTGTATATCGATTATTCGACCCCTTATGTATTATATATTATGTCTATATAACTATATATATCGATTATTGGACCCTTTATTTATTATATGTTATGTCTATATAACTATATAGATCGTTTATTGGACCCTATATTTATTATATGTTATGTCTATATAACTATATATATCGATTATTGGACCCTATATTTATTATATGTTATGTCTATATAACTATATATATCGATTATTGGACCCTATAGTTATTATATATTATGTCTATATAACTATATATATCGATTATTGGACCCTATATTTATTATATGTTATGTCTATATAACTTTATATTTCGATTATGGGACAGTATATTTATTATATATTATGTCTATATAACTATATATATCGATTATTGGACCCTATATGTATTATATATTATGTCTATATAACTATATTTTTTATATATTATGTCTATATAATCGATTAGTGGACCCAATATTTATTGTATATTATGCCTACATAACTATATTTTTTATATATTATGTCTATATAATCAATTAGTGGACCCTATATTTATTATATATTATGTCTATATAACTATATTTTTTATATATTCTGTCTGTATAATCGGTTAGTGGACCCTATATTTATTATATATTATGTCTATATAACTATATTTTTATATATTCTGTCTATATAATCGATTAGTGGACCCTATATTTATTATATATTATGTCTATATAATCGATTAGTGAATCCTGTATATCGATTATTGGACCCTATATGTATTATATATTATGTCTATATAACTATATATATCGATTATTGGACCCTATATTTATTATATATTATGTCTATAAAGCTATATATATCGATTATTGGACCCTAAATTTATTATATGTTATGTCTATATAACTATATATATCGATTATTGGACCCTATATTTATTATATGTTATGTCTATATAAATATATATATATCGATTATTGGACCCTATATTTATTATATGTGATGTCCATATAACTATATATATATCGATTATTGGAAACTATGTTTATTATATGTTATGTCTATATAAATATATATATCGATAATTGGACACTATATTTATTATATGTTATGTCTATATAACTATATATATCGATTATTGGACCCTATATTTATTATATATTATGTCTATACAACTATATTTTTTATATATTATGTCTATATAATCGATTAGTGGACCCTATATTTATTATATATTATGTCTATATAACTATATTTTTTATATATTATGTCTATATAATCGATTAGTGGACCCTATATTTATTATATATTATGTCTATATAACTATGTTTGTTATATATTATGTCTATATAATCGATTAGTGGACCCTATATTTATTATATATTATGTCTATATAATCGACTAGTGGACCCTGTATATCGATTATTGGACCCTATATGTATTATATATTATGTCTATATAACTATATATATCGATTATTGGACCCTATATTTATTATATGTTATGTCTATATAACTATATATATCGATTATTGGACCCTATATTTATTATATGTTATGTCTATATAACTATATATATCGATTATTGGACCCTATATTTATTATATGTTATGTCTATATAACTATATATATCCATTATTGGACCCTATATTTATTATATATTATGTCTATATAACTATATATATATCGATTATTGTACCCTATATTTATTATATATTATGTCTATATATCTATATTTTTTATATATTATGTCTATATAATCGATTAGTGGACACTATATTTATTATATATTATGTCTATATAACTATATTTTTTATATATTATGTCTATATAATCGATTAGTGGACCCTATATTTATTATATATCATGTCTATATAACTGTATTTTTTATATATTATGTCTATATAATCGATTAGTGGACCCTGTATATCGATTATTCGACCCTTTATGTATTATATATTATGTCTATATAACTATATATATCGATTATTGGACCCTTTATTTATTATATGTTATGTCTATATAACTATATATATCGTTTATTGGACCCTATATTTATTATATGTTATGTCTATATAACTATATATATCGATTATTGGACCCTATATTTATTATATGTTATGTCTATATAACTATATATATCGATTATTGGACCCTATAGTTATTATATATTATGTCTATATAACTATATATATCGATTATTGGACCCTATATTTATTATATGTTATGTCTATATAACTTTATATTTCGATTATGGGACAGTATATTTATTATATATTATGTCTATATAACTATATATATCGATTATTGGACCCTATATGTATTATATATTATGTCTATATAACTATATTTTTTATATATTTTGTCTATATAATCGATTAGTGGACCCAATATTTATTATATATTATGCCTACATAACTATATTTTTTATATATTATGTCTATATAATCAATTAGTGGACCCTATATTTATTATATATTATGTCTATATAACTATATTTTTTATATATTCTGTCTATATAATCGATTAGTGGACCCTATATTTATTATATATTATGTCTATATAACTATATTTTTTATATATTCTGTCTATATAATCGATTAGTGAATCCTGTATATCGATTATTGGACCCTATATGTATTATATATTATGTCTATATAACTATATTTATCGATTATTGGACCCTATATTTATTATATGTTATGTCTATAAAGCTATATATATCGATTATTGGACCCTAAATTTATTATATGTTATGTCTATATAACTATATATATCGATTATTGGACCCTATATTTATTATATATTATGTCTATATAACTATATATATCGATTATTGGACCCTATATTTATTATATGTTATGTCTATATAACTATATATATCGATTATTGGACCCTATATTTATTATATGTTATGTCTATATAACTATATATATCCATTATTGGACCCTATATTTATTATATATTATGTCTATATAACTATATTTTTTATATATTCTGTCTATATAATCGATTAGTGGACCCTGTATTTGTTATATATTATGTCTATATAACTATATTTTTTATATATTATGTCTATATAATCGATTAGTGGACCCTATATTTATTATATATTATGTCTATATAACTGTATTTTTTATATATTATGTCTATATAATCGATTAGTGGACCCTGTATATCGATTATTCGACCACTTATGTATTATATATTATGTCTATATAACTATATATATCGATCATTGGACCCTTTATTTATTATATGTTATGTCTATATAACTATATATATCGTTTATTGGACCCTATATTTATTATATGTTATGTCTATATAACTATATATATCGATTATTGGACCCTATATTTATTATATGTTATGTCTATATAACTATATATATCGATTATTGGACCCTATAGTTATTATATATTATGTCTATATAACTATATATATCGATTATTGGACCCTATATTTATTATATGTTATGTCTATATAACTTTATATTTCGATTATGGGACAGTATATTTATTATATATTATGTCTATATAACTATATATATCGATTATTGGACCCTATATGTATTATATATTATGTCTATATAACTATATTTTTTATATATTATGTCTATATAATCGATTAGTGGACCCAATATTTATTATATATTATGCCTACATAACTATATTTTTTATATATTATGTCTATATAATCAATTAGTGGACCCTATATTTATTATATATTATGTCTATATAACTATATTTTTTATATATTCTGTCTGTATAATCGGTTAGTGGACCCTATATTTATTATATATTATGTCTATATAACTATATTTTTATATATTCTGTCTATATAATCGATTAGTGGACCCTATATTTATTATATATTATGTCTATATAATCGATTAGTGAATCCTGTATATCGATTATTGGACCCTATATGTATTATATATTATGTCTATATAACTATATATATCGATTATTGGACCCTATATTTATTATATATTATGTCTATAAAGCTATATATATCGATTATTGGACCCTAAATTTATTATATGTTATGTCTATATAACTATATATATCGATTATTGGACCCTATATTTATTATATGTTATGTCTATATAAATATATATATATCGATTATTGGACCCTATATTTATTATATGTGATGTCCATATAACTATATATATATCGATTATTGGAAACTATGTTTATTATATGTTATGTCTATATAAATATATATATCGATAATTGGACACTATATTTATTATATGTTATGTCTATATAACTATATATATCGATTATTGGACCCTATATTTATTATATATTATGTCTATATAACTATATTTTTTATATATTATGTCTATATAATCGATTAGTGGACCCTATATTTATTATATATTATGTCTATATAACTATATTTTTTATATATTATGTCTATATAATCGATTAGTGGACCCTATATTTATTATATATTATGTCTATATAACTATGTTTGTTATATATTATGTCTATATAATCGATTAGTGGACCCTATATTTATTATATATTATGTCTATATAATCGACTAGTGGACCCTGTATATCGATTATTGGACCCTATATGTATTATATATTATGTCTATATAACTATATATATCGATTATTGGACCCTATATTTATTATATGTTATGTCTATATAACTATATATATCGATTATTGGACCCTATATTTATTATATGTTATGTCTATATAACTATATATATCGATTATTGGACCCTACATTTATTATATGTTATGTCTATATAACTATATATATCGATTATTGGACCCTATATTTATTATATGTTATGTCTATATAACTATATATATCGATTATTGGACCCTATATTTATTATATATTATGTCTATATAACTATATTTTTTATATATTATGTCTATATAATCGATTAGTGGACCATATATTTATTATAAATTATGTCTATATAACTATATTTTTTATGTATTATGTCTATATAATCGATTATTGGACCCTATATTTATTATATGTTATGTCTGTATAACTATATATATCGATTATTGGACCCTATATTTATTATATGTTATGTCTATATAACTAAATATATCGATTATTGGACCCTATATCTATTATATGTTATGTCTATATAACTATATATATCGATTATTGGACCCTATATCTATTATATGTTATGTCTATATAACTATATATATCGATTATTGGACCCTATATTTATTATATGTTATGTCTATAGAACTATATATATCGATTATTGGACCCTATATTTATTATATGTTATGTCTATATAACTATATATATCGATTATTGGACCCTATATTTATTATATATTATGTCTATATAACTATATATATCGATTATTGGACCCTATATTTATTATATGTTATGTCTATAAAACTATATATATCGAATATTGGACCCTATATTTATTATATGTTATGTCTATATAACTATATATATCGAATATTGGACCCTATATTTATTATATATTATGTCTATATATCTATATTATTTATATATTATGTCTATATAATCGATTAGTGGACCCTATATTTATTATATATGATGTCTATATAACTATATTTTTTATATATTATGTCTATATAATCGATTAGTGGACCCTATATTTATTATATAATATGTCTATATAACTATATTTGTTATATATTATGTCTATATAATCGATTAGTGGACCCTATATTTATTATATATTATATCTATATAATCGATTAGTGGACCCTGTTTATCGATTATTGGACCCTATATGTATTATATATTATGTCTATATAACTATATATATATCGATTATTGGACCCTATATTTATTATATGTTATGTCTATATAACTATATATATCGATTATTGGACCCTATATTTATTATATGTTATGTCTATATAACTATATATATCGATTATTGGACCCTATATTTACTATATGTTATGTCTATATAACTATATATATCGATTATTGGACCCTATATTTATTATATGTTATGTCTATATAACTATATATATCCATTATTGGACCCTATATTTATTATATATTATGTCTATATAACTATATATATATCGATTATTGTACCCTATATTTATTATATATTATGTCTATATATCTATATTTTTTATATATTATGTCTATATAATCGATTAGTGGACCCTATATTTATTATATATCATGTCTATATAACTGTATTTTTTATATATTATGTCTATATAATCGATTAGTGGACCCTGTATATCGATTATTCGACCCTTTATGTATTATATATTATGTCTATATAACTATATATATCGATTATTGGACCCTTTATTTATTATATGTTATGTCTATATAACTATATATATCGTTTATTGGACCCTATATTTATTATATGTTATGTCTATATAACTATATATATCGATTATTGGACCCTATATTTATTATATGTTATGTCTATATAACTATATATATCGATTATTGGACCCTATAGTTATTATATATTATGTCTATATAACTATATATATCGATTATTGGACCCTATATTTATTATATGTTATGTCTATATAACTTTATATTTCGATTATGGGACAGTATATTTATTATATATTATGTCTATATAACTATATATATCGATTATTGGACCCTATATGTATTATATATTATGTCTATATAACTATATTTTTTATATATTTTGTCTATATAATCGATTAGTGGACCCAATATTTATTATATATTATGCCTACATAACTATATTTTTTATATATTATGTCTATATAATCAATTAGTGGACCCTATATTTATTATATATTATGTCTATATAACTATATTTTTTATATATTCTGTCTATATAATCGATTAGTGGACCCTATATTTATTATATATTATGTCTATATAATCGATTAGTGAATCCTGTATATCGATTATTGGACCCTATATGTATTATATATTATGTCTATATAACTATATATATCGATTATTGGACCCTAAATTTATTATATGTTATGTCTATATAACTATATATATCGATTATTGGACCCTATATTTATTATATATTATGTCTATATAACTATATATATCGATTATTGGACCCTATATTTATTATATGTTATGTCTATATAACTATATATATCGATTATTGGACCCTATATTTATTATATGTTATGTCTATATAACTATATATATCCATTATTGGACCCTATATTTATTATATATTATGTCTATATAACTATATTTTTTATATATTCTGTCTATATAATCGATTAGTGGACCCTGTATTTGTTATATATTATGTCTATATAACTATATTTTTTATATATTATGTCTATATAATCGATTAGTGGACCCTATATTTATTATATATTATGTCTATATAACTGTAATTTTTATATATTATGTCTATATAATCGATTAGTGGACCCTGTATATCGATTATTCGACTCTTTATGTATTATATATTATGTCTATATAACTATATATATCGATTATTGGACCCTTTATTTATTATATTTTATGTCTATATAACTATATATATCGTTTATTGGACCCTATATTTATTATATGTTATGTCTATATAACTATATATATCGATTATTGGACCCTATATTTATTATATGTTATGTCTATATAACTATATATATCGATTATTGGACCCTATAGTTATTATATATTATGTCTATATAACTATATATATCGATTATTGGACCCTATATTTATTATATGTTATGTCTATATAACTTTATATTTCGATTATGGGACAGTATATTTATTATATATTATGTCTATATAACTATATATATCGATTATTGGACCCTATATGTATTATATATTATGTCTATATAACTATATTTTTTATATATTATGTCTATATAATCGATTAGTGGACCCAATATTTATTGTATATTATGCCTACATAACTATATTTTTTATATATTATGTCTATATAATCAATTAGTGGACCCTATATTTATTATATATTATGTCTATATAACTATATTTTTTATATATTCTGTCTGTATAATCGGTTAGTGGACCCTATATTTATTATATATTATGTCTATATAACTATATTTTTATATATTCTGTCTATATAATCGATTAGTGGACCCTATATTTATTATATATTATGTCTATATAATCGATTAGTGAATCCTGTATATCGATTATTGGACCCTATATGTATTATATATTATGTCTATATAACTATATATATCGATTATTGGACCCTATATTTATTATATATTATGTCTATAAAGCTATATATATCGATTATTGGACCCTAAATTTATTATATGTTATGTCTATATAACTATATATATCGATTATTGGACCCTATATTTATTATATGTTATGTCTATATAAATATATATATATCGATTATTGGACCCTATATTTATTATATGTGATGTCCATATAACTATATATATATCGATTATTGGAAACTATGTTTATTATATGTTATGTCTATATAAATATATATATCGATAATTGGACACTATATTTATTATATGTTATGTCTATATAACTATATATATCGATTATTGGACCCTATATTTATTATATATTATGTCTATACAACTATATTTTTTATATATTATGTCTATATAATCGATTAGTGGACCCTATATTTATTATATATTATGTCTATATAACTATATTTTTTATATATTATGTCTATATAATCGATTAGTGGACCCTATATTTATTATATATTATGTCTATATAACTATGTTTGTTATATATTATGTCTATATAATCGATTAGTGGACCCTATATTTATTATATATTATGTCTATATAATCGACTAGTGGACCCTGTATATCGATTATTGGACCCTATATGTATTATATATTATGTCTATATAACTATATATATCGATTATTGGACCCTATATTTATTATATGTTATGTCTATATAACTATATATATCGATTATTGGACCCTATATTTATTATATGTTATGTCTATATAACTATATATATCGATTATTGGACCCTATATTTATTATATGTTATGTCTATATAACTATATATATCCATTATTGGACCCTATATTTATTATATATTATGTCTATATAACTATATATATATCGATTATTGTACCCTATATTTATTATATATTATGTCTATATATCTATATTTTTTATATATTATGTCTATATAATCGATTAGTGGACACTATATTTATTATATATTATGTCTATATAACTATATTTTTTATATATTATGTCTATATAATCGATTAGTGGACCCTATATTTATTATATATCATGTCTATATAACTGTATTTTTTATATATTATGTCTATATAATCGATTAGTGGACCCTGTATATCGATTATTCGACCCTTTATGTATTATATATTATGTCTATATAACTATATATATCGATTATTGGACCCTTTATTTATTATATGTTATGTCTATATAACTATATATATCGTTTATTGGACCCTATATTTATTATATGTTATGTCTATATAACTATATATATCGATTATTGGACCCTATATTTATTATATGTTATGTCTATATAACTATATATATCGATTATTGGACCCTATAGTTATTATATATTATGTCTATATAACTATATATATCGATTATTGGACCCTATATTTATTATATGTTATGTCTATATAACTTTATATTTCGATTATGGGACAGTATATTTATTATATATTATGTCTATATAACTATATATATCGATTATTGGACCCTATATGTATTATATATTATGTCTATATAACTATATTTTTTATATATTTTGTCTATATAATCGATTAGTGGACCCAATATTTATTATATATTATGCCTACATAACTATATTTTTTATAAATTATGTCTATATAATCAATTAGTGGACCCTATATTTATTATATATTATGTCTATATAACTATATTTTTTATATATTCTGTCTATATAATCGATTAGTGGACCCTATATTTATTATATATTATGTCTATATAACTATATTTTTTATATATTCTGTCTATATAATCGATTAGTGAATCCTGTATATCGATTATTGGACCCTATATGTATTATATATTATGTCTATATAACTATATTTATCGATTATTGGACCCTATATTTATTATATGTTATGTCTATAAAGCTATATATATCGATTATTGGACCCTAAATTTATTATATGTTATGTCTATATAACTATATATATCGATTATTGGACCCTATATTTATTATATATTATGTCTATATAACTATATATATCGATTATTGGACCCTATATTTATTATATGTTATGTCTATATAACTATATATATCGATTATTGGACCCTATATTTATTATATGTTATGTCTATATAACTATATATATCCATTATTGGACCCTATATTTATTATATATTATGTCTATATAACTATATTTTTTATATATTCTGTCTATATAATCGATTAGTGGACCCTGTATTTGTTATATATTATGTCTATATAACTATATTTTTTATATATTATGTCTATATAATCGATTAGTGGACCCTATATTTATTATATATTATGTCTATATAACTGTATTTTTTATATATTATGTCTATATAATCGATTAGTGGACCCTGTATATCGATTATTCGACCACTTATGTATTATATATTATGTCTATATAACTATATATATCGATCATTGGACCCTTTATTTATTATATGTTATGTCTATATAACTATATATATCGTTTATTGGACCCTATATTTATTATATGTTATGTCTATATAACTATATATATCGATTATTGGACCCTATATTTATTATATGTTATGTCTATATAACTATATATATCGATTATTGGACCCTATAGTTATTATATATTATGTCTATATAACTATATATATCGATTATTGGACCCTATATTTATTATATGTTATGTCTATATAACTTTATATTTCGATTATGGGACAGTATATTTATTATATATTATGTCTATATAACTATATATATCGATTATTGGACCCTATATGTATTATATATTATGTCTATATAACTATATTTTTTATATATTATGTCTATATAATCGATTAGTGGACCCAATATTTATTATATATTATGCCTACATAACTATATTTTTTATATATTATGTCTATATAATCAATTAGTGGACCCTATATTTATTATATATTATGTCTATATAACTATATTTTTTATATATTCTGTCTGTATAATCGGTTAGTGGACCCTATATTTATTATATATTATGTCTATATAACTATATTTTTATATATTCTGTCTATATAATCGATTAGTGGACCCTATATTTATTATATATTATGTCTATATAATCGATTAGTGAATCCTGTATATCGATTATTGGACCCTATATGTATTATATATTATGTCTATATAACTATATATATCGATTATTGGACCCTATATTTATTATATATTATGTCTATAAAGCTATATATATCGATTATTGGACCCTAAATTTATTATATGTTATGTCTATATAACTATATATATCGATTATTGGACCCTATATTTATTATATGTTATGTCTATATAAATATATATATATCGATTATTGGACCCTATATTTATTATATGTGATGTCCATATAACTATATATATATCGATTATTGGAAACTATGTTTATTATATGTTATGTCTATATAAATATATATATCGATAATTGGACACTATATTTATTATATGTTATGTCTATATAACTATATATATCGATTATTGGACCCTATATTTATTATATATTATGTCTATATAACTATATTTTTTATATATTATGTCTATATAATCGATTAGTGGACCCTATATTTATTATATATTATGTCTATATAACTATATTTTTTATATATTATGTCTATATAATCGATTAGTGGACCCTATATTTATTATATATTATGTCTATATAACTATGTTTGTTATATATTATGTCTATATAATCGATTAGTGGACCCTATATTTATTATATATTATGTCTATATAATCGACTAGTGGACCCTGTATATCGATTATTGGACCCTATATGTATTATATATTATGTCTATATAACTATATATATCGATTATTGGACCCTATATTTATTATATGTTATGTCTATATAACTATATATATCGATTATTGGACCCTATATTTATTATATGTTATGTCTATATAACTATATATATCGATTATTGGACCCTACATTTATTATATGTTATGTCTATATAACTATATATATCGATTATTGGACCCTATATTTATTATATGTTATGTCTATATAACTATATATATCGATTATTGGACCCTATATTTATTATATATTATGTCTATATAACTATATTTTTTATATATTATGTCTATATAATCGATTAGTGGACCATATATTTATTATAAATTATGTCTATATAACTATATTTTTTATGTATTATGTCTATATAATCGATTATTGGACCCTATATTTATTATATGTTATGTCTGTATAACTATATATATCGATTATTGGACCCTATATTTATTATATGTTATGTCTATATAACTAAATATATCGATTATTGGACCCTATATCTATTATATGTTATGTCTATATAACTATATATATCGATTATTGGACCCTATATCTATTATATGTTATGTCTATATAACTATATATATCGATTATTGGACCCTATATTTATTATATGTTATGTCTATAGAACTATATATATCGATTATTGGACCCTATATTTATTATATGTTATGTCTATATAACTATATATATCGATTATTGGACCCTATATTTATTATATATTATGTCTATATAACTATATATATCGATTATTGGACCCTATATTTATTATATGTTATGTCTATAAAACTATATATATCGAATATTGGACCCTATATTTATTATATGTTATGTCTATATAACTATATATATCGAATATTGGACCCTATATTTATTATATATTATGTCTATATATCTATATTATTTATATATTATGTCTATATAATCGATTAGTGGACCCTATATTTATTATATATGATGTCTATATAACTATATTTTTTATATATTATGTCTATATAATCGATTAGTGGACCCTATATTTATTATATAATATGTCTATATAACTATATTTGTTATATATTATGTCTATATAATCGATTAGTGGACCCTATATTTATTATATATTATGTCTATATAATCGATTAGTGGACCCTGTTTATCGATTATTGGACCCTATATGTATTATATATTATGTCTATATAACTATATATATATCGATTATTGGACCCTATATTTATTATATGTTATGTCTATATAACTATATATATCGATTATTGGACCCTATATTTATTATATGTTATGTCTATATAACTATATATATCGATTATTGGACCCTATATTTACTATATGTTATGTCTATATAACTATATATATCGATTATTGGACCCTATATTTATTATATGTTATGTCTATATAACTATATATATCCATTATTGGACCCTATATTTATTATATATTATGTCTATATAACTATATATATATCGATTATTGTACCCTATATTTATTATATATTATGTCTATATATCTATATTTTTTATATATTATGTCTATATAATCGATTAGTGGACCCTATATTTATTATATATCATGTCTATATAACTGTATTTTTTATATATTATGTCTATATAATCGATTAGTGGACCCTGTATATCGATTATTCGACCCTTTATGTATTATATATTATGTCTATATAACTATATATATCGATTATTGGACCCTTTATTTATTATATGTTATGTCTATATAACTATATATATCGTTTATTGGACCCTATATTTATTATATGTTATGTCTATATAACTATATATATCGATTATTGGACCCTATATTTATTATATGTTATGTCTATATAACTATATATATCGATTATTGGACCCTATAGTTATTATATATTATGTCTATATAACTATATATATCGATTATTGGACCCTATATTTATTATATGTTATGTCTATATAACTTTATATTTCGATTATGGGACAGTATATTTATTATATATTATGTCTATATAACTATATATATCGATTATTGGACCCTATATGTATTATATATTATGTCTATATAACTATATTTTTTATATATTTTGTCTATATAATCGATTAGTGGACCCAATATTTATTATATATTATGCCTACATAACTATATTTTTTATATATTATGTCTATATAATCAATTAGTGGACCCTATATTTATTATATATTATGTCTATATAACTATATTTTTTATATATTCTGTCTATATAATCGATTAGTGGACCCTATATTTATTATATATTATGTCTATATAATCGATTAGTGAATCCTGTATATCGATTATTGGACCCTATATGTATTATATATTATGTCTATATAACTATATATATCGATTATTGGACCCTAAATTTATTATATGTTATGTCTATATAACTATATATATCGATTATTGGACCCTATATTTATTATATATTATGTCTATATAACTATATATATCGATTATTGGACCCTATATTTATTATATGTTATGTCTATATAACTATATATATCGATTATTGGACCCTATATTTATTATATGTTATGTCTATATAACTATATATATCCATTATTGGACCCTATATTTATTATATATTATGTCTATATAACTATATTTTTTATATATTCTGTCTATATAATCGATTAGTGGACCCTGTATTTGTTATATATTATGTCTATATAACTATATTTTTTATATATTATGTCTATATAATCGATTAGTGGACCCTATATTTATTATATATTATGTCTATATAACTGTAATTTTTATATATTATGTCTATATAATCGATTGGTGGACCCTGTATATCGATTATTCGACTCTTTATGTATTATATATTATGTCTATATAACTATATATATCGATTATTGGACCCTTTATTTATTATATTTTATGTCTATATAACTATATATATCGTTTATTGGACCCTATATTTATTATATGTTATGTCTATATAACTATATATATCGATTATTGGACCCTATATTTATTATATGTTATGTCTATATAACTATATATATCGATTATTGGACCCTATAGTTATTATATATTATGTCTATATAACTATATATATCGATTATTGGACCCTATATTTATTATATGTTATGTCTATATAACTTTATATTTCGATTATGGGACAGTATATTTATTATATATTATGTCTATATAACTATATATATCGATTATTGGACCCAATATTTATTATATATTATGTCTATATAACTATATTTTTTATATATTATGTCTATATAATCGATTAGTGGACCCAATATTTATTATATATTATGCCTACATAACTATATTTTTTATATATTATGTCTATATAATCAATTAGTGGACCCTATATTTATTATATATTATGTCTATATAACTATATTTTTTATATATTCTGTCTATATAATCGATTAGTGGACCCTATATTTATTATATATTATGTCTATATAACTATATTTTTATATATTCTGTCTATATAATCGATTAGTGGACCCTATATTTATTATATATTATGTCTATATAATCGATTAGTGAATCCTGTATATCGATTATTGGACCCTATATGTATTATATATTATGTCTATATAACTATATATATCGATTATTGGACCCTATATTTATTATATATTATGTCTATATAACTATGTTTGTTATATATTATGTCTATATAATCGATTAGTGGACCCTATATTTATTATATATTATGTCTATATAATCGACTAGTGGACCCTGTATATCGATTATTGGACCCTATATGTATTATATATTATGTCTATATAACTATATATATCGATTATTGGACCCTATATTTATTATATGTTATGTCTATATAACTATATATATCGATTATTGGACCCTATATTTATTATATGTTATGTCTATATAACTATATATATCGATTATTGGACCCTACATTTATTATATGTTATGTCTATATAACTATATATATCGATTATTGGACCCTATATTTATTATATGTTATGTCTATATAACTATATATATCGATTATTGGACCCTATATTTATTATATATTATGTCTATATAACTATATTTTTTATATATTATGTCTATATAATCGATTAGTGGACCATATATTTATTATAAATTATGTCTATATAACTATATTTTTTATGTATTATGTCTATATAATCGATTATTGGACCCTATATTTATTATATGTTATGTCTGTATAACTATATATATCGATTATTGGACCCTATATTTATTATATGTTATGTCTATATAACTAAATATATCGATTATTGGACCCTATATCTATTATATGTTATGTCTATATAACTATATATATCGATTATTGGACCCTATATCTATTATATGTTATGTCTATATAACTATATATATCGATTATTGGACCCTATATTTATTATATGTTATGTCTATAGAACTATATATATCGATTATTGGACCCTATATTTATTATATGTTATGTCTATATAACTATATATATCGATTATTGGACCCTATATTTATTATATATTATGTCTATATAACTATATATATCGATTATTGGACCCTATATTTATTATATGTTATGTCTATAAAACTATATATATCGAATATTGGACCCTATATTTATTATATATTATGTATATATAACTATATATATCGAATATTGGACCCTATATTTATTATATATTATGTCTATATATCTATATTTTTTATATATTATGTCTATATAATCGATTAGTGGACCCTATATTTATTATATATGATGTCTATATAACTATATTTTTTATATATTATGTCTATATAATCGATTAGTGGACCCTATATTTATTATATAATATGTCTATATAACTATATTTGTTATATATTATGTCTATATAATCGATTAGTGGACCCTATATTTATTATATATTATGTCTATATAATCGATTAGTGGACCCTGTTTATCGATTATTGGACCCTATATGTATTATATATTATGTCTATATAACTATATATATATCGATTATTGGACCCTATATTTATTATATGTTATGTCTATATAACTATATATATCGATTATTGGACCCTATATTTATTATATGTTATGTCTATATAACTATATATATCGATTATTGGACCCTATATTTATTATATATTATGTCTATATAACTATATATATCGATTATTGGACCCTATATTTATTATATGTTATGTCTATATAACTATATATATCCATTATTGGACCCTATATTTATTATATATTATGTCTATATAACTATATATATATCGATTATTGTACCCTATATTTATTATATATTATGTCTATATATCTATATTTTTTATATATTATGTCTATATAATCGATTAGTGGACACTATATTTATTATATATTATGTCTATATAACTATATTTTTTATATATTATGTCTATATAATCGATTAGTGGACCCTATATTTATTATATATCATGTCTATATAACTGTATTTTTTATATATTATGTCTATATAATCGATTAGTGGACCCTGTATATCGATTATTCGACCCTTTATGTATTATATATTATGTCTATATAACTATATATATCGATTATTGGACCCTTTATTTATTATATGTTATGTCTATATAACTATATATATCGTTTATTGGACCCTATATTTATTATATGTTATGTCTATATAACTATATATATCGATTATTGGACCCTATATTTATTATATGTTATGTCTATATAACTATATATATCGATTATTGGACCCTATAGTTATTATATATTATGTCTATATAACTATATATATCAATTATTGGACCCTATATTTATTATATGTTATGTCTATATAACTTTATATTTCGATTATGGGACAGTATATTTATTATATATTATGTCTATATAACTATATATATCGATTATTGGACCCTATATGTATTATATATTATGTCTATATAACTATATTTTTTATATATTTTGTCTATATAATCGATTAGTGGACCCAATATTTATTATATATTATGCCTACATAACTATATTTTTTATATATTATGTCTATATAATCAATTAGTGGACCCTATATTTATTATATATTATGTCTATATAACTATATTTTTTATATATTCTGTCTATATAATCGATTAGTGGACCCTATATTTATTATATATTATGTCTATATAATCGATTAGTGAATCCTGTATATCGATTATTGGACCCTATATGTATTATGTATTATGTCTATATAACTATATATATCGATTATTGGACCCTATATTTATTATATGTTATGTCTATAAAGCTATATATATCGATTATTGGACCCTAAATTTATTATATGTTATGTCTATATAACTATATATATCGATTATTGGACCCTATATTTATTATATATTATGTCTATATAACTATATATATCGATTATTGGACCCTATATTTATTATATGTTATGTCTATATAACTATATATATCGATTATTGGACCCTATATTTATTATATGTTATGTCTATATAACTATATATATCCATTATTGGACCCTATATTTATTATATATTATGTCTATATAACTATATTTTTTATATATTCTGTCTATATAATCGATTAGTGGACCCTGTATTTGTTATATATTATGTCTATATAACTATATTTTTTATATATTATGTCTATATAATCGATTAGTGGACCCTATATTTATTATATATTATGTCTATATAACTGTAATTTTTATATATTATGTCTATATAATCGATTAGTGGACCCTGTATATCGATTATTCGACTCTTTATGTATTATATATTATGTCTATATAACTATATATATCGATTATTGTACCCTTTATTTATTATATATTATGTCTATATAACTATATATATCGTTTATTGGACCCTATATTTATTATATGTTATGTCTATATAACTATATATATCGATTATTGGACCCTATATTTATTATATGTTATGTCTATATAACTATATATATCGATTATTGGACCCTATAGTTATTATATATTATGTCTATATAACTATATATATCGATTATTGGACCCTATATTTATTATATGTTATGTCTATATAACTTTATATTTCGATTATGGGACAGTATATTTATTATATATTATGTCTATATAACTATATATATCGATTATTGGACCCTATATGTATTATATATTATGTCTATATAACTATATTTTTTATATATTATGTCTATATAATCGATTAGTGGACCCAATATTTATTATATATTATGCCTACATAACTATATTTTTTATATATTATGTCTATATAATCAATTAGTGGACCCTATATTTATTATATATTATGTCTATATAACTATATTTTTTATATATTCTGTCTATATAATCGATTAGTGGACCCTATATTTATTATATATTATGTCTATATAACTATATTTTTATATATTCTGTCTATATAATCGATTAGTGGACCCTATATTTATTATATATTATGTCTATATAATCGATTAGTGAATCCTGTATATCGATTATTGGACCCTATATGTATTATATATTATGTCTATATAACTATATATATCGATTATTGGACCCTATATTTATTATATATTATGTCTATAAAGCTATATATATCGATTATTGGACCCTAAATTTATTATATGTTATGTCTATATAACTATATATATCGATTATTGGACCCTATATTTATTATATGTTATGTCTATATAAATATATATATATCGATTATTGGACCCTAAATTTATTATATGTGATGTCCATATAACTATATATATCGATTGTTGGACACTATATTTATTATATGTTATGTCTATATAGCTATATATATTGATTATTGGACCCTATACTTATTATATGTTATGTCTATATAACTATATATATATCGATTATTGGAAACTATGTTTATTATATGTTATGTCTATATAAATATATATATCGATAATTGGACACTATATTTATTATATGTTATGTCTATATAACTATATATATATCGATTATTGGACCCTATATTTATTATATATTATGTCTATATAACTATATTTTTTATATATTATGTCTATATAATCGATTAGTGGACCCTATATTTATTATATATTATGTCTATATAACTATATTTTTTATATATTATGTCTATATAATCGATTAGTGGACCCTATATTTATTATATATTATGTCTATATAACTATGTTTGTTATATATTATGTCTATATAATCGATTAGTGGACCCTATATTTATTATATATTATGTCTATATAATCGACTAGTGGACCCTGTATATCGATTATTGGACCCTATATGTATTATATATTATGTCTATATAACTATATTAATCGATTATTGGACCCTATATTTATTATATGTTATGTCTATATAACTATATATATCGATTATTGGACCCTATATTTATTATATGTTATGTCTATATAACTATATATATCGATTATTGGACCCTACATTTATTATATGTTATGTCTATATAACTATATATATCGATTATTGGACCCTATATTTATTATATGTTATGTCTATATAACTATATATATCGATTATTGGACCCTATATTTATTATATATTATGTCTATATAACTATATTTTTTATATATTATGTCTATATAATCGATTAGTGGACCCTATATTTATTATAAATTATGTCTATATAACTATATTTTTTATGTATTATGTCTATATAATCGATTATTGGACCCTATATTTATTATATGTTATGTCTGTATAACTATATATATCGATTATTGGACCCTATATTTATTATATGTTATGTCTATATAACTAAATATATCGATTATTGGACCCTATATCTATTATATGTTATGTCTATATAACTATATATATCGATTATTGGACCCTATATTTATTATATGTTATGTCTATATAACTATATATATCGATTATTGGACCCTATATTTATTATATGTTATGTCTATAGAACTATATATATCGATTATTGGACCCTATATTTATTATATGTTATGTCTATATAACTATATATATCGATTATTGGACCCTATATTTATTATATATTATGTCTATATAACTATATATATCGATTATTGGACCCTATATTTATTATATGTTATGTCTATATAACTATATATATCGATTATTGGACCCAATATTTATTATATGTTATGTCTATATAACTATATATATCGATTATTGGACCCTATATTTATTATATATTATGTCTATATAACTATATATATCGATTATTGGACCCTATATTTATTATATGTTATGTCTATATAACTATATATATCGATTATTGGACCCTATATTTATTATATGTTATGTCTATATAACTATATATATCCATTATTGGACCCTATATTTATTATATATTATGTCTATATAACTATATTTTTTATATATTATGTCTATATAATCGATTAGTGGACCCAATATTTATTATATATTATGTCTATATAACTATATTTTTTATATATTCTGTCTATATAATCGATTAGTGGACCCTGTATTTGTTATATATTATGTCTATATAACTATATTTTTTATATATTATGTCTATATAATCGATTAGTGGATCCTATATTTATTATATATTATGTCTATATAATCGATTAGTGAATCCTTTATATCGATTATTGGACCCTATATGTATTATATATTATGTCTATATAACTATATACATCGATTATTGGACTTATATTTATTATATGCTATGTCTATATAACTATATATATCGATTATTGGACCCTATATTTATTATATGTTATGTCTATATAACTAAATATATCGAGTATACGACCCTATATCTATTATATGTTATGTCTATATAACTATATATATCGATTATTGGTCCCTATATTTATTATATGTTATGTCTATATAACTATATATATCGATTATTGGACCCTATATTTATTATATGTTATGTCTATATGACTATATATATCGATTATTGGATCCTATATTTATTATATGTTATGTCTATATAACTATATTTATCGATTGTTGGACACTATATTTATTATATGTTATGTCTATATAACTATATATATCGATTATTGGACACTATATTTATTATATGTTATGTCTATATATCTATATATATATCGATTATTGGACACTATATTTATTATATGTTATGTCTATATAACTATATATATCGATTATTGGACACTATATTTATTATATGTTATGTTTATATAACTATATATACCGATTATTGGACCCTATATTTATTATATATTATGTCTATATAACTGTATTTTTTATATAATATGTCTTATAATCGATTAGTGGACCCTATATTTATTATATATTATGTCTATATCACTATATTTTTTATATATTATGTCTATATAATCGATTAGTGGACCCTATATCTATTATGTATTATGTCTATATAACTATATTTTTTATATATTATGTCTGTATAATCGATTAGTCGACCCTATATTTATTATATAATATGTCTATATAACTATATTTGTTATATATTATGTCTATATAATCGATTAGTGGACCCTATATTTTTTATATATTATGTCTATATAATCGATTAGTGGACCCTGTATATCGATTATTGGACCATATATGTATTATATATTATGTCTATATAACTATATATATATCGATTATTGGACCCTATATTTATTATATGTTATGTCTCTATAACTATATATATCGATTATTGGACCCTATATTTATTATATGTTATGTCTATATAACTATATATATCGATTATTGGACCCTATATTTATTATATGTTATGTCTATATAACTATACATATCGATTATTGGACCCTATATTTATTATATGTTATGTCTATATAACTATATATATCGATTATTGGACCCTATATTTATTATATATTATGTCTATATAACTACATACATCGATTTTTGGACTTATATTTATTATATGTTATGTCTATATAACTATATATATCGATTATTGGACCCTATATTTATTATATGTTATGTCTATATAACTATATATATCGATTATTGGACCCTATATTTATTATATGTTATGTCTATATAACTATATATATCGATTTTTGGACCCTATATTTATTATATGTTATGTCTATATAACTATATATATCGATTATTGGACCCTATATTTATTATATGTTATGTCTATATAACTATATATATCGATTATTGGACCCTATATTTATTATATGTTATGTCTATATAACTATATATATCGATTATTGGACCCTATATTTAGTATATGTTATGTCTATATAACTATATATATCGATTATTGGACCCTATATTTATTATATATTATGTCTATATAACTATATATATATCGATTATTGTACCCTATATTTATTATATATTATGTCTATATAACTACATTTTTTATATATTATGTCTATATAATCGATTAGTGGACCCTATATTTATTATATATTATGTCTATATAACTATATTTTTTATATATTATGTCTATATAATCGATTAGTGGACCCTTTATTTATTATATATTATGTCTACATACTGTATTTTTTATATATTATGTCTATATAATCGATTAGTGGACCCTGTATATCGATTATTAGACCCTTTATGTATTATATATTATGTCTATATAACTATATATATCGATTATTGGACCCTTTATTTATTATATGTTATGTCTATATAACTATATATATCGATTATTGGACCCTATATTTATTATATGTTATGTCTATATAACTATATATATCGATTATTGGACCCTATATTTATTATATGTTATGTCTACATAACTATATATATCGATTATTGGACCCTATATTTATTATATATTATGTCTATATAACTATATATACGATTATTGGACCCTATATTTATTATATGTTATGTCTATATAACTTTATATATCGATTATGGGACAGTATATTTATTATATGTTATGTCTATATAACTATATATATCGATTATTGGACCCTATATGTATTATATATTATGTCTATATAACTATATTTTTTATATATTATGTCTATATAATCGATTAGTGGACCCAATATTTATTATATATTATGCCTACATAACTATATTTTTTATATATTATGTCTATATAATCAATTAGTGAACCCTATATTTATTATATATTATGTCTATATAACTATATTTTTTATATATTCTGTCTATATAATCGATTAGTGGACCCTATATTTATTATATATTATGTCTATATAATCGATTAGTGAATCCTGTATATCGATTATTGGACCCTATATGTAATTTATATTATGTCTATATAACTATATATATATCGATTATTGGACCCTATATTTATTATATGTTATGTCTATATAACTATATATATATCGATTATTGGACCCTATATTTATTATATGTGATGTCTATATAACTATATATATCGATTGTTGGACACTATATTTATTATATGTTATGTCTATATAACTATATATGTCGATTATTGGACCCTATACTTTTTATATGTTATGTCTATATAACTATATATATAGCGATTATTGGAAACTATGTTTATTATATGTTATGTCTATATAACTATATATATCGATAATTGGACACTATATTTATTATATGTTATGTCTATATAACTATATATATCGATTATTGGACCCTATATTTATTATATGTTATGTCTATATAACTATATATATCGATTATTGGACACTATATTTATTATATATTATGTCTATATAACTATATATATATCGATTATTGTACCCTATATTTATTATATATAACTATATATATAACTATATACTATATATATATAACTATATACTATATATATATAACTATATACTATATATATATAACTATATACTATATATATATAACTATATACTATATATATATAACTATATATATAACTTTATAACTATATTTTTTATATATTATGTCTATATAATCGATTAGTGGACCCTATATTTATTATATATTATGTCTATATAACTATATTTTTTATATATTATGTCTATATAACTATATTTTTTATATATTATGTCTATATAATCGATTAGTGGACCCTATTTTTATTATATATGTCTATATAACTATATTTTTTATATATTATGTCTATATAATCGATTAGTGGACCCTGTATATCGATTATTGGACCCTTTATGTATTATATATTATGTCTATTTAACTATATATATCGATTATTGGACCCTTTATTTATTATATATTATGTCTATATAACTATATATATCGATTATTGGACCCTATATTTATTATATGTTATGTCTATTTAACTATATATATCGATTACTGGACCCTATATTTATTATATGTTATGTCTATATAACTATATATATCGATTATTGGACCCTATATTTATTATATGTTATGTCAATATAACTATATATATATCGATTATTGGACCCTATATGTATTATATATTATGTCTATATAACTATATATATCGATTATTGGACCCTATATTTATTATAAGTTATGTCTGTATAACTATATATATCGATTATTGGACCCTATATTTATTATATGTTATGTCTATATAACTATATATATCGATTATTGGACCCTATATTTATTATATATTATGTCTATATAACTATATGTATCGATTATTGGACCCTATATTTATTATATGTTATGTCTATATAACTATATATATCGATTATTGGACCCTATATTTATTATATGTTATGTCTATATAACTATATATATCGATTATTGGACCCTATATTTATTATATATTATGTCTATATAACTATATTTTTTATATATTCTGTCTAATATAATCGATTAGTGGACCCTATATTTGTTATATATTATGTCTCTATAACTATATTTTTTATATATTATGTCTATATAATCGATTAGTGGACCCTATATTTATTATATATTATGTCTATATAATCGATTATTGAATCCTGTATATCGATTATTGGACCCTATATGTATTATATATTATGTCTATATAACTACATACATCGACTATTGGACTTATATTTATTATATGCTATGTCTATATAACTATATATATCGATTATTGGACCCTATATTTATTATATGTTATGTCTATATAACTAAATATATCGATTATTGGACCCTATATCTATTATATGTTATGTCTATATAGCTATATATATCGATTATTGGACCCTATATTTATTATATTTTATGTCTATATAACTATATATATCGATTATTGGACCCTATATTTATTATATATTATGTCTATATAACTATATATATCGATTATTGGATCCTATATTTATTATATGTTATGTCTATATAACTATATTTATCGATTTTTGGACACTATATTTATTATATGTTATGTCTATATAACTATATATATCGATTATTGGACCCTATATTTATTATATGTTATGTCTATATATCTATATATGTATCGATTATTGGACCCTATATTTATTATACGTTATGTCTATATAACTATATATATCGATTATTGGACACTATATTTATTATATGTTATGTTTATATAACTATATATATCGATTATTGGACCCTATATTTATTATATATTATGTCTATATAACTATATTTTTTATATATTATGTGTATATAATCGATTAGTGGACCATATATTTATTATATATTATGTCTATATCACTATATTTTTTATATATTATGTCTATATAATCGATTAGTTGACCCTATATTTATTATATATTATGTCTAGATAACTATATTTGTTATATATTATGTCTATATAATCGATTAATGGACCCTATATTTATTATATATTATGTCTATATAATCGATTAGTGGACCCTGTATATCGATTATTGGACCCTATATGTATTATATATTATGTCTATATAACTATATATACATCAATTATTCAACCCTATATTTATTATATGTTATGTCTATATAACTATATATATCGATTGTAGACACTATATTTATTATATGTTATGTCTATATATCTATATATATATCGATTATTGGACCCTATATTTATTATATGTTATGTCTATATAACTATATATATCGATTATTGTACCCTATATTTATTATATGTTATGTCTATATAACTATATATATCGATTATTGGACCCTATATTTATTATATATTATGTCTATATAACTATATATATCGATTATTGGATCCTATATTTATTATATGTTATGTCTATATAACTATATATATCGATTATTGGACCCTATATTTATTATATGTTATGTCTATATAACTATATATATCGATTATTGGACCCTATATTTATTATATGTTATGTCTATATAACTATATATATCGATTATTGGACACTATATTTATTATATATTATGTCTATATAACTATATATATATCGATTATTGTACCCTATATTTATTATATATAACTATATATATAACTATATACTATGTATATATAACTATATATATAACTTTATAACTATATTTTTTATATATTATGTCTATATAACTATATTTTTTATATATTATGTCTATATAACTATATTTTTTATATATTATGTCTATATAATCGATTAGTGGACCCTATTTTTATTATATATTATGTCTATATAACTATATTTTTTATATATTATGTCTATATAATCGATTAGTGGACCCTGTATATCGATTATTGGACCCTTTATGTATTATATATTATGTCTATTTAACTATATATATCGATTATTGGACCCTTTATTTATATATATTATGTCTATATAACTATATATATCGATTATTGGACCCTATATTTATTAAATGTTATGTCTATTTAACTATATATATCGATTACTGGACCCTATATTTATTATATGTTATGTCTATATAACTATATATATCGATTATTGGACCCTATATTTATTATATGTTATGTCAATATAACTATATATATATCGATTATTGGACCCTATATTTATTATATATTATGTCTATATAACTATATTTTTTATATATTATGTCTATATAATCGATTAGTGGACCCTATATTTATTATATATTATGTCTATATAACTATTTTTTTTATGTATTATGTCTATATAATCGATTATTCGACCCTATATTTATTATATGTTATGTCTATATAACTATATATATCGATTATTGGACCTTATATTTATTATATGTTATGTCTATATAACTATATATATCGATTATTAGACCCTATATGTATTATATATTATGTCTATATAACTATATATATCGATTATTGGACCCTATATTTATTATATGTTATGTCTATATAATTATATATATCGATTATTGGACCCTATATGTATTATATATTATGTCTATATAACTACATACATCGATTATTGGACTTATATTTATTATATGTTATGTCTATATAACTATATATATCGATTACTGGACCCTATATTTATTATATGTTATGTCTATATAACTAAATATATCGATTATTGGACCCTATATCTATTATATGTTATGTCTATTTAACTATATATATCGATTATTGGACCCTATATTTATTATATGTTATGTCTATATAACTATATATATCGATTATTGGACCCTATATTTATTATATGTTATGTCTATATAACTATATATATCGATTATTGGACCTTATATTTATTATATGTTATGTCTATATAACTATATATATCGATTATTGGACCCTATATGTATTATATATTATATCTATATAACTATATATATCGATTATTGGACCCTATATTTATTATATGTTATGTCTATATAACTATATATATCGATTATTGGACCCTATATTTATTATATATTATGTCTATATAACTATATTTTTTATATATTATGTCTATATAATCGATTAGTGGAACCAATATTTATTATATATTATGCCTATATAACTATATTTTTTTATATATTATGTCTATATAATCGATTAGTGGACCCTATATTTATTATATATTATGTCTATATAACTATATTTTTTATATATTCTGTCTATATAATCGATTAGTGGACCCTATATTTGTTATATATTATGTCTATATAACTATATTTTTTATATATTCTGTCTATATAATCGATTAGTGGACCCTATATTTGTTATATATTATGTCTATATAATCGATTAGTTGACCCTATATTTATTATATATTATGTCTATATAATCGATTAGTGAATCCTGTATATCGATTATTGGACCCTATATGTATTATATATTATGTCTACATAACTATATACAGGGTGATTCATAAAAGATGGGCAGAACTTTAAGGGGTTATAGTACACTTAAAGACAAATAATATTAAATAGGAGACTAAGGGTCCCAGACGTATTCCCAAGGAGATAGGGGGCATTAAAGTTTAGGGTCCGAAATTTCAAATGATTATAAAACATGGAAAAATTGGTCGATTCGTTTGCGGTTTTTGCAAAAAATTTTCTTTATGTCAGTATTTTCTTGAAATAAAATTTTAAAGTTCAATTTCAAAAAATGCCGATAGGGGGCGCTTTAGACTTTGGAGTAACAAAAAACTATTTTTTAACGTTATTTTTTGTATTTCTTTAAATGATTTCGAAAGCTTAGACTTAAACTTAAATTTTGATCTAAAAATCTGAGTCCTAACGAGTAGTTAAGTAGCATAAACTGAAATTTGAAATTTGAAACCCTTCTCCCCCCAGAACAAAAATCAGTTATTCCCGATCTTTGTGTCGTAGATTAGGCTCTAACTACTGCCGCGTTTTGCTAAAATTATTCTTTATGTCAGTATTTTCTTGAAAATAAATTTTAAAGAAAATTTTCAAAAAATTCCGATAGAGGGCGCTTTAGACTTTGGATTAACGAACAACTATTTTATACCGTTATTTTTTGTGTCTCATTAAATGCTTTCTAAAGCTTAGACTTAAACTTAAATTTTCAGCTCAAAATCTGAATCGCTGAGCGTGGTTCAGTAGCGAGGGGAGGGGGTTCAAATTTCAACTTCTGAACATAGTTCAGTTTGCACTACTTAACCATGCCCAACGATTCTGTGCTGTGATACGAGGCAAAAATACAACTTTCGTCAAGGACTGCATAGTCGGAATTCACTCATAAAGGCACTGGCACAGTTGGAAACGTCGCTCATGCAAACGTTAAAGCTCCATTCCTGACGCTAGTCACCGGGTGAAGAAGGAAACTGAAAGTATGCAAATGTCAAATGGGGAAGAAGAAGAACACGTATGCAAAATTTCGACACGATTCAGGCATAAAAACTACTGAACGGTGAGTCAAGTGTAAGTCGCTGTAGTAATGAATCGGAAGATGGTGCCCTTCACGAATAAGGAAAAGGCTGAGATGCATTTAATTTACGGAGCAGCAGATGGAAATGGTGCAGAGGCACAACGAATGTACGGAGAGCGATTTCCCAACAGGCGGTTGCCTAACCGCAAAACTTTCGAGCGCTTGCACAGACAGTTGTGTGAGACGGGATCATTTCTCGCTTCCCGGTCGAATGCAGGTCGTGCAAAAAAGGACGAATCAGTAGTTGTTGCAGAAGCCATTCTGGATGTAGTAGCGGCGCAGCCAAGTACAAGTACACGAACAGTGGCTAGGCAGGTGGATACCTCACAGTCCATGACTTGGAGGGTACTGAAGGATGAACATTTGCTCCCGTTTCATGTGCAACGAGTCCAGAAACTGTCTCCAGGGGATTATCCAAATCGTATTGAATTCGCCCGCTGGTTTCTGCAGCAGAACGCGCTAAATCCACATTTTGGACGAACTGTGCTTTTCACCGATGAATGTACCTTCACACGTGAAGGTACATTTAACACACACAATGCACATGTATGGGCGGATGTCAATCCACATGCTACGTATCCACATACTCATCAGAGACGCTTTTCCATCAATGTTTGGGCAGGAATCCTCGGAGACCACCTAATCGGACCGTACCTTCTTCCTGAACGCCTCAACGGTAAAACATACCTCACATTTCTGCAACATGTGTTGCCAGACCTGTTAAACGTTGTTCCTCCACGCATCCGGCGGGTCATGTGGTTCCAGCACGATGGAGCGCCAGCCCATTACGTACGAGACGTCCGCAACTATCTGGACATCACATTTCCGAACAGATGGATTGGTCGAGGTGGTCCTGTTGCTTGGCCTGCTCGCTTGCCAGATCTTTCACCCCTCGATTTCTTTTTTTGGGGACGATTGAAGGTTCTTATGTATGAGACACCCATTGAATCCCCCGAGGAACTGGTCGCCAGACTTTCCGCCGCTGTAGGGGAAGTGCTCGAAAAGCCTGATGTTTTCGCGAATGTTCGCCGTTCCATTCTTCGCCGTTGTTCTGCGTGCATAACCTCTGGTGGTCACAATTTTGAACATTTATTGTAATTACATGTTAATAAATATGCTTTGGTAACATAATCCTAATTTGTGTCTTTTTACCTCGTATCACAGCACACAATGTGTGGACATGGTAAACTGAACTGTGCTCAGGAGTAGAAATTTCAAACCCCTCTCCCCAGAAACTTAACCACGTCTAACGATTCAGATTTTGGGCTGAAAAGTTAAGTCTAAGCTTTAGAAAGCATTTAATGAGACACAAAAAATAACGGTATAAAATAGTTGTTCGTTACTCCAAAGTCTAAAGCGCCCTCTATCGGAATTTTTTGAAAATTTTCTTTAAAATTTATTTTCAAGAAAATACTGACATAAAGAATAATTTTAGCAAAACGCGGCAGTAGTTAGAGCCTAATCTACGACACAAAGATCGGGAATAACTGATTTTTGTTCTGGGGGGAGAAGGGTTTCAAATTTCAAATTTCAGTTTACGCTACTTAACTACTCGTTAGGACTCAGATTTTTAGATCAAAATTTAAGTTTAAGTCTAAGCTTTCGAAATCATTTAAAGAAATACAAAAAATAACGTTAAAAAATAGTTGTTTGTTACTCCAAAGTCTAAAGCGCCCCCTATCGGCATTTTTTGAAATTGAACTTTAAAATTTTATTTCAAGAAAATACTGGCATAAAGAAAATTTTTTGCAAAAACCGCAAACGAATCGACCAATTTTTCCATGTTTTATAATCATTTGAAATTTCGGACCCTAAACTTTAATGCCCCCTATCTCCTTGGGAATACGTCTGGGACCCTTAGTCTCCTATTTAATATTATTTGTCTTTAAGTGTACTATAACCCCTTAAAGTTCTGCCCATCTTTTATGAATCATCCTGTATATCGATTATTTGACCCTATATTTATTATATGTTATGTCTATAAAACTATATATATCGATTATTGGACCCTATATTTATTATATGTTATGTCTATATAACTAAATATATCGATTATTGGACCCTATATATATTATATGTTATGTCTATATAACTATATATATCGATTATTGGACACTATATTTATTATATGTTATGTCTATATAACTATATATATCGATTATTGTACCCTATATTTATTATATATTATGTCTATATAACTATATTTTTTATATATTATGTCTATATAAACGATTAGTGGACCCTATATTTATTATATATTATGTCTATATCACTATATTTTTTATATATTATGTCTATATAATCGATTAGTGGACCCTATATTTATTATATATTATGTCTATATAACTATATTTGTTATATATTATGCCCATATAATCGATTAGTGGACCCTATATTTATTATATATTATGTCTATATAACTATATTTTTTTTATATATTATGTCTATATAATCGATTAGTGGACCATATATTTATTATATATTATGTCTATATAATCGATTAGTGGACCCTGTATATCGATTATTGGACCCTATATGTATTATATATTATGTCTATATAACTATATATATATCGATTATTGGACCCTATATTTATTATATTGTATGTCTATATAACTATATATATATCAATTATTGGACCCTATATGTATTATATGTTATGTCCATATAACTATATATATCGATTATTGGACCCTATATTTATTATATATTATGTCTATATAACTATATATATCGATTATTGGACCCTATATTTATTATATGTTATGTCTATATAACTATATATATCGATTATTGGACCCTATATTTATTATATGTTATGTCTATATAACTATATATATCGATTATTGGACCCTATATTTATTATATATTATGTCTATATAACTATATATATATATCGATTATTGTACCCTATATTTATTATATATTAGGTCTATATAACTATATTTTTTATATATTATGTCTATATAATCGATTAGTGGACCCTATATTTATTATATATTATGTCTATATAACTATATTTTTTATATATTATGTCTATATAATCGATTAGTGGACCCTATATTTATTATATATTATGTCTATATAACTATATTTTTTATATATTATGTCTACATAATCGATTAGTGGACCCTGTATATCGATTATTGGACCCTTCATGTATTATATATTATGTCTATATACCTATATATATCGATTATTGGACCCTATATTTATTATATGTTATGTCTCTATAACTATATATATCGATTATTGGACCCTATATTTATTATATGTTATGTCTATATAACTATATATATCGATTATTGGACCCTATATTTATTATATGTTATGTCTATATAACTATACATATCGATTATTGGACCCTATATTTATTATATGTTATGTCTATATAACTATATATATCGATTATTGGACCCTATATTTATTATATATTATGTCTATATAACTACATACATCGATTTTTGGACTTATATTTATTATATGTTATGTCTATATAACTATATATATCGATTATTGGACCCTATATTTATTATATGTTATGTCTATATAACTATATATATCGATTATTGGACCCTATATTTATTATATGTTATGTCTATATAACTATATATATCGATTATTGGACCCTATATGTATTATATATTATGTCTATATAACTATATATATCGATTATTGGACCCTATATTTATTATATGTTATGTCTATATAATTATATATATCGATTATTGGACCCTACATGTATTATATATTATGTCTATATAACTACATACATCGATTTTTGGACTTATATTTATTATATGTTATGTCTATATAACTATATATATCGATTATTGGACCCTATATTTATTATATGTTATGTCTATATAACTATATATATCGATTATTGGACCCTATATTTATTATATATTATGTCTATATAACTATATATATCGATTATTGGACCCTATATTTATTATATATTATGTCTATATAACTATATTTTTTATATATTATGTCTATATAATCGATTAGTGGACCCAATATTTATTATATATTATGCCTATATAACTATATTTTTTTATATATTATGTCTATATAATCGATTAGTGGACCCTATATTTATTATATATTATGTCTATATAACTATATTTTTTATATATTATGTCTATATAATCGATTAGTGGACCCAATATTTATTATATATGATGTCTATATAACTATATTTTTTATATATTATGTCTATATAATCGATTAGTGGACCCTATATTTATTATATAATATGTCTATATAACTATATTTGTTATATATTATGTCTATATAATCGATTAGTGGACCCTATATTTATTATATATTATGTCTATATAATCGATTAGTGGACCCTGTATATCGATTATTGGACCCTATATGTATTATATATTATGTCTATATAACTATATATATATCGATTATTGGACCCTATATTTATTATATGTTATGTCTATATAACTATATATATCGATTATTGGACCCTATATTTATTATATGTTATGTCTATATAACTATATATATCGATTATTGGACCCTATATTTATTATATGTTATGTCTATATAACTATATATATCGATTATTGGACCCTATATTTATTATATGTTATGTCTATATAACTATATATATCGATTATTGGACCCTATATTTATTATATAATATGTCTATATAACTATATGTATCGATTATTGGACCCTATATTTATTATATGTTATGTCTATATAACTATATATATCGATTATTGGACCCTATATTTATTATATGTTATGTCTATATAACTATATATATCGATTATTGGACCCTATATTTATTATATATTATGTCTATATAACTATATTTTTTATATATTCTGTCTATATAATCGATCAGTGGACCCTATATTTGTTATATATTATGTCTATATAACTATATTTTTTATATATTATGTCTATATAATCGATTAGTGGACCCTATATTTATTATATATTATGTCTATATAATCGATTATTGAATCCTGTATATCGATTATTGGACCCTATATGTATTATATATTATGTCTATATAACTACATACATCGACTATTGGACTTATATTTATTATATGCTATGTCTATATAACTATATATATCGATTATTGGACCCTATATTTATTATATGTTATGTCTATATAACTAAATATATCGATTATTGGACCCTATATCTATTATATGTTATGTCTATATAGCTATATATATCGATTATTGGACCCTATATTTATTATATGTTATGTCTATATAACAATATATATCGATTATTGGACCCTATATTTATTATATGTTATGTCTATATAACTATATATATCGATTATTGGATCCTATATTTATTATATGTTATGTCTATATAACTATATTTATCGATTTTTGGACACTATATTTATTATATGTTATGTCTATATAACTATATATATCGATTATTGGACCCTATATTTATTATATGTTATGTCTATATATCTATATATATATCGATTATTGGACCCTATATTTATTATACGTTATGTCTATATAACTATATATATCGATTATTGGACACTATATTTATTATATGTTACGTTTATATAACTATATATATCGACTATTGGACCCTATATTTATTATATATTATGTCTATATAACTATATTTTTTATATATTATGTCTATATAATCGATTAGTTGACCCTATATTTATTATATATTATGTCTAGATAACTATATTTGTTATATATTATGTCTATATAATCGATTAATGGACCCTATATTTATTATATATTATGTCTATATAATCGATTAGTGGACCCTGTATATCGATTATTGGACCCTATATGTATTATATTTTATGTCTATATAGCTATATATATCAATTATTCGACCCTATATTTATTATATGTTATGTCTATATAACTATATATATCGATTGTTGGACACTATATTTATTATATGTTATGTCTATATATCTATATATATATCGATTATTGGACCCTATATTTATTATATGTTATGTCTATATAACTATATATATCGATTATTGGACCCTATATTTATTATATATTATGTCTATATAACTATATATATCGATTATTGGATCCTATATTTATTATATGTTATGTCTATATAACTATATATATCGATTATTGGACCCTATATTTATTATATGTTATGTCTATATAACTATATATATCGATTATTGGACCCTATATTTATTATATGTTATGTCTATATAACTATATATATCGATTATTGGACACTATATTTATTATATATTATGTCTATATAACTATATATATATCGATTATTGTACCCTATATTTATTATATATAACTATACATATAACTATATACTATATATATATAACTATATTTTTTATATATTATGTCTATATAATCGATTAGTGGACCCTATATTTATTATATATTATGTCTATATAACTATATTTTTTATATATTATGTCTATATAATCGATTAGTGGACCCTATTTTTATTATATATTATGTCTATATAACTATATTTTTTATATATTATGTCTATATAATCGATTAGTGGACCCTGTATATCGATTATTGGACCCTATATGTATTATATATTATGTCTATTTAACTATATATATCGATTATTGGACCCTTTATTTATTATATATTATGTCTATATAACTATATATATCGATTATTGGACCCTATATTTATTATATGTTATGTCTATTTAACTATATATATCGATTACACGACCCTATATTTATTATATGTTATGTCTATATAACTATATATATCGATTATTGGACCCTATATTTATTATATGTTACGTCAATATAACTATATATATATCGATTATTGGACCCTATATTTATTATATATTATGTCTATATAACTATATTTTTTATATATTATGTCTATATAACTATATTTTTTATATATTATGTCTATATAATCGATTAGTGGACCCTATTTTTATTATATATTATGTCTATATAACTATATTTTTTATATATTATGTCTATATAATCGATTAGTGGACCCTGTATATCGATTATTGGACCCATTATGTATTATATATTATGTCTATTTAACTATATATATCGATTATTGGACCCTTTATTTATTATATATTATGTCTATATAACTATATATATCGATTATTGGACCCTATATTTATTATATGTTATGTCTATTTAACTATATATATCGATTACTGGACCCTATATTTATTATATGTTATGTCTATATAACTATATATATCGATTATTGGACCCTATATTTATTATATGTTATGTCAATATAACTATATATATATCGATTATTGGACCCTATATTTATTATATATTATGTCTATATAACTATATTTTTTATATATTATGTCTATATAATCGATTAGTGGACCCTATATTTATTATATATTATGTCTATATAACTATATTTTTTATGTATTATGTCTATATAATCGATTATTCGACCCTATATTTATTATATGTTATGTCTATATAACTATATATATCGATTATTGGACCTTATATTTATTATATGTTATGTCTATATAACTATATATATCGATTATTAGACCCTATATGTATTATATATTATGTCTATATAACTATATATATCGATTATTGGACCCTATATTTATTATATGTTATGTCTATATAATTATATATATCGATTATTGGACCCTATATGTATTATATATTATGTCTATATAACTACATACATCGATTATTGGACTTATATTTATTATATGTTATGTCTATATAACTATATATATCGATTACTGGACCCTATATTTATTATATGTTATGTCTATATAACTAAATATATCGATTATTGGACCCTATATCTATTATATGTTATGTCTATTTAACTATATATATCGATTATTGGACCCTATATTTATTATATCTTATGTCTATATCACTATATATATCGATTATTGGACCCTATATTTATTATATGTTATGTCTATATAACTATATATATCGATTATTGGACCTTATATTTATTATATGTTATGTCTATATAACTATATATATCGATTATTGGACCCTATATGTATTATATATTATGTCTATATAACTATATATATCGATTATTGGACCCTATATTTATTATATGTTATGTCTATATAATTATATATATCGATTATTGGACCCTATATGTATTATATATTATATCTATATAACTATATTTTTTATATATTATGTCTATATAATCGATTAGTGGAACCAATATTTATTATATATTATGCCTATATAACTATATTTTTTTATATATTATGTCTATATAATCGATTAGTGGACCCTATATTTATTATATATTATGTCTATATAACTATATTTTTTATATATTCTGTCTATATAATCGATTAGTGGACCCTATATTTGTTATATATTATGTCTATATAATCGATTAGTTGACCCTATATTTATTATATATTATGTCTATATAATCGATTAGTGAATCCTGTATATCGATTATTGGACCCAATATGTATTATATATTATGTCTACATAACTATATACAGGGTGATTCATAAAAGATGGGCAGAACTTTAAGGGGTTATAGTACACTTAAAGACAAATAATATTAAATAGGAGACTAAGGGTCCCAGACGTATTCCCAAGGAGATAGGGGGCATTAAAGTTTAGGGTCCGAAATTTCAAATGATTATAAAACATGGAAAAATTGGTCGATTCGTTTGCGGTTTTTGCAAAAAATTTTCTTTATGTCAGTATTTTCTTGAAATAAAATTTTAAAGTTCAATTTCAAAAAATGCCGATAGGGGGCGCTTTAGACTTTGGAGTAACAAACAACTATTTTTTAACGTTATTTTTTGTATTTCTTTAAATGATTTCGAAAGCTTAGACTTAAACTTAAATTTTGATCTAAAAATCTGAGTCCTAACGAGTAGTTAAGTAGCATAAACTGAAATTTGAAATTTGAAACCCTTCTCCCCCCAGAACAAAAATCAGTTATTCCCGATCTTTGTGTCGTAGATTAGGCTCTAACTACTGCCGCGTTTTGCTAAAATTATTCTTTATGTCAGTATTTTCTTGAAAATAAATTTTAAAGAAAATTTTCAAAAAATTCCGATAGAGGGCGCTTTAGACTTTGGATTAACGAACAACTATTTTATACCGTTATTTTTTGTGTCTCATTAAATGCTTTCTAAAGCTTAGACTTAAACTTAAATTTTCAGCTCAAAATCTGAATCGCTGAGCGTGGTTCAGTAGCGAGGGGAGGGGGTTCAAATTTCAACTTCTGAACATAGTTCAGTTTGCACTACTTAACCATGCCCAACGATTCTGTGCTGTGATACGAGGCAAAAATACAACTTTCGTCAAGGACTGCATAGTCGGAATTCACTCATAAAGGCACTGGCACAGTTGGAAACGTCGCTCATGCAAACGTTAAAGCTCCATTCCTGACGCTAGTCACCGGGTGAAGAAGGAAACTGAAAGTATGCAAATGTCAAATGGGGAAGAAGAAGAACACGTATGCAAAATTTCGACACGATTCAGGCATAAAAACTACTGAACGGTGAGTCAAGTGTAAGTCGCTGTAGTAATGAATCGGAAGATGGTGCCCTTCACGAATAAGGAAAAGGCTGAGATGCATTTAATTTACGGAGCAGCAGATGGAAATGGTGCAGAGGCACAACGAATGTACGGAGAGCGATTTCCCAACAGGCGGTTGCCTAACCGCAAAACTTTCGAGCGCTTGCACAGACAGTTGTGTGAGACGGGATCATTTCTCGCTTCCCGGTCGAATGCAGGTCGTGCAAAAAAGGACGAATCAGTAGTTGTTGCAGAAGCCATTCTGGATGTAGTAGCGGCGCAGCCAAGTACAAGTACACGAACAGTGGCTAGGCAGGTGGATACCTCACAGTCCATGACTTGGAGGGTACTGAAGGATGAACATTTGCTCCCGTTTCATGTGCAACGAGTCCAGAAACTGTCTCCAGGGGATTATCCAAATCGTATTGAATTCGCCCGCTGGTTTCTGCAGCAGAACGCGCTAAATCCACATTTTGGACGAACTGTGCTTTTCACCGATGAATGTACCTTCACACGTGAAGGTACATTTAACACACACAATGCACATGTATGGGCGGATGTCAATCCACATGCTACGTATCCACATGCTCATCAGAGACGCTTTTCCATCAATGTTTGGGCAGGAATCCTCGGAGACCACCTAATCGGACCGTACCTTCTTCCTGAACGCCTCAACGGTAAAACATACCTCACATTTCTGCAACATGTGCTGCCAGACCTGTTAAACGTTGTTCCTCCACGCATCCGGCGGGTCATGTGGTTCCAGCACGATGGAGCGCCAGCCCATTACGTACGAGACGTCCGCAACTATCTGGACATCACATTTCCGAACAGATGGATTGGTCGAGGTGGTCCTGTTGCTTGGCCTGCTCGCTCGCCAGATCTTTCACCCCTCGATTTCTTTTTTTGGGGACGATTGAAGGTTCTTATGTATGAGACACCCATTGAATCCCCCGAGGAACTGGTCGCCAGACTTTCCGCCGCTGTAGGGGAAGTGCTCGAAAAGCCTGATGTTTTCGCGAATGTTCGCCGTTCCATTCTTCGCCGTTGTTCTGCGTGCATAACCTCTGGTGGTCACAATTTTGAACATTTATTGTAATTACATGTTAATAAATATGCTTTGGTAACATAATCCTAATTTGTGTCTTTTTACCTCGTATCACAGCACACAATGTGTGGACATGGTAAACTGAACTGTGCTCAGGAGTAGAAATTTCAAACCCCTCTCCCCAGAAACTTAACCACGTCTAACGATTCAGATTTTGGGCTGAAAAGTTAAGTCTAAGCTTTAGAAAGCATTTAATGAGACACAAAAAATAACGGTATAAAATAGTTGTTCGTTACTCCAAAGTCTAAAGCGCCCTCTATCGGAATTTTTTGAAAATTTTCTTTAAAATTTATTTTCAAGAAAATACTGACATAAAGAATAATTTTAGCAAAACGCGGCAGTAGTTAGAGCCTAATCTACGACACAAAGATCGGGAATAACTGATTTTTGTTCTGGGGGGAGAAGGGTTTCAAATTTCAAATTTCAGTTTACGCTACTTAACTACTCGTTAGGACTCAGATTTTTAGATCAAAATTTAAGTTTAAGTCTAAGCTTTCGAAATCATTTAAAGAAATACAAAAAATAACGATAAAAAATAGTTGTTTGTTACTCCAAAGTCTAAAGCGCCCCCTATCGGCATTTTTTGAAATTGAACTTTAAAATTTTATTTCAAGAAAATACTGGCATAAAGAAAATTTTTTGCAAAAACCGCAAACGAATCGACCAATTTTTCCATGTTTTATAATCATTTGAAATTTCGGACCCTAAACTTTAATGCCCCCTATCTCCTTGGGAATACGTCTGGGACCCTTAGTCTCCTATTTAATATTATTTGTCTTTAAGTGTACTATAACCCCTTAAAGTTCTGCCCATCTTTTATGAATCACCCTGTATATCGATTATTTGACCCTATATTTATTATATGTTATGTCTATAAAACTATATATATCGATTATTGGACCCTATATTTATTATATGTTATGTCTATATAACTAAATATATCGATTATTGGACCCTATATATATTATATGTTATGTCTATATAACTATATATATCGATTATTGGACACTATATTTATTATATGTTATGTCTATATAACTATATATATCGATTATTGGACCCTATATTTATTATATATTATGTCTATATAACTATATTTTTTATATATTATGTCTATATAATCGATTCGTGGACCCTATATTTATTATATATTATGTCTATATCACTATATTTTTTATATATTATGTCTATATAATCGATTAGTGGACCCTATATTTATTATATATTATGTCTATATAACTATATTTGTTATATATTATGCCCATATAATCGATTAGTGGACCCTATATTTATTATATATTATGTCTATATAACTATATTTTTTTTATATATTATGTCTATATAATCGATTAGTGGACCATATATTTATTATATATTATGTCTATATAATCGATTAGTGGACCCTGTATATCGATTATTGGACCCTATATGTATTATATATTATGTCTATATAACTATATATATATCGATTATTGGACCCTATATTTATTATATTGTATGTCTATATAACTATATATATATCAATTATTGGACCCTATATGTATTATATGTTATGTCCATATAACTATATATATCGATTATTGGACCCTATATTTATTATATATTATGTCTATATAACTATATATATCGATTATTGGACCCTATATTTATTATATGTTATGTCTATATAACTATATATATCGATTATTGGACCCTATATTTATTATATGTTATGTCTATATAACTATATATATCGATTATTGGACCCTATATTTATTATATATTATGTCTATATAACTATATATATATCGATTATTGTACCCTATATTTATTATATATTAGGTCTATATAACTATATTTTTTATATATTATGTCTATATAATCGATTAGTGGACCCTATATTTATTATATATTATGTCTATATAACTATATTTTTTATATATTATGTCTATATAATCGATTAGTGGACCCTATATTTATTATATATTATGTCTATATAACTATATTTTTTATATATTATGTCTACATAATCGATTAGTGGACCCTGTATATCGATTATTGGACCCTTCATGTATTATATATTATGTCTATATACCTATATATATCGATTATTGGACCCTATATTTATTATATGTTATGTCTCTATAACTATATATATCGATTATTGGACCCTATATTTATTATATGTTATGTCTATATAACTATATATATCGATTATTGGACCCTATATTTATTATATGTTATGTCTATATAACTATACATATCGATTATTGGACCCTATATTTATTATATGTTATGTCTATATAACTATATATATCGATTATTGGACCCTATATTTATTATATATTATGTCTATATAACTACATACATCGATTTTTGGACTTATATTTATTATATGTTATGTCTATATAACTATATATATCGATTATTGGACCCTATATTTATTATATGTTATGTCTATATAACTATATATATCGATTATTGGACCCTATATTTATTATATGTTATGTCTATATAACTATATATATCGATTATTGGACCCTATATGTATTATATATTATGTCTATATAACTATATATATCGATTATTGGACCCTATATTTATTATATGTTATGTCTATATAATTATATATATCGATTATTGGACCCTACATGTATTATATATTATGTCTATATAACTACATACATCGATTTTTGGACTTATATTTATTATATGTTATGTCTATATAACTATATATATCGATTATTGGACCCTATATTTATTATATGTTATGTCTATATAACTATATATATCGATTATTGGACCCTATATTTATTATATATTATGTCTATATAACTATATATATCGATTATTGGACCCTATATTTATTATATATTATGTCTATATAACTATATTTTTTATATATTATGTCTATATAATCGATTAGTGGACCCAATATTTATTATATATTATGCCTATATAACTATATTTTTTTATATATTATGTCTATATAATCGATTAGTGGACCCTATATTTATTATATATTATGTCTATATAACTATATTTTTTATATATTATGTCTATATAATCGATTAGTGGACCCAATATTTATTATATATGATGTCTATATAACTATATTTTTTATATATTCTGTCTATATAATCGATCAGTGGACCCTATATTTGTTATATATTATGTCTATATAACTATATTTTTTATATATTATGTCTATATAATCGATTAGTGGACCCTATATTTATTATATATTATGTCTATATAATCGATTATTGAATCCTGTATATCGATTATTGGACCCTATATGTATTATATATTATGTCTATATAACTACATACATCGACTATTGGACTTATATTTATTATATGCTATGTCTATATAACTATATATATCGATTATTGGACCCTATATTTATTATATGTTATGTCTATATAACTAAATATATCGATTATTGGACCCTATATCTATTATATGTTATGTCTATATAGCTATATATATCGATTATTGGACCCTATATTTATTATATATTATGTCTATATAACTATATATATCGATTATTGGACCCTATATTTATTATATGTTATGTCTATATAACTATATATATCGATTATTGGATCCTATATTTATTATATGTTATGTCTATATAACTATATTTATCGATTTTTGGACACTATATTTATTATATGTTATGTCTATATAACTATATATATCGATTATTGGACCCTATATTTATTATATGTTATGTCTATATATCTATATATATATCGATTATTGGACCCTATATTTATTATACGTTATGTCTATATAACTATATATATCGATTATTGGACACTATATTTATTATATGTTACGTTTATATAACTATATATATCGACTATTGGACCCTATATTTATTATATATTATGTCTATATAACTATATTTTTTATATATTATGTGTATATAATCGATTAGTGGACCCTATATTTATTATATATTATGTCTATATCACTATATTTTTTATATATTATGTCTATATAATCGATTAGTTGACCCTATATTTATTATATATTATGTCTAGATAACTATATTTGTTATATATTATGTCTATATAATCGATTAATGGACCCTATATTTATTATATATTATGTCTATATAATCGATTAGTGGACCCTGTATATCGATTATTGGACCCTATATGTATTATATTTTATGTCTATATAGCTATATATATCAATTATTCGACCCTATATTTATTATATGTTATGTCTATATAACTATATATATCGATTGTTGGACACTATATTTATTATATGTTATGTCTATATATCTATATATATATCGATTATTGGACCCTATATTTATTATATGTTATGTCTATATAACTATATATATCGATTATTGGACCCTATATTTATTATATATTATGTCTATATAACTATATATATCGATTATTGGATCCTATATTTATTATATGTTATGTCTATATAACTATATATATCGATTATTGGACCCTATATTTATTATATGTTATGTCTATATAACTATATATATCGATTATTGGACCCTATATTTATTATATGTTATGTCTATATAACTATATATATCGATTATTGGACACTATATTTATTATATATTATGTCTATATAACTATATATATATCGATTATTGTACCCTATATTTATTATATATAACTATACATATAACTATATACTATATATATATAACTATATTTTTTATATATTATGTCTATATAATCGATTAGTGGACCCTATATTTATTATATATTATGTCTATATAACTATATTTTTTATATATTATGTCTATCTAATCGATTAGTGGACCCTATTTTTATTATATATTATGTCTATATAACTATATTTTTTATATATTATGTCTATATAATCGATTAGTGGACCCTGTATATCGATTATTGGACCCTATATGTATTATATATTATGTCTATTTAACTATATATATCGATTATTGGACCCTTTATTTATTATATATTATGTCTATATAACTATATATATCGATTATTGGACCCTATATTTATTATATGTTATGTCTATTTAACTATATATATCGATTACACGACCCTATATTTATTATATGTTATGTCTATATAACTATATATATCGATTATTGGACCCTATATTTATTATATGTTACGTCAATATAACTATATATATATCGATTATTGGACCCTATATTTATTATATATTATGTCTATATAACTATATTTTTTATATATTATGTCTATATAATCGATTAGTGGACCCTATATTTATTATATATTATGTCTATATAACTATATTTTTTATGTATTATGTCTATATAATCGATTATTCGACCCTATATTTATTATATGTTATGTCTATAGAACTATATATATCGATTATTGGACCTTATATTTATTATATGTTATGTCTATATAACTATATATATCGATTATTAGACCCTATATGTATTATATATTATGTCTATATAACTATATATATCGATTATTGGACCCTATATTTATTATATGTTATGTCTATATAATTATATATATCGATTATTGGACCCTATATGTATTATATATTATGTCTATATAACTACATACATCGATTATTGGACTTATATTTATTATATGTTATGTCTATATAACTATATATATCGATTACTGGACCCTATATTTATTATATTTTTTGTCTATATAACTAAATATATCGATTATTGGACCCTATATCTATTATATGTTATGTCTATATAACTATATATATCGATTATTGGACCCTATATTTATTATATGTTATGTCTATATAACTATATATATCGATTATTGGACCCTATATTTATTATATGTTATGTCTATATAACTATACATATCGATTATTGGACCCTATATTTATTATATGTTATGTCTATATAACTATATATATCGATTATTGGACCCTATATTTATTATATATTATGTCTATATAACTACATACATCGATTTTTGGACTTATATTTATTATATGTTATGTCTATATAACTATATATATCGATTATTGGACCCTATATTTATTATATGTTATGTCTATATAACTATATATATCGATTATTGGACCCTATATTTATTATATGTTATGTCTATATAACTATATATATCGATTATTGGACCCTATATGTATTATATATTATGTCTATATAACTATATATATCGATTATTGGACCCTATATTTATTATATGTTATGTCTATATAATTATATATATCGATTATTGGACCCTACATGTATTATATATTATGTCTATATAACTACATACATCGATTTTTGGACTTATATTTATTATATGTTATGTCTATATAACTATATATATCGATTATTGGACCCTATATTTATTATATGTTATGTCTATATAACTATATATATCGATTATTGGACCCTATATTTATTATATATTATGTCTATATAACTATATATATCGATTATTGGACCCTATATTTATTATATATTATGTCTATATAACTATATTTTTTATATATTATGTCTATATAATCGATTAGTGGACCCAATATTTATTATATATTATGCCTATATAACTATATTTTTTTATATATTATGTCTATATAATCGATTAGTGGACCCTATATTTATTATATATTATGTCTATATAACTATATTTTTTATATATTATGTCTATATAATCGATTAGTGGACCCAATATTTATTATATATGATGTCTATATAACTATATTTTTTATATATTATGTCTATATAATCGATTAGTGGACCCTATATTTATTATATAATATGTCTATATAACTATATTTGTTATATATTATGTCTATATAATCGATTAGTGGACCCTATATTTATTATATATTATGTCTATATAATCGATTAGTGGACCCTGTATATCGATTATTGGACCCTATATGTATTATATATTATGTCTATATAACTATATATATATCGATTATTGGACCCTATATTTATTATATGTTATGTCTATATAACTATATATATCGATTATTGGACCCTATATTTATTATATGTTATGTCTATATAACTATATATATCGATTATTGGACCCTATATTTATTATATGTTATGTCTATATAACTATATATATCGATTATTGGACCCTATATTTATTATATGTTATGTCTATATAACTATATATATCGATTATTGGACCCTATATTTATTATATAATATGTCTATATAACTATATGTATCGATTATTGGACCCTATATTTATTATATGTTATGTCTATATAACTATATATATCGATTATTGGACCCTATATTTATTATATGTTATGTCTATATAACTATATATATCGATTATTGGACCCTATATTTATTATATATTATGTCTATATAACTATATTTTTTATATATTATGTCTATATAATCGATTAGTGGACCCTATATTTATTATATATTATGTCTATATAATCGATTATTGAATCCTGTATATCGATTATTGGACCCTATATGTATTATATATTATGTCTATATAACTACATACATCGACTATTGGACTTATATTTATTATATGCTATGTCTATATAACTATATATATCGATTATTGGACCCTATATTTATTATATGTTATGTCTATATAACTAAATATATCGATTATTGGACCCTATATCTATTATATGTTATGTCTATATAACTATATATATCGATTATTGGACCCTATATTTATTATATGTTATGTCTATATAACTCTATATATCGATTATTGGACCCTATATTTATTATATGTTATGTCTATATAACTATATTTATCGATTGTTGGACCCTATATCTATTATATGTTATGTCTATATAGCTATATAATCGATTGGTGAACCCAATATTTATTATATATTATGTCTATATAACTATATTTTTTATATATTCTGTCTATATAATCGATTAGTGGACCCTATATTTGTTATATATTATGTCTGTATAACTATATATTTTATATATTATGTCTATATAATCGATTAGTGTACCCTATATTTATTATATTTTATGTCTATATAATCGATTAGTGAATCCTGTATATCGATTATTGAACCCTATATGTATTATATATTATGTCTATATAACTATATACATCGATTATTGGACTTATATTTATTATATGCTATGTCTATATAACTATATATATCGATTATTGGACCCTATATTTATTATATGTTATGTCTATATAACTAAATATATCGTTTATTGGACCCTATATCTATTATATGTTATGTCTATATAACTATATATATCGATTATTGGACCCTATATTTATTATATGTTATGTCTATATAACTCTATATATCGATTATTGGACCCTATATTTATTATATGTTATGTCTATATAACTATATTTATCGATTGTTGGACACTATATTTATTATATGTTATGTCTATATAACTATATATATCGATTATTGGACCCTATATTTATTATATGTTATGTCTATATATCTATATATATATCGATTATTGGATCCTATATTTATTATATGTTATGTCTATATAACTATATATATCGATTTTTGGACACTATATTTATTATATGTTATGTTTATATAACTATATATACCGATTATTGAACCCTATATTTATTATATATTATGTCTATATAACTGTATTTTTTATATATTATGTCTATATAATCGATTAGTGGACCCTATATTTATTATATATTATGTCTAGATAACTATATTTGTTATATATTATGTCTATATAATCGATTAATGGACCATATATTTATTATATATTATGTCTATATAATCGATTAGTGGACCCTGTATATCGATTATTGGACCCTATATGTATTATATATTATGTCTATATAACTATATATATATCGATTATTCGACCCTATATTTATTATATGTTATGTCTATATAACTATATATATCGATTGTTGGGCACTATATTTATTATATATTATGTCTATATATCTATATATGTATCGATTATTGGACCCTATATTTATTATATGTTATGTCTATATAACTATATATATCGATTATTAGAACCTATATTTATTATATGTTATGTCTATATAACTATATATATCGATTATTGGAACCTATATTTATTATATGTTATGTCTATATAACTATATATATCGATATTTGGATCCTATATTTATTATATGTTATGTCTATATAACTATATATATCGATTATTGGACCCTATATTTATTATGTGTTATGTCTATATAACTATATATATCGATTATTGGACCCTATATTTATTATATGTTATGTCTATATAACTATATATATCGATTATTGGACCTATATTTATTATATGTTATGTCTATATAACTACATATATCGATTATTGGACCCTATATTTATTATATGTTATGTCTATATAACTACATATATCGATTATTGGACCCTATATTTATTATATGTTATGTCTATATAACTATATATATATCGATTATTGGACCCTATATTTATTATATGTTATGTCTATATAACTATATATATCGATTATTGGACACTATATTTATTATATGTTATGTTTATATAACTATATATACCGATTATTGGACCCTATATTTATTATATGTTATGTCTATATAACTATATATATATCGATTATTGGACCCTATATTTATTATATGTTATGTCTATATAACTATATATATCGATTATTGGACCCTATATTTATTATATGTTATGTCTATATAACTATATATATCGATTATTGGACCTATATTTATTATATGTTATGTCTATATAACTACATATATCGATTATTGGACCCTATATTTATTATATGTTATGTCTATATAACTATATATACCGATTATTGGACACTATATTTATTATATATTATGTTTATATAACTATATATACCGATTATTGGACCCTATATTTATTATATGTTATGTCTATATAACTATATATATCGATTATTGGACCCTATATTTATTATATGTTATGTCTATATAACTATATATATCGATTATTGAACCCTATATTTATTATATATTATGTCTATATAACTATATTTTTTATATATTATGTCTATATAATCGATTAGTGGACCCAATATTTATTATATATGATGTCTATATAACTGTATTTTTTATATATTATGTCTATATAATCGATTAGTGGACCCTATATTTATTATATAATATGTCTATATAACTATATTTGTTATATATTATGTCTATATAATCGATTAGTGGACCCTATATTTATTATATATTATGTCTATATAATCGATTAGTGGACCCTGTATATCGATTATTGGACCCTATATGTATTATATATTATGTCTATATAACTATATATATATCGATTATTGGACCCTATATTTATTATATGTTATGTCTATATAACTATATATATCGATTATTGGACCCTATATTTATTATATGTTATGTCTATATAACTATATATATCGATTATTGGACCCTATATTTATTATATGTTATGTCTATATAACTATATATATCGATTATTGGACCCTATATTTATTATATGTTATGTCTATATAACTATATATATCGATTATTGGACCCTATATTTATTATATAATATGTCTATATAACTATATGTATCGATTATTGGACCCTATATTTATTATATGTTATGTCTATATAACTATATATATCGATTATTGGACCCTATATTTATTATATGTTATGTCTATATAACTATATATATCGATTATTGGACCCTATATTTATTATATATTATGTCTATATAACTATATTTTTTATATATTCTGTCTATATAATCGTTTAGTGGACCCTATATTTGTTATATATTATGTCTATATAACTATATTTTTTATATATTATGTCTATATAATCGATTAGTGGACCCTATATTTATTATATATTATGTCTATATAATCGATTATTGAATCCTGTATATCGATTATTGGACCCTATATGTATTATATATTATGTCTATATAACTACATACATCGACTATTGGACTTATATTTATTATATGCTATGTCTATATAACTATATATATCGATTATTGGACCCTATATCTATTATATGTTATGTCTATATAGCTATATAATCGATTGGTGGACCCAATATTTATTATATATTATGTCTATATAACTATATTTTTTATATATTCTGTCTATATAATCGATTAGTGGACCCTATATTTGTTATATATTATGTCTATATAACTATATTTTTTATATATTATGTCTATATAATCGATTAGTGTACCCTATATTTATTATATATTATGTCTATATAATCGATTAGTGAATCCTGTATATCGATTATTGGACCCTATATGTATTATATATTATGTCTATATAACTATATACATCGATTATTGGACTTATATTTATTATATGCTATGTCTATATAACTATATATATCGATTATTGGACCCTATATTTATTATATGTTATGTCTATATAACTAAATATATCGATTATTGGACCCTATATCTATTATATGTTATGTCTATATAACTATATATATCGATTATTGGACCCTATATTTATTATATGTTATGTCTATATAACTCTATATATCGATTATTGGACCCTATATTTATTATATGTTATGTCTATATAACTATATTTATCGATTGTTGGACACTATATTTATTATATGTTATGTCTATATAACTATATATATCGATTATTGGACCCTATATTTATTATATGTTATGTCTATATATCTATATATATATCGATTATTGGATCCTATATTTATTATATGTTATGTCTATATAACTATATATATCGATTTTTGGACACTATATTTATTATATGTTATGTTTATATAACTATATATACCGATTATTGAACCCTATATTTATTATATTTTATGTCTATATAACTGTATTTTTTATATATTATGTCTATATAATCGATTAGTGGACCCTATATTTATTATATATTATGTCTAGATAACTATATTTGTTATATATTATGTCTATATAATCGATTAATGGACCATATATTTATTATATATTATGTCTATATAATCGATTAGTGGACCCTGTATATCGATTATTGGACCCTATATGTATTATATATTATGTCTATATAACTATATATATATCGATTATTCGACCCTATATTTATTATATGTTATGTCTATATAACTATATATATCGATTGTTGGGCACTATATTTATTATATATTATGTCTATATATCTATATATGTATCGATTATTGGACCCTATATTTATTATATGTTATGTCTATATAACTATATATATCGATTATTAGAACCTATATTTATTATATGTTATGTCTATATAACTATATATATCGATTATTGGAACCTATATTTATTATATGTTATGTCTATATAACTATATATATCGATATTTGGATCCTATATTTATTATATGTTATGTCTATATAACTATATATATCGATTATTGGACCCTATATTTATTATGTGTTATGTCTATATAACTATATATATCGATTATTGGACCCTATATTTATTATATGTTATGTCTATATAACTATTTATATCGATTATTGGACCTATATTTATTATATGTTATGTCTATATAACTACATATATCGATTATTGGACCCTATATTTATTATATGTTATGTCTATATAACTACATATATCGATTATTGGACCCTATATTTATTATATGTTATGTCTATATAACTATATATATATCGATTATTGGACCCTATATTTATTATATGTTATGTCTATATAACTATATATATCGATTATTGGACACTATATTTATTATATGTTATGTTTATATAACTATATATACCGATTATTGGACCCTATATTTATTATATGTTATGTCTATATAACTATATATATATCGATTATTGGACCCTATATTTATTATATGTTATGTCTATATAACTATATATATCGATTATTGGACCCTATATTTATTATATGTTATGTCTATATAACTATATATATCGATTATTGGACCTATATTTATTATATGTTATGTCTATATAACTACATATATCGATTATTGGACCCTATATTTATTATATGTTATGTCTATATAACTATATATACCGATTATTGGACACTATATTTATTATATATTATGTTTATATAACTATATATACCGATTATTGGACCCTATATTTATTATATGTTATGTCTATATAACTATATATATCGATTATTGGACCCTATATTTATTATATGTTATGTCTATATAACTATATATATCGATTATTGGACCCTATATTTATTATATATTATGTCTATATAACTATATTTTTTATATATTATGTCTATATAATCGATTAGTGGACCCAATATTTATTATATATTATGCCTATATAACTATATTTTTTATATATTATGTCTATATAATCGATTCGTGGACCCTATATTTATTATATATTATGTCTATATAACTATATTTTTTATATATTCTGTCTATATAATCGATTAGTGGACCCTACATTTGTTATATATTATGTCTATATAACTATATTTTTTATATATTATGTCTATATAATCGATTAGTGGACCCTATATTTATTATATATTATGTCTATATAATCGATTAGTGAATCCTGTATATCGATTATTGGACCCTATATGTATTATATATTATGTCTATATAACTACATACATCGATTATTGGACTTATATTTATTATATGCTATGTCTATATAACTATATATATCGATTATTTGACCCTATATTTATTATATGTTATGTCTATATAACTAAATATATCGATTATTGGACCCTATATCTATTATATGTTATGTCTATATAACTATATATATCGATTATTGGATCCTATATTTATTATATGTTATGTCTATATAACTATATTTTTTATATATTATGTATATATAATCGATTAGTGGACCCTATATTTATTATATATTATGTCTATATCACTATATTTTTTATATATCATGTCTATATAATCGATTAGTTGACCCTATATTTATTATATATTATGTCTAGATAACTATATTTGTTATATATTATGTCTATATAATCGATTAATGGACCCTATGTTTATTATATATTATGTCTATATAATCGATTAGTGGGCCCTGTATATCGATTATTGGACACTATATGTATTATACATTATGTCTATATAACTATATATATCGATTATTCGACACTATATTTATTATATGTTATGTCTATATAACTATATATATCGATTGTTGGGCACTATATTTATTATATGTTATGTCTATATATCTATATATATATATCGATTATTGGACCCTATATTTATTATATGTTATGTCTATATAACTATATATATCGATTTTTTTACCCTATATTTATTATATTTTATGTCTATATAACTATATATATCGATTATTGGAACCTATATTTATTATATGTTATGTCTCTATAACTATTAATATCGATTATTGGATTCTATACTTATTATATGTTATGTCTATATAACTATATATATCGATTATTGGACCCTATATTTATTATATGTTATGTCTATATAACTATATATATCGATTATTGGACCCTATATTTATTATATATTATGTCTATATAACTATATATATCGATTATTGGACCCTATATTTATTATATGTTATGTCTATATAACTATATATATCGATTATTGGACCCAATATTTATTATATGTTATGTCTATATAACTATATATATCGATTATTGGACCCTATATTTCTTATATATTTTGTCTGTATAACTATATATATCGATTATTGGACCCTATATTTATTATATGTTATGTCTATATAACTATATATATCGATTATTGGACCCTATATTTATTATATGTTATGTCTATATAACTATATATATCGATTATTGGACCCTATATTTATTATATATTATGTCTATATAACTATATTTTTTATATATTATGTCTATATAATCGATTAGTGGACCCAATATTTATTATATATTATGCCTATATAACTATATTTTTATATATTATGTCTATATAATCGATTAGTGGACCCTATATTTATTATATATTATGTCTATATAACTATATTTTTTATATATTATGTCTATATAATCGATTAGTGAATCCTGTTTATCGATTATTGGACTCTATATGTATTATATATTATGTCTATATAACTACATACATCGATTATTTGACTTATATTTATTATATGCTTTTTCTATATAACTATATATATATCGATTATTTGACCCTATATTTATTATATGTTATGTCTATATAACTAAATATATCGATTATTGGACCCTATATCTATTATATATTATGTCTATATAACTATATATATCGATTATTGGACCCTATATTTATTATATGTTATGTCTATATATCTATATATATATATCGATTATTGGACCCTATATTTATTATATGTTATGTCTATATAACTATATATATCGTTTATTGGACACTATATTTATTATATGTTATGTTTATATAACTATATATATCGATTATTGGACCCTATATTTATTATATATTATGTCTATATAACTATATTTTTTATATATTATGTCTATATAATCGATTAGTTGACCCTATATTTATTATATATTATGTCTAGATAACTATATTTGTTATATATTATGTCTATATAATCGATTAGTGGACCCTATATTTATTATATATTATGTCTATATAATCGATTACTGGACCCTGTATATCGATTATTGGACCCTATATGTATTATATATTATGTCTATATAACTATATATATCGATTATTCGACCCTATATTTATTATATGTTATGTCTATATAACTATATATATCGATTGTTGGGCACTATATTTATTATATGTTATGTCTATATATCTATATATATATATCGATTATTGGACCCTATATTTATTATATGTTATGTCTATATAACTATATATATCGATTATTGTACCCTATATTTATTATATGTTATGTCTATATAACTATATATATCGATTATTGGACCCTATATTTATTATATGTTATGTCTATATAACTATATATATCGATTATTGGATCCTATGTTTATTATATGTTATGTCTATATAACTATATATATCGATTATTGGACCATATATTTATTATATGTTATGTCTATATAACTATATATATCGATTATTGGACCCTATATTTATTATATGTTATGTCTATATAACTATATATATCGATTATTGGACCCTATATTTATTATATATTATGTCTATATAACTATATATATATCGTTTATTGTACCCTATATTTATTATATATAACTATATATATAACTATATACTATATATATATAACTATATAACTATATTTTTTATATATTATGTCTATATAATCGATTAGTGGACCCTATATTTATTATATATTATATCTATATAACTATATTTTTTATATATTATGTCTATATAATTGATTAGTGGACCCTATTTTTATTATATATTATGTCTATATAACTATATTTTTTATATATTATGTCTATATAATCGATTAGTGGACCCTATATTAATTATATATTATGTCTATATAACTATATTTTTTATATATTATGTCTATATAATCGATTAGTGGACCCTGTGTATCGATTATTGGACCCTTTATGTATTATATATTATGTCTATATAACTATATATATCGATTATTGGACCCTTTATTTATTATATGTTATGTCTATATAACTATATATATCGATTATTGGACCCTATATTTATTATATGTTATGTCTATATAACTATATATGTCGATTATTGGACCCTATATTTATTATATGTTATGTCTATATAACTATATATATATCGATTATTGGACCCTATATTTATTATATATTATGTCTATATAACTATATTTTTTATATATTATGTCTATATAATCGATTAGTGGACCCTATATTTATTATATATTATGTCTATATAACTATATTTTTTATATATTATGTCTATATAATCGATTAGTGGACCCTATATTTATTATATATTATGTCTATATAATCGATTAGTGAATCCTGTATATCGATTATTGGACCCTATATGTATTATATATTATGTCTATATAACTACATACATCGATTATTGGACTTATATTTATTATATGCTATGTCTATATAACTATATATATCGATTATTTGACCCTATATTTATTATATGTTATGTCTATATAACTAAATATATCGATTATTGGACCCTATATCTATTATATGTTATGTCTATATAACTATATATATCGATTATTGGATCCTATATTTATTATATGTTATGTCTATATAACTATATTTTTTATATATTATGTATATATAATCGATTAGTGGACCCTATATTTATTATATATTATGTCTATATCACTATATTTTTTATATATTATGTCTATATAATCGATTAGTTGACCCTATATTTATTATATATTATGTCTAGATAACTATATTTGTTATATATTATGTCTATATAATTGATTAATGGACCCTATGTTTATTATATATTATGTCTATATAATCGATTAGTGGACCCTGTATATCGATTATTGGACACTATATGTATTATACATTATGTCTATATAACTATATATATCGATTATTCGACACTATATTTATTATATGTTATGTCTATATAACTATATATATCGATTGTTGGGCACTATATTTATTATATGTTATGTCTATATATCTATATATATATCGATTATTGGACCCTATATTTATTATATGTTATGTCTATATAACTATATATATCGATTTTTTTACTCTATATTTATTATATTTTATGTCTATATAACTATATATATCGATTATTGGAACCTATATTTATTATATGTTATGTCTCTATAACTATTAATATCGATTATTGGATTCTATACTTATTATATGTTATGTCTATATAACTATATATATCGATTATTGGACCCTATATTTATTATATGTTATGTCTATATAACTATATATATCGATTATTGGACCCTATATTTATTATATATTATGTCTATATAACTATATATATCGATTATTGGACCCTATATTTATTATATGTTATGTCTATATAACTATATATATCGATTATTGGACCCAATATTTATTATATGTTATGTCTATATAACTATATATATCGATTATTGGACCCTATATTTCTTATATATTTTGTCTATATAACTATATATATCGATTATTGGACCCTATATTTATTATATGTTATGTCTATATAACTATATATATCGATTATTGGACCCTATATTTATTATATGTTATGTCTATATAACTATATATATCGATTATTGGACCCTATATTTATTATATATTATGTCTATATAACTATATTTTTTATATATTATGTCTATATAATCGATTAGTGGACCCAATATTTATTATATATTATGCCTATATAACTATATTTTTATATATTATGTCTATATAATCGATTAGTGGACCCTATATTTATTATATATTATGTCTATATAACTATATTTTTTATATATTATGTCTATATAATCGATTAGTGAATCCTGTTTATCGATTATTGGACTCTATATGTATTATATATTATGTCTATATAACTACATACATCGATTATTGGACTTATATTTATTATATGCTTTTTCTATATAACTATATATATATCGATTATTTGACCCTATATTTATTATATGTTATGTCTATATAACTAAATATATCGATTATTGGACCCTATATCTATTATATGTTATGTCTATATAACTATATATATCGATTATTGGACCCTATATTTATTATATGTTATGTCTATATATCTATATATATATATATCGATTATTGGACCCTATATTTATTATATGTTATGTCTATATAACTATATATATCGTTTATTGGACACTATATTTATTATATGTTATGTTTATATAACTATATATATCGATTATTGGACCCTATATTTATTATATATTATGTCTATATAACTATATTTTTTATATATTATGTCTATATAATCGATTAGTTGACCCTATATTTATTATATATTATGTCTAGATAACTATATTTGTTATATATTATGTCTATATAATCGATTAGTGGACCCTATATTTATTATATATTATGTCTATATAATCGATTACTGGACCCTGTATATCGATTATTGGACCCTATATGTATTATATATTATGTCTATATAACTATATATATCGATTATTCGACCCTATATTTATTATATGTTATGTCTATATAACTATATATATCGATTGTTGGGCACTATATTTATTATATGTTATGTCTATATATCTATATATATATATCGATTATTGGACCCTATATTTATTATATGTTATGTCTATATAACTATATATATCGATTATTGTACCCTATATTTATTATATGTTATGTCTATATAACTATATATATCGATTATTGGACCCTATATTTATTATATGTTATGTCTATATAACTATATATATCGATTATTGGATCCTATGTTTATTATATGTTATGTCTATATAACTATATATATCGATTATTGGACCATATATTTATTATATGTTATGTCTATATAACTATATATATCGATTATTGGACCCTATATTTATTATATGTTATGTCTATATAACTATATATATCGATTATTGGACCCTATATTTATTATATATTATGTCTATATAACTATATATATATCGTTTATTGTACCCTATATTTATTATATATAACTATATATATAACTATATACTATATATATATAACTATATAACTATATTTTTTATATATTATGTCTATATAATCGATTAGTGGACCCTATATTTATTATATATTATATCTATATAACTATATTTTTTATATATTATGTCTATATAATTGATTAGTGGACCCTATTTTTATTATATATTATGTCTATATAACTATATTTTTTATATATTATGTCTATATAATCGATTAGTGGACCCTATATTTATTATATATTATGTCTATATAACTATATTTTTTATATATTATGTCTATATAATCGATTAGTGGACCCTGTGTATCGATTATTGGACCCTTTATGTATTATATATTATGTCTATATAACTATATATATCGATTATTGGACCCTTTATTTATTATATGTTATGTCTATATAACTATATATATCGATTATTGGACCCTATATTTATTATATGTTATGTCTATATAACTATATATGTCGATTATTGGACCCTATATTTATTATATGTTATGTCTATATAACTATATATATATCGATTATTGGACCCTATATTTATTATATATTATGTCTATATAACTATATTTTTTATATATTATGTCTATATAATCGATTAGTGGACCCTATATTTATTATATATTATGTCTATATAACTATATTTTTTATATATTATGTCTATATAATCGATTAGTGGACCCTATATTTATTATATATTATGTCTATATAATCGATTAGTGAATCCTGTATATCGATTATTGGACCCTATATGTATTATATATTATGTCTATATAACTACATACATCGATTATTGGACTTATATTTATTATATGCTATGTCTATATAACTATATATATCGATTATTTGACCCTATATTTATTATATGTTATGTCTATATAACTAAATATATCGATTATTGGACCCTATATCTATTATATGTTATGTCTATATAACTATATATATCGATTATTGGATCCTATATTTATTATATGTTATGTCTATATAACTATATTTTTTATATATTATGTATATATAATCGATTAGTGGACCCTATATTTATTATATATTATGTCTATATCACTATATTTTTTATATATTATGTCTATATAATCGATTAGTTGACCCTATATTTATTATATATTATGTCTAGATAACTATATTTGTTATATATTATGTCTATATAATTGATTAATGGACCCTATGTTTATTATATATTATGTCTATATAATCGATTAGTGGACCCTGTATATCGATTATTGGACACTATATGTATTATACATTATGTCTATATAACTATATATATCGATTATTCGACACTATATTTATTATATGTTATGTCTATATAACTATATATATCGATTGTTGGGCACTATATTTATTATATGTTATGTCTATATATCTATATATATATCGATTATTGGACCCTATATTTATTATATGTTATGTCTATATAACTATATATATCGATTTTTTTACCCTATATTTATTATATTTTATGTCTATATAACTATATATATCGATTATTGGAACCTATATTTATTATATGTTATGTCTCTATAACTATTAATATCGATTATTGGATTCTATACTTATTATATGTTATGTCTATATAACTATATATATCGATTATTGGACCCTATATTTATTATATGTTATGTCTATATAACTATATATATCGATTATTGGACCCAATATTTATTATATGTTATGTCTATATAACTATATATATCGATTATTGGACCCTATATTTCTTATATATTTTGTCTATATAACTATATATATCGATTATTGGACCCTATATTTATTATATGTTATGTCTATATAACTATATATATCGATTATTGGACCCTATATTTATTATATGTTATGTCTATATAACTATATATATCGATTATTGGACCCTATATTTATTATATATTATGTCTATATAACTATATTTTTTATATATTATGTCTATATAATCGATTAGTGGACCCAATATTTATTATATATTATGCCTATATAACTATATTTTTATATATTATGTCTATATAATCGATTAGTGGACCCTATATTTATTATATATTATGTCTATATAACTATATTTTTTATATATTATGTCTATATAATCGATTAGTGAATCCTGTTTATCGATTATTGGACTCTATATGTATTATATATTATGTCTATATAACTACATACATCGATTATTGGACTTATATTTATTATATGCTTTTTCTATATAACTATATATATATCGATTATTTGACCCTATATTTATTATATGTTATGTCTATATAACTAAATATATCGATTATTGGACCCTATATCTATTATATGTTATGTCTATATAACTATATATATCGATTATTGGACCCTATATTTATTATATGTTATGTCTATATATCTATATATATATATCGATTATTGGACCCTATATTTATTATATGTTATGTCTATATAACTATATATATCGTTTATTGGACACTATATTTATTATATGTTATGTTTATATAACTATATATATCGATTATTGGACCCTATATTTATTATATATTATGTCTATATAACTATATTTTTTATATATTATGTCTATATAATCGATTAGTTGACCCTATATTTATTATATATTATGTCTAGATAACTATATTTGTTATATATTATGTCTATATAATCGATTAGTGGACCCTATATTTATTATATATTATGTCTATATAATCGATTACTGGACCCTGTATATCGATTATTGGACCCTATATGTATTATATATTATGTCTATATAACTATATATATCGATTATTCGACCCTATATTTATTATATGTTATGTCTATATAACTATATATATCGATTGTTGGGCACTATATTTATTATATGTTATGTCTATATATCTATATATATATATCGATTATTGGACCCTATATTTATTATATGTTATGTCTATATAACTATATATATCGATTATTGTACCCTATATTTATTATATGTTATGTCTATATAACTATATATATCGATTATTGGACCCTATATATATTATATGTTATGTGTATATAACTATATATATCGATTATTGGATCCTATGTTTATTATATGTTATGTCTATATAACTATATATATCGATTATTGGACCCTATATTTATTATATGTTATGTCTATATAACTATATATATCGATTATTGGACCCTATATTTATTATATGTTATGTCTATATAACTATATATATCGATTATTGGACCCTATATTTATTATATATTATGTCTATATAACTATATATATATCGTTTATTGTACCCTATATTTATTATATATAACTATATATATAACTATATGCTATATATATATAACTATATAACTATATTTTTTATATATTATGTCTATATAATCGATTAGTGGACCCTATATTTATTATATATTATATCTATATAACTATATTTTTTATATATTATGTCTATATAATTGATTAGTGGACCCTATTTTTATTATATATTATGTCTATATAACTATATTTTTTATATATTATGTCTATATAATCGATTAGTGGACCCTATATTTATTATATATTATGTCTATATAACTATATTTTTTATATATTATGTCTATATAATCGATTAGTGGACCCTGTGTATCGATTATTGGACCCTTTATGTATTATATATTATGTCTATATAACTATATATATCGATTATTGGACCCTTTATTTATTATATGTTATGTCTATATAACTATATATATCGATTATTGGACCCTATATTTATTATATGTTATGTCTATATAACTATATATGTCGATTATTGGACCCTATATTTATTATATGTTATGTCTATATAACTATATATATATCGATTATTGGACCCTATATTTATTATATATTATGTCTATATAACTATATTTTTTATATATTATGTCTATATAATCGATTAGTGGACCCTATATTTATTATATATTATGTCTATATAACTATATTTCTTATGTATTATGTCTATATAATCGGTTATTGGACCCTATATTTATTATATGTTATGTCTATATAACTATATATGTCGATTATTGGACCCTATATTTATTATATGTTATGTCTATATAACTATATATATATCGATTATTGGACCCTATATTTATTATATATTATGTCTATATAACTATATTTTTTATATATTATGTCTATATAATCGATTAGTGGACCCTATATTTATTATATATTATGTCTATATAACTATATTTCTTATGTATTATGTCTATATAATCGGTTATTGGACCCTATATTTATTATATGTTATGTCTATATAACTATATATATCGATTGTTGGGCACTATATTTATTATATGTTATGTCTATATATCTATATATATATATCGATTATTGGACCCTATATTTATTATATGTTATGTCTATATAACTATATATATCGATTATTGTACCCTATATTTATTATATGTTATGTCTATATAACTATATATATCGATTATTGGACCCTATATTTATTATATGTTATGTCTATATAACTATATATATCGATTATTGGATCCTATGTTTATTATATGTTATGTCTATATAACTATATATATCGATTATTGGACCATATATTTATTATATGTTATGTCTATATAACTATATATATCGATTATTGGACCCTATATTTATTATATGTTATGTCTATATAACTATATATATCGATTATTGGACCCTATATTTATTATATATTATGTCTATATAACTATATTTTTTATATATTATGTCTATATAATCGATTAGTGGACCCAATATTTATTATATATTATGCCTATATAACTATATTTTTATATATTATGTCTATATAATCGATTAGTGGACCCTATATTTATTATATATTATGTCTATATAACTATATTTTTTATATATTATGTCTATATAATCGATTAGTGAATCCTGTTTATCGATTATTGGACTCTATATGTATTATATATTATGTCTATATAACTACATACATCGATTATTGGACTTATATTTATTATATGCTTTTTCTATATAACTATATATATATCGATTATTTGACCCTATATTTATTATATGTTATGTCTATATAACTAAATATATCGATTATTGGACCCTATATCTATTATATGTTATGTCTATATAACTATATATATCGATTATTGGACCCTATATTTATTATATGTTATGTCTATATATCTATATATATATATCGATTATTGGACCCTATATTTATTATATGTTATGTCTATATAACTATATATATCGTTTATTGGACACTATATTTATTATATGTTATGTTTATATAACTATATATATCGATTATTGGACCCTATATTTATTATATATTATGTCTATATAACTATATTTTTTATATATTATGTCTATATAATCGATTAGTTGACCCTATATTTATTATATATTATGTCTAGATAACTATATTTGTTATATATTATGTCTATATAATCGATTAGTGGACCCTATATTTATTATATATTTTGTCTATATAATCGATTACTGGACCCTGTATATCGATTATTGGACCCTATATGTATTATATATTATGTCTATATAACTATATATATCGATTATTCGACCCTATATTTATTATATGTTATGTCTATATAACTATATATATCGATTGTTGGGCACTATATTTATTATATGTTATGTCTATATATCTATATATATATATCGATTATTGGACCCTATATTTATTATATGTTATGTCTATATAACTATATATATCGATTATTGTACCCTATATTTATTATATGTTAAGTCTATATAACTATATATATCGATTATTGGACCCTATATATATTATATGTTATGTGTATATAACTATATATATCGATTATTGGATCCTATGTTTATTATATGTTATGTCTATATAACTATATATATCGATTATTGGACCCTATATTTATTATATGTTATGTCTATATAACTATATATATCGATTATTGGACCCTATATTTATTATATGTTATGTCTATATAACTATATATATCGATTATAGGACCCTATATTTATTATATATTATGTCTATATAACTATATATATATCGTTTATTGTACCCTATATTTATTATATATAACTATATATATAACTATATACTATATATATATAACTATATAACTATATTTTTTATATATTATGTCTATATAATCGATTAGTGGACCCTATATTTATTATATATTATATCTATATAACTATATTTTTTATATATTATGTCTATATAATTGATTAGTGGACCCTATTTTTATTATATATTATGTCTATATAACTATATTTTTTATATATTATCTCTATATAATCGATTAGTGGACCCTATATTTATTATATATTATGTCTATATAACTATATTTTTTATATATTATGTCTATATAATCGATTAGTGGACCCTGTGTATCGATTATTGGACCCTTTATGTATTATATATTATGTCTATATAACTATATATATCGATTATTGGACCCTTTATTTATTATATGTTATGTCTATATAACTATATATATCGATTATTGGACCCTATATTTATTATATGTTATGTCTATATAACTATATATGTCGATTATTGGACCCTATATTTATTATATGTTATGTCTATATAACTATATATATATCGATTATTGGACCCTATATTTATTATATATTATGTCTATATAACTATATTTTTTATATATTATGTCTATATAATCGATTAGTGGACCCTATATTTATTATATATTATGTCTATATAACTATATTTCTTATGTATTATGTCTATATAATCGGTTATTGGACCCTATATTTATTATATGTTATGTCTATATAACTATATATATCGATTATTGGACCTTATATTTATTATATGTTATGTCTATATAACTATATATATCGATTATTGGACCCTATATGTATTATATATTATGTCTATATAACTATATATATCGATTGTTGGACCCTATATTTATTATATATTATGTCTATATAATTATATATATCGATTATTGGACCCTATATGTATTATATATTATGTCTATATAACTACATACATCGATTATTGGACTTATATTTATTATATGTTATGTCTATATAACTATATATATCGATTATTGGACCCTATATTTATTATATATTATGTCTATATAACTAAATATATCGATTATTGGACCCTATATCTATTATATGTTATGTCTATATAACTATATATATCGATTATTGGACCCTATATTTATTATATGTTATGTCTATATAAATATATATCGATTATTGGACCCTATATTTATTATATGTTATGTCTATATAACTATATATATCGATTATTGGACCTTATATTTATTATATGTTATGTCTATATAACTATAGATATCGATTATTGGACCCTATATGTATTATATCTTATGTCTATATAACTATATGTATCGATTATTGGACCCTATATTTATTATATGTTATGTCTATATAATTATATATATCGATTATTGGACCCTATATGTATTATATATTATGTCTATATAACTACATACATCGATTATTGGACTCTATATTTATTATATGTTATGTCTATATAACTACATATATCGATTATTGGACCCTATATTTATTATATGTTATGTCTATATAATAGGGTGGGTCGAAAAAACCGAAATATTTATAATCGAAACGTAATAGCGCGGAAAAGTTGCCTTTTGTAAAAAAGATAAAATACGTGAAATATTACACCGATTGGTTAATATCTTTTACCGCCGCAAGGGGTCCAAATTTCGAAAAAATCGCAAAAAACATACTTTTAGCAATTTTTTTTTTAAAATTATCCAAACATCCTTATTCAATTTCTAATAGAACGCAATAGCCACGCCAACATATTAGTAATGTAACATTAACATTTCCTTTTTGTGACATTGTTGCTTTTACCGCCACAACAGGGCCAAAATTTCTAAAAAATGTTAAAAATTAAAGTTATTTCATTTTTTTAATTTTCATAACTTTTGTAATGTTTTCAGATTTTTTACATTTCTAATAGGCTTGGAAGGGCATTTTATGTTGTTAATTTCATGCACATTGTTAACCATGATCACTGTAATTCTATTTAAAAAAAAATGCTCAATGATAGAAACACCTGCAGCTGCCTGCACGTAAAATTAATTTCTCGCTGCTAGAGGGCCACGTTTCACTTTGTTCGTTTTTTTTTTTTTGTAATGTACTCCTTTTACTCTATACTTTGATGGCCCTAAAGATAGAAATATCTGCCAGGTTAAAGAGGTGGCAAAGTTTCATCTTTGTGAAGTCAAGGAGGAACATATCTCTTTGTACTAGAACCAGGTCTGAATTATTTTCGTCATTTGACCCCATCGTCTGGCAAGGCGACTTCTATATGCAATGGCATTATAGATTTTTTGAAGAAAAATTAAATCCCGACTGGAATAATAATTGCAGTTGAATTTCGCGGAACTGTCTTCAAAACAGAATGCAAAGGTAGTGTTATAGTAGGATTAGTTGAGAACAAATTTTTAAAAACCACTCTATTGACTTCATTGACCTCACTTCATAATGCTTCCACTGAGACATCTTTTCAAACAACTTGATGACAAAAAACAGGTTCTCATCATATTGTGGCCCAATTGGTTGATCTCTTGCGATTTGCGAATTATTACCAATTGCAAAATTTAAGCCAATTTTATCTGATCACCTAGCTGTTGATAAAGATGATTTGTCAACTGACCAGAAGTATATGTCTCTAATATTGCAAGCTCTTTCAACACGCGTGTATACAATTGACCTTTTTTGCTGAGTCCCTGGACAAATATTTCACGCAAGGTGGATCATTAATGCTATTCGAATTTTGAGACTCTACGTTGGAACAAAGAACCCTCTTCTTAACTTGTCATACTCTTTGAGTACATCCTGAAAATGTATTGCATCAGTTGGTTCACAATTAAATTGAATCACTCATGTTTTCCAGAATCTGTGCACTATAGTTAGTAACTTACGTTACTTGACAGATAATCTACGAAAGATTATAGTTCTTGTATTTTCACGAAATGACTATTTCGCAAATCATACAAATAGCCTCTTTGGAATGATAGCATATGAAGAGGAGGACATCAGGGTCCCAGCCATGAAGAAAATTGCAAAAGCACGAAGTTCTGTGGACTAGAATAGTGCCATCCGCCACTTTATCATAGCACTTCAACACTAAAGCTTAAAATTGTATGGCTTTAGTCTACTGACAAAACTGAAAACTAACGGAACCGCCTGTTATGGTTTCTTTATCGACTAAAAACGCTGGTGAGTTTAAAATGTTCCAGTAGAGATACCAGCTATTATAACTTTCCTTGTCTCACTCAATCACTAGAAAGATGCGTGAAATTATTCATTGCAGCACTGATAAAGTTTCTTTACTAGATCAGAGGGAGCATCACATCTGATCAGTTTTGGCCTCTCGAAAAATAATGGCTTCATCTGAAAGCAAGTTATATTATAAAATTCATTTACATTAAATTCTTCTTCATTTTAAGTTTATTTAACCCGTTTCGGTTAAACATCTCTATATTTTAATCAATAAAATACTAAAACATTTTGCTCATTTTATATCATTTTTGTGGCATGAATTGGCTGTTATGAAGTAAAACATCAGTAGATGAAGCGATCGTCAAGAAAAATGAATAATTAACTTTATTTTCAAGTCTACTACAAATAGTTATAAAAAATATGATATATTAATGATATAAAGTAAAATTATTTATTTCTAGACATATTATAGAAATTATAAAAATTTAGAAAAAAAAATGAAAATTGAAAATTTTGAAATTTTTACAAAAAAATATGGTCTTTTTGCGGCAAATAAAGATATGATTTCATCATAATGAACATTTACCGGTACATTTCTCATATCTTCATGTAGCTATGGCGTTCTATTAAAAATTGTATTGGTATGTTTGGATAATTTAAAAAAAATGATAAAAAAAAACATGTTTTTTGCGATTTTTTTAAACTTTGGCCCCCTTGCGGCGGTAAAAGATATTAACCAATCGATGTAATATTTTAGAAATATATTCTGTATTACAAAAGGCAACTTTTCCGCTCTATTACATTTCGATTATAAAAATTTCGGTTTTTTTCGACCCACCCTACTATATAACTATATATATCGATTATTGGACCCTATATTTATTATATGTTATGTTATATAACTATATATATCGATTATTGGACCCTATATTTATTATATGTTATGTCTATATAACTATATATATCGATTATTGGACCCTATATTTATTATATATTATGTCTATATAACTATATATATCGATTATTGGACCCTATATTTATTATATGTTATGTCTATATAACTATATATATCGATTATTATACCCTATATTTATTATATGTTATGTCTATATAACTATATATATCGATTATTGGACCCTATATTTATTATATATTATGTCTATATAACTATATTTTTTATATATTCTGTCTATATAATCGATTAGTGGATCCTATATTTGTTATATATTATGTCTATATAACTATATTTTTTATATATTATGTCTATATAATCGATTAGTGGACCATATATTTATTATATATTATGTCTATATAATCGATTAGTGAATCCTGTATATCGATTATTGGACCCTATATGTATTATATATTATGTCTATATAACTATATATATCGATTATTGGACCCTATATTTATTATATGTTATGTCTATAAAACTATATATATATCGATTATTGGACCCTATATTTATTATATGTTATGTCTATATAACTATATATATCGATTATTGGACCCTATATTTATTATATATTATGTCTATATAACTATATATATCGATTATTGGATCCTATATTTATTATATGTTATGTCTATATAACTATATATATTGATTGTTGGACACTATATTTATTATATGTTATGTCTATATAACTATATATATCGATTATTGGACCCTATATTTATTATATGTTATGTCTATATAACTATATACATCGATTATTGGACCCTATATTTATTACATGTTATGTCTATATAACTATATATATCGATTATTGGACCCTATATTTATTATATGTTATGTCTACATAACTATATATATCGATTATTGGACCCTATATTTATTATATATTATGTCTATATAACTATATATATATCGATTATTGTACCCTATATTTATTATATATTATGTCTATATAACTATATTTTTTATATATTATGTCTATATAATCGATTAGTGGACCCTATATTTATTATATATTATGTCTATATAACTATATTTTTTATAATGTCTATATAATCGATTAGTGGACCCTATATTTATTATATATTATGTCTATATAACTATATTTGTTATATATTATGTCTATATAATCGATTAGTGGACCCTGTATATCGATTATTGGACCCTATATGTATTATATATTATGTCTATATAACTATATATATCGATTATTGGACCCTATATTTATGATATGTTATGTCTATATAACTATATATATCGATTATTGGACCCTATATTTATTATATGTTATGTCTATATAACTATATACATCGATTATTGGACCCTATATTTATTACATGTTATGTCTATATAACTATATATATATCGATTATTGGACCCTATATTTATTATATGTTATGTCTACATAACTATATATATCGATTATTGGACCCTATATTTATTATATATTATGTCTATATAACTATATATATATCGATTATTGTACCCTATATTTATTATATATTATGTCTATATAACTATATTTTTTATATATTATGTCTATATAATCGATTAGTGGACCCTATATTTATTATATATTATGTCTATATAACTATATTTTTCTATATTATGTCTATATAATCGATTAGTGGACCCTATATTTATTATATATTATGTCTATATAACTATATTTTTTATATATTATGTCTATATAATCGATTAGTGGACCCTGTATATCGATTATGTATATTGGACCCTTTATGTATTATATATTATGTCTATATAACTATATATATCGATTATTGGACCCTTTATTTATTATATGTTATGTCTATATAACTATATGTATCGATTATTGGACCCTATATTTATTATATGTTATGTCTATATAACTATATATATCGATTATTGGACCCTATATTTATTATATGTTATGTCTATATAACTATAGATATCGATTATTGGACCCCATATTTATTATATGTTATGTCTATATAACTATATATATCGATTATTGGACCCTATATTTATTATATGTTATGTCTATATAACTATATATATATAGATTGTTGAACCCTATAATTATTATATATTATGTCTGTATAACTATATTTTTTATATATTATGTCTATATAATCGATTAGTGGACCCTATATTTATTATATATTATGTCTATATAACTATATTTTTTATATATTATGTCTATATAATCGATTAGTGGACCCTATATTTATTATATATTATGTCTATATAACTATATTTTTACTTTCTTCTATCTTTACAAGAAGAAAGTATTGGATTCGTGAAAATTTTCGACTTCCGGTTTTCAACGGATTTATACGTTTTAGAATGCCCAGAACACGATTTGATGGTTTTTAGAAAATGTCTGTCTGTGAGTCTGTCTGTCACTCTGTCACTCTGTCACTCCGTCACTCTGTCTGTGAGTCTGTATGTGACAAAAATTTTGTGGGCGCTCTATCTCAAGAAATAATGCACGGAATTTCACAAAACTTCATATTTAGTTAGACCTTGATATAAACTGGACCTGATTAGTTTTTGGTGAAAATCGCCCAACAGGTGACGCTGCTATGCGGCATTTTTCACGATTTCTGCAATAGCTATATCTCAAGAACTGCTGCACGGATTTTGATAAAACTTCAGATTCAGTTAGTCCAAGATATAGTTTGGTACTGATTACTTTTTTGTGAAAATCGCCCAACAGGTGGCGCTGGTATGCTGCATTGTTCATGATTATCGCAATAGCTCTAACTCAAGAAACAATGCACGAATTTTCATCAAACTTCAGATTCAGTTAGTCCCTGATATAAATTACTGTTGTTTAATTTTTGGTGTAAATCGCCCAATAGGTGGCGCTGCTGTGCTGCATTTTTCACGATTTCCACAAGAGCTGTATCTCAAGAACTATTGCACGGATTTTCATCAAACTTCAGATTTAGTTAGTCCTTGACATGAATTGACGTATAAATTAGCGCTGTTTAATTTTTGGTGTCAATCGCTCCACAGGTGGCGCTGCTATGCTGTATTTTTTGCGATTTCCGCAATAGCTTTTTCTCAAGAACTAATGCTTGGATTTTCAACAAACTTCAGATTCAGGTATACCTTAGTATAGTTTAGTGCTGTTTACTTTTAGTGTAAATCTCTCAACAGGTGGCGCTGCCATGCTACATTTTTTCAGAATTTCCGCTATAGCTCTATCTCAAGAACTAATGCACGAATTTTCATCCAACTTCAAATTCAGATATACTTTGATATGAATTGGTGCTAAATCGTTGTTATTTCTTGTACTATTTAAAGGATTTAATTGACGTGATTTATATAGAAGAAAGTTTTGTGATGGCCACAACATACTAGTTTATATATTATGTCTATATAATCGATTAGTGGACCCTATATTTATTATATATTATGTCTATATAATCGATTAGTGGACTCTGTATATCGATTATTGGACCCTATATGTATTATATATTATGTCTATATAACTATATATATCGATTATTGGACCCTATATTTATTATATGTTATGTCTATATAACTATATATATATCGATTATTGGACCCTATATTTATTATATATTATGTCTATATAACTATATATATTGATTTTTTTATTTTTTACAAAAATATTACTTACGATGAAATTTTAGAAATCATCTTTATTTTCCATCTTCAATGAATTTATTAGTTAATAAAACAGTAATTGTAAATAAGCCCCCCCCCCCCTCCTCCAAAATAAAAGAAAAAAAAAGTAAAAAAAAAAGTCTTTCCGGCCAGTGCCGGGAGGAAGAGGTAGCTTTCAAATACCTTATTTTAAAAAGCGAACTTATATTATTCAAACACACGAAGCTCAATTTAGTGGAAACCGAATATAGGAGATTCAATACTAATTTTTATCAATACTAAATCATTATGAATGAGAATTTCACGAAATTAGTCAGCTTTATCCAAGCTGCTTTTATTTAAAGTAACTTATATTTGGCTGAGTTGTTGATGTATAGTATCCACATGCTTTCTCACATGGAAATAGGCGAATACGTGTGTTATCGCGTGACAAATACAAGATCGTTTCAAAATGTTAGCCATACTAGAAATTCAAAGTGCTATAATTCAACCATTTTTTAAGATATAAACAAAAGAACAAATTTTCAGAAACAAAATCTGCTCCGGAATCTTTGTATCAAGGTCAAACACATAAAAAAATCTTTTTCATTTTCCAATTTTTAATACCTCATTTTAAATTTAATTTTTTTAAATGGCAACCCTTTTGAAACAAGATGGCGAATAAAGCTGGCCAACGAACTCGGTCGAGACATAGACCAAGTAACATCCAAATCGGTTCATAAATACGCTTCTTATCGCGTGACAAAAATCAGGTCGTTTTAAAATGTCAGCCACAATAGAAATTCAAAACGCCATAACTCAGCCATTTTTTTAGATATAGACGAAACAAAAACTGTTCCGGGATCTTTGTATTAAGGTCAAACGCATACAAAAAAAAAATCTTTTTCATTTTCTAATATTTTGGTATCTCAGTTTAAATTTTAAATTTTTAAAATTTTTTTAAATGGCCGCCATTTTGAAACAAGATGGCGGATGAAGCTGGCCACCGAACTCTGTCGAGATATTTGTATGTACTATGTACACACCAAAGTACATCCAAATCGGTTCATAAATACGCCTGTTATCACGTGACAAATATCAGGACGTTTCAAAATGTCAGCCACGCTAGAAATTCAAAATGCTATAACTCAGCCATTTTTTGAGATACAGACGAAACAAAAACTGCTGAGTTTTGACTATTAATGTCTTTTTTTTTTCAATAATGAGAATTATTGGTAGTTCTTAGTTATCCCGTCAACCAAGTTACTGTTTCCAAATTGTAACATTAAATGCCAATAATGGTTTGCCATTAATTAATTAATTGTAAGATTAAATGCCAATAATAGCCAATAAAACCATTAATTCGACGTTTTATTTTTATTAATGTTTTATTATTTATTTGCTCTTTCATTATTTAAAATAAAAATTATGTCAATGTGTATAATTTGGCGAAATTTGTCGACGGGATAACTAAGAAGTACTGAATTATTATATTAAATAAGGGTCAGGTTCTTTTATATTTAAGTCAAGAGTACTACCATACTATTCTTTATTTACATGGACAATATCTGTATCTGAGTATCCATAAAGGAACAACTTTTTACTAATAAACTTTTATAGGATAAATATAAGTTTTTATTAAAGTTTTATCAGTTGTAATTGTATTTAGTTTTTGTTCAAAAGAAAGAAAAAAAAACTTGGATGATAAAAAGAAAAAAAAACATTTCTCATTTAATATAGCTAATTTTCAACCAAACAGTAAATAAATATCTCTCTATTCTAAAAAAAAGTAACTACCGCTGTCACCGCCGCCGCCGCCGCCGCCGCCGCCGGTTTTGATTTTTTTGTGACCGGAGGCCTTTCTTCGTTAATATTAACAAAAATAATGCATACAAAAATATGAAAATCGGTGGTTTTATACAGAAATGTTTGATAAACACGCTGATGCAGACAGTTTTCAAATCGAAGAATTATTTTAAGAGTTATTTAATGCTAAATTTGGACAAAATCGTTCCACTAAAAAAGTTTTATAGCAGCAAAAACTATACATAGCAGTGTAATCATTTTTAGATCATTTTATGCGTTAGAATTTGCTGGAGTGCAGATTGCATTAATTTTTTTATTTTGACTCATTTTTTCAGGTTTTATTTCTATTTTAAATTCAAATTTTCAGCATTTCTAGAGATATTTTTTACAGATCTCAGAAAATTGTACTAATTTAAACTGTTGCCAACTGTATAAAAAGCGCAAGCAATAATGTTTGCTTCAAATTAAAAATTTATTTACACGTGACTATTATAAACAGGAAAAAAACTTTCAAATTAGAATTAAATAATTACGTATAAAAAGCAGGAACTTATTAAAAATTACGTCATAAAAAGTATACACGTGAATTTTAAAAGAGAAAGGATATTGTAAAATAATAAATTCATTAACATGCGTTAGAAGTCTTAGGAGAAATTACGTCATATTTACGTCACATTATAGTTATTATTACATAAAATGAACACAAAATAATATTGCAAAAAAGTTTAAATTTAGAAATTGCGCTAGACATTTATTTGATATTTTGAGAATTAATTTAAAATGTCTCATTTAAAAGAACTTTCTTTTCGCTTTGTTAAAAAATACCAGGAGAAAAAGACTCTCTTTACTTAATTCCTTTTATATTAGCTTATTTTGAAATGTTGTTACACGTGTATACGTCATCAAGTTATTTTTATTTCGGCGTTTTATTTGTGTTTTTATTAATGTTGTACGAATTTATTTGTTCTTTCGTTATTTAAAATAAAAATTATGTCAATTTGTATAATTTGGCGAGTGGTTTGGCGATTTATATAATTTAGCGAAATTGGTCGACAGGATAATCAAGTAGTACCGCAGCGGATTTGGCGTTAAAATTCCCCAATCAAAGGAAAATGAATAGAAATTCGTTTATAGGGAGATCGCCTCTGTTTTTTAAATTATAATTCAATCTTTCGAAATCTTTTTAATGCCGATCAAATTAGCGTGCATTTAGAGTCTGCGGTGTCTGGACGGGGGTTGGCGAGCGTAGCTCGTAGGGGGCCGAGCCCCCTAGTATTTAAAAAAGTGCAATTTAAGTGTATCTAACAATTGCCAATGAGATGTTTTGTTCCCAATTAGAGCACAGGTTGACATATTTTGCCAAGACAGGATCTTTGATGTAAACATTTGGTATATTACAAAGTCGATAGATATTGTTTGCAAATTTTTGGCTTTGCAAAAAATTGCCATCACTGAAGTAAGCTATGACACAGACACACACGCACAATATATACGTACCAAATATATATACACACACACGAACTTACACATATATATTTTTTTTGTTCAATGTATCTAAATAATAATTCTAAGCAAAATTATGTATGGTGCTATCTATATTGTATAGGCAGCCCTTCCTGGAGTACCTAAAACCTGATATGATGGAAACAAAACATATTGCATTAAAGTGAAAGCCAATGCATGATGTGTAAAAATCAAAATAATAAAAGCCTGAAGAGATAAAAATATTTTAGAATGCAACTGTTTCTAGATTGTAAAATAGGAGTTCTTTTTTACAAAATTCATGAAAGAGGATGAGAAACATTAGCAGCAAGGCCTGTGTATATCTGTTATCACAGTTTCTCGCTTTTTATTCTGATGATTAAAATTGGTCTCCTATTATGAAGCCTTAAAACTGCTCAATGAAATTTATTTTGACTACTTGGGCTTTCCCTTACATTAGTTTTTACACATTCCTGTACTTACTAAACCTATTTTATAAACATAAAAAAAGAAGAAATTATTCCTTTTATGATTCGTAACCGCCATCAAGCGAAGAACTTAGCTGCACCATTGTATTACAGATGATTAAAATTGCATTAGCAAGAATAAAATGTGTTATGGAATTTGAAAAACTACAAATACAAAAAATAAAGGATATGTGTAATCTAGAATACAAAATTTTTTAATATTACACAGAACATATATTTAATCCTACAATGTGTATACTTAATCATATATTTAATCCTACATTATCCGCATCTGTATGTTATTTCTATGAGAAATGTGCATCAAAATGACATACACTAATATTCTACAAAAGTATGCTAATAGTAAAATGGATTTCAAATTTAAGTTGAAATTTTGTATATTCAATATCATGAATTATTTGCCAATCAAAATACAAAAGTAATAAAAATTATAACAAATAAATCAGTGTATGATTAATCATTGACACTTAATTCTCCCGATTTAAATATTTCATCATTAACGTAAGAATAACTACACTAGGAAAAAAAAACTACTGAAAGTTAAAAATAGAAAAACAAAAACAATAGTAATATTTTTCTTTCAGCGAGCAATCCCCCAACCCCCTCATTCTTTTTTAGAAATATTTCATACAGCACTGAAAAGTATTTTATTTTTCTTTAGGTATTCACTCAGGTACGCAAATTTATTCGAAAATTATTATTCTGATTAAAAGCTCCTCGCTAGCTAAAGCCATTAGCTAAGCGAAAAAAATAAACAAACAAAAAAAAAAAAACGTGACGTATATGTTCATTCTGATTGGTTCTTTACACTTCAAAGGAATTTGTGATGTCACTTCCTTTCAAAAGCCACGGAATAAATATCGATTATTCCGAATCCGGAATCTGGCTAGGGGAGAATCGCTCTTTCCATTCGATCCGGAATAATCGCCATATTCCGGGTGGCTTTTTCAAGAAGGCTCACGTTTTCAGCACCAGCCTTGGCGAGTTGGCGAAAGCGAGAGCGTTCAGCCAGCTCTAACGCCAATCGTCGTCTTGTGTTTTGTTTTGAACCGAAATGGCGGAAGACGAACTAGCATATTTTAGAATAACAGTCCTACCTAAATTAAAAAAATATTTTCAGTTGTGTTCTAGATGAAAAGAAATCTTCTTCGAAAGAAATTGTATTACGAATTCTTATGCTCTGTTTTATCGAAGGCCTTTATTACTTTTGATGATATAGACTAAAATTTTGATTATTTGATCCCCTCAAAAATCTAAATTTTCATTCAATCGAGCATTATTAATTCTATACCTCTTAAACAAAAACTCATTACCTTCATATATTTAAATATTTGATTACATATAAAGATGGATTTATGGGGATCATGAATTAATGCAGTTTCAGTGCATTTTGATCTATATAAACACAGATTTAAAAAAATACCTGTGGCAGAAAATTATTATATTTTCTGCGATGAACTTATATAATTAATTTAATACCAAATCATTCTGCAGAAACAGCCCCCAAAGTCGAATGAAAATAGGTCAAACCAAGAAAGAAAAAAAAACGTTTCTCACCCCCAAACAGGATGTTTACAAATTGCCTTTTTAATGTGAGATGAAATTCTTAAGGGGAGGTGGGGTAGAAGGAAGACTGAATGACTATCTTTTGTTACTTCAAAGTAACAAATAAAATCGTTAGAGAAATTTTTTAACTGTATATGATAGTGAGGGGCTATAGATTTAAATAGTTAAATTTATCAATTAATAAATAGAAAAAAAAATTAAAAACTTGGAACATTTAACTTTTTTTAGGGGGGGGGGGCAGAATTTGAATAATTGGTCTTTTACTTATAGTTACTTCAAAGTAATAAATAGGACAGAAAATTTAAAAAACTGTAAATAATTTTTTTAAAAAAATGAAAGCGTGTGCACTAAAGGTTAATCCTTAATATTTTTTTTAATCTTTCATTCTATTTGTTTCCTTATCTTTTTTTTATGGTAAATTATTTATTTGTTATTTAAAAATCAACAGATAGAGCAAAACAGTAAACTTTATGCACTGTTATGGATAAGCGAAGGAATAGTTAACATCATTTCAGACACAATTTTAACTAATCTTTTCTGCAAGGCAACAATGAATTTTAAATGGGCAAAAAATAGTGTGATGGAGGAGAGGGGTGGGGGGGGGGGGGGAATTCGAAATGGGAGGTTGCCTCAGACGATTGAGCATTATTTTATTGCCACTTCAACTTAATAAATAGAGCAATATGTGTGCAGAATGACGAAATATAAAGTGTGTGTGTGTGTGTGGGGGGGGGGGGGGAATTTCATTCGAGAGAAGAATTTACATGATTTATTCAAATATGACGAATTATTATTTTTAAATAATAAATAAAACAACTAAGGCGAAATAATATTTAAAAATATGGCAAAAATTTTAAAATAAAAAACTGAAGAATTTTAAATATTTTTAATTTTGTGCACTAGGAACAGACCAATGTCTTTTTCATAAAAAATCAAATAATGATAAAATTTTAACAATATTAAAATGTAATAGTAATTGATTTAATTGCATGCATCAACTTGCAATTATTTTAGCTGATAGATTTAATTGCAGGATACGGCTAAATAATTTATGCTTTATCGTTCAATCTAATTATAATCGAATTGATTTTAGTTTCAACTTCCTATTAACTTCTAATAGCAATTAAATTAAAAACAATTAATTTTTAATGAATTATTTCAGTGAAAATGTGTTTTATTAATGCAAGCAACACGTCACACAATTATGCCGCTTAATAATAAAAAAACTAAATTTTTCAGTAATAATACTAATAAAACTATGTTCAATTGTGTCATAAAAACATGATCAATACAATTATATTTATTAAAGAAAATTTTTACGTCTGTTTTAAAAATACGTTGTCAATACGTTGTCATATAGCGAATTAATGAAATAAATGAATATTATAGAACTGAAAAAAAATAACTTGTGTTTGAATTATATATATTTGTGCAATTAAAAGTTATTTTAATCCGAAAAAGATCTTTGTTTTAAGCAAGGTTCTAATTGCAAACCACGGTGAAATATAACATTTCGTCTAGCGTTTTACATTTGCGGAAAAAACAAATGAAAAAAAGCACATCTCTTCCTCTCAGCAAAGGAATGGGGTTGCTGTTCGCTACGCGTACGACGTCACAAACAAAAAAGCGAGGCTAACGAAAAAGACAGGCTACCGCGGTGGGTCAGATTCTTCTTTTTTTACAGGCCGCTGGAGTCACCTGATGCTCTTTTCGCACACCTTCATTGGTGCATTCGAGCATCACGTGACTCCAGCGGTCTGTAAAAAAAGAAGAATCGGACCCACCGCGGTAGCCTGTCTTTTTCGTTTGCCTCTCAAAAAAGGGTGCGTAGCGTTGAATTCATCCCCGCGCCAACCCTTACTCTGGCGATAAGGTGCTCAAAACGTGAGCCTTCTTGAAAAAGCTTCCGGGTGAACTGAATTCCGATTCCGTTCCGTTCCGGAATAAGGGGAGAATACGGCCGCTCGTGTTAGTAGAGACGCCATATGGGAGAAGTTCTCGCTACGAGCTTGGCAATCTGCGCTAGAGGTATGCGCAATGATAATTGTTGATGGCTTCTGGTTTGTTTACATTCATCACTTGTATTCCTTTCAATGAACTTACATCCAATCTTAAACTTTAGTTACTAAATAAATATGACAGTCCACACACACATTTAAACTTTTTTATTTTAATCTTTTGTTATAACGGAGATGGAATTGTTTACATACCGCATGTTGTTACCGGCAAAGTAAAAAAACAACTTTTTTAAACTTAAATCGCCGAATAAATGTGAGTCTTCCCATCCAGACTTTTAAAATTTAATTTTTTGATATAATGGAGATGGAAGCAGGCGAAATTTTGGCCTTACTGAAGACACGGACCGTTTACATTCCGCGTGTTGCTTACCCGCAAAAGGAAAAAAAAAAAATCGGCGTTTTTCGTCTCGCAAACATATTATTTTACATGTATATAGCTTATTCTGTTCGAGTCCGTTACACTATAGGAATACAGGTTTACCTGGTAGGTTAGTTACCTCGAGAGGTTGCCATAATCTGTATGCAACTGGGCTGGGGCAGAGAGGTAGTAGGGTTGATAGATACTGTTAGTAATCGCTATTTTGGCACAAACGTATTTTGTTTGTGTAAAATTAATAAATTCGTTTTGTTCCAAATCGACTGTTTTATTCGAATTCGACCAGATAAAACCAAGATATGTTTTTATTTACATTTCCATGTTGCGTTTGTTATTAAATCTCATTTCACATTTATTAAATGAATTTAAAACTGGTATCGCTTAGAAGAAAAATCAATATTTGATCACATACATATCTATTAATTACACTTCATTTATGTATTATGTATATATTTTTAGCTATTTGAATTATTTATGATAAAGGTGTCTCCATTCTCATATTAGAATGTAACACAATTTAAAAACAGTAAAAACTCGTATCAAATGATAATATATATATTTTTTCTTTAATTCAAAAAGTTGCTTTTTTATGGAACTGCTTGTGTAAAATAGAAATAGTAGTAGGGGAATGTGGGGGGCATAGTGAAGTACTTAAAGACAATTGCAATTTTCCGAAATTTTATATGAAATTTTACACTACACAATTTATAATACTTGACTTATTATTATTATTTTTTTTTTTTTGAAATTTTTATTCTTGAATTTCTGTGATGTATTATTAAAGATGTAACATAATAGTAAAAAATTATCACTTTACCCCCCCCCCACCCCGATATAGGGCAAAGGGAAATATAAACAAGTTCACTTCTTTACATGATTTTTTGCAGTTCTATGATAATTATGCTGATCCACATAAGAAACAAATCTGACCATGTCTGAGTTCTTCCATTTTACACGCCTTTCCTGTATTTCTGTATAGTATAAAAGACTTATATCATCAGTTATAGGCCACACATCAACATCTTTTTTTGTCTGTGTGGTCGCACGAACTTAACTGAACAAAAAAAAATATGATGCATTTTGCAAGGTAACTAAATCATTTTATTAACAAACTGCTTCTTATTTACATGGACCTTAATCTGAGTGCGACTCAAGAGAAAATCGTCCATTCTTTATTTCACTCAGTTCCACATTTTCTGGAACAAGCTATGACAAGAATATGCACATGACTATGACTAGCTCTAGTCCATTCAATGAGTTCTAAATTGCTAGTATGTGTCTTATGCACATCAATTATAAGTAAAACAGGTAGTTATTTCGTTGGCTTACTATGTTCCACTAAATGATTAATCACTTTTTTAAATTTTTTTCAGAGAAACACAGTGAGAAAAATTATTTTTAATAATAAATATTGTGTTCATATCCTGATAATATTTTAATAAATTATCCAAATGAATGCTTTAAATATAACTCATGCTGCTTTATGTGTGTTTAAGTTAGACACATCAATTTATGTAGGGGAGAATGGGGTGGGATGGGACACCTGCAATAATTCTTAAAATAAGATTTATTTTTAATTTATGACTCTTCAACTAGATGGAATAATCATTGCATTATACTTGTTGCTATAAATCTTTTTTGTTGCAGGCAACCTATGAGTTTATGACTTAAAAAGACTATTTTACAATATTAAAAGCAAGTAACTACTCAGATTTTTAATGTAAATTTTCAATCTCATTCTTTGTTGCTAACTTAATTGTTTTTAATATTTTGTAAACTCAACAATATGCCATTTGTAAATGAACAGTTAAGTAAAATCTAAACACTGAAAATTTATGCAAGAGCTGTCTGATTCCGATTGTGGGTCTGAAACCTATAATAATGTTATAGAGAAAGAAGCAGGTGATACATCTAGCGGTTCTGAATTTATTGTCCCAGATGATCATGCAGTTTCATCATCTAGCTCAAGTGAAAGTGAAAACGTAATAGCTCATGTTCCAGTTCTGATGTATCTAAGAACGCCAGAGAAGGATGTAGTGAAGGCTCAAAAAAAAAAAAAAAAAAAAAGTGAGAAAAAACAATCAAACAACTGATTGTGAAGAAATTGCTAGAGATGGAACCAGGGCTTAATTTGCGCCGGGGCCCAGCTCTGTTTAAAAATTTTATTTATTCATGTATAGAAAAAAAATTCCTCCTTCAAAATTACGTATTCTATTCCAAATCATGTTAATGCTATTTTGATCAGAATGAAAATGAAGGGAAAACAAAAATAATGTTTCTCTATTCTAATAATATTTGCAAATTTATGAAGGCGACACATTGATACGACGCCTCTCAAGAGACTGAACAATGAATTTGCTTTCAGTTCGATTTTCTTTTATGACAGTAGGATAATTTTATTTATTTCTTTTTTTATTTAGTATCTAATTTGAAAAGAATATATTCTATTATTAGCCAGCAAAGTTTTGTTTGTTTGAGGTTTTTTTTTGTCTTCTATTGCGTACGAGAATAAAAATCACGTTAGTGATTTTTCTATTTATTTTGTATTATGAACGCTGCCCATGCTAAAGCTCTGCTCTGCACATTTATGAAATCCCTTTCATTTCTAAGTAGAAATAATTGCCATATTCTGATAGAAAGCAATCGAGCAGTGTTTCTCCTTTTTCTATAAAAGCACCAAATCTTTCCGATAATAGTGTCAAATATTTAATTTAATCTGATTTTTAGGAGCTCATCACAAAAGATTGTTATGTGTAAGTAAATGATTATAATTTAAGATATGCACCTTTTATAGGAAATTGAAAAATATTGTTCGGTTCTTCAGAATATAAATATTAATTTGTGTAAATTCCATTCATTTTTTCATAAAAATGTATAGTTGTGAATTATCCCTTTTTAAGTAGATTTCGTAAGAAATACTACCAATTACATTCTCTCCTATGTTGGAATTTCTGAAAATTTTTTGCAGATACACGTCGATCATGACCCCAAGAACCCAAAACCACCCCGGTTCAAATCTTTATATATCTATCTATCTATATCACTTTTTTTATGGACACGATAACTTCCACAATTCTGCACAAATCTCTTCCTAACTGATATACAAAATCAATGGGCAAAAAATCTCGGTCAAGTTCGTTAATGGGCAAAATTGGACCAAGGGGGTGGAAATAGGGAGGGGTTTTGTGAAAAAGAAAAAACCCCATAGCTTCTTAGTTATAATACATATCAAATCAGTTTAAAGTTATTATTACTTCTAGAGAAAGGGTCATAAAAAAGTATCATAAAAAAGTATCATAAATTTTTGATAAAATTAAAAATGGGCTCAAAAGGCAAAAAAAACAGGGTTTTACGGAGAAAAAAATTCATAACTTCATCAATTCTTAAGATATCAAATTCACTTAAACTTATTGTAAATTTTCTTAATACTATCTACAACTTTTATGTTGACAAGTTTTTGATAGGACCAATTTTTACAGCAAAAATAAATAAATAAGAAAAAAATGGGGGGTGTTGAAGAAGAAAAAGTATCTGCTAAAAAGATTGTGATGACTAGTTATATCAGCTATCATTATATCATTAATTGGATCATTTCTTACCACTATTTTCAAATAGTAATTTCAGCTAATATCTTAAATTCTTGGTTAAGACCGACACCTCCTGACGAATGCATCTACGGATAGCTTGTTTAAAGGTGTTTCTTTCAGATGCACCTTTGTTAAAAATAAAGTGCGCTACCTGGTGGTGGAATGTGGAACTAACAGACCACGATTTCATTTTAAGTAGGCAATCTAAACAAGAAACTGTTTGAAACTTTAAGATAGTTTATAACACATAAGAAAAAGTTTTAAAAAGAATGGCACATGAAATTTCGGGGGGAGGGATGCTAGAATTTTAAAAACCCTACCGTTTAGGTGCGTTTTTTTTATGGAGTCCTGATATAAATGCTACTTATTAAATATAAAAATGTCAAAAGTTCAGCTACCACTATTTTAGAATAGTAATTTCAGCAAATATCTTAAACTCTTGCTTAAGACCGCAAGCCCCTCGAGTAACATATCTACTGATAGGTTGTTTAACGGAGTTTAGTTCAGGTACAGTTTTGTTAAGAATACAATTGTGGTGGAATGTAGAACTAATAGAACACGATTTTGTTAAAATTAGGAAATCTAACAAGACGATCTGTTTTAAACTTTAAGATAGTTTATAAAACATCATAAAAAATTATAAAAAATAATAGCACATCACATTTCGGGGGGGGGGAGGGAGGAGCGGGAAAGAAATTAGGTAATACAACAAGGCGATCTGTTTGAAACTTTAAGATAGATCATAACACATAACAAAAATTTTTTAAATGAGGCCGCATCAAAAATGGGTGGGGGGAGCGCGTTTTACCACCCGGGTAGTGTACTTTTTGAAATGTTAATGATACATGTCATGTGACATATCGTTAGAAAGGGCTGTGACCACTTATTCATGTTATGCACAGCCGGTGTCCCCCCCCCCATTTTCCCTTCTGGGGAGCACCTTCCTAAATTTTGCCAACACCACTCATGTGAAGTGTGGGCAGCCAACACCACTCATGTGTGTCGTTGGAAAAGCCTGTGACCACTGAATCATGTTATGGACATCCGGTGTCCATCCCCCCCGCCCAGGGTGCTACATTTCAAAATTTTGCCGACACCCCTCATGTGATATATCGCACGAAAGGCCTGTGACTGCTTAATCATAATATGCAACTCCAGTGTCCATACCCCCACTTTTCCACCCAAGGGGGGCATTTTTCTAAATTTTGCCGACACTCCTCATGTGATATATGTCGTTAGAAATGCCTGTGACCGTTTAATCATAATATGCATCGCCGGTTTCCATCCCCCCACGTGGCAATTTTCTAAATTTTGTAGACACCCTTCATATGATATATCGTTGGAAAGCCCTGGGGTGTGGATTATAAGATTTTTGCAGTGTGTGCGCGCGCAGCACGCCTGCTATGCTGTGCCGTAGGCAGCGGTGACCTGGTTCGACATTTACGTATACATTACAGATTCGTTTTAAAGGAGGGGGCGTGCAATGCGTGCGCAGCACGCCTGCTATACGGTACCGTAGGCAGCAGGAGCACGGTTTGAGGTTCGTTCGCTTCGAGATTTCACAAAAAAAGGAGGGGCTCGCTAGCGGACGAAGCCAGCTAGTCTATACTATTAATGTTGGTAAACGTCTGTCTGTGTGTGTTGTCTACTTTGTGTTGGAACTACATTTTTCTCGGAGGGCGCACAGAGATGCAAGAGGCGAGGGAAAAATTCGGGGAACCCGGACTTTCATGTTGCGAAAGAATCGCGTGGTAATTACCGGAGTAATTAAGATTTTACAACCTCATTAGAAAGCACTGGGAAACACAATCAAAATCTGTAAATACTTGCTTGGAAATTCCCAAGCTAATGTTTGTTTACATGTCTTACTTTGTTTAAGCATTTAGGCATAAGCTTAGCGTGACCAGAAACTTTGGGTGGGGAGCACCAGGGCCGTGCAAAGTAAAAACTGTGTCCGGGATAAATTTTCAATTTTGCCTCCCCCCCCCCAAAAAAAAAAAAAATCTTTGTGTTGTTATTCAGAAATTATGCAAGCGAATGGCTATTTCCATTTTTTGTTAAAGTCGAAACATCTTTCTGAAAATATTGTCAAAGTTGGTGTTTTGAATCGAATTTCAAGACGCAATAGCACTGGTAAAGGGGAAAAACCTGCCGTCACGTGATAAAAATCGCTTATAACTCGAGAAGTAATTTATTTAACAAATAAACGGTCAAGTGCGAGTATTACTCGCGCACAGAGGGTTCCATAGAATAAATATATGAATTTGTAATTGCATTATTAAAAAAACCGTTTCTAAAAGAATACTAAGACTTATAAAAAACTATATACAACGTAGGATTGGGTATAACAGTATATATTAGAAAAGCGTAAATGGATATATCATGAAAGTTCAAATATATATGGAACTTAAATAATGTCAAATCATTCTGTATAACTCATTTTTAATATTATCCTGATCAGTTTATGATGAACTTAATTCGATACTGACAATAAAAGCGGAGCATATTTAACGCCCTGACCGCCGAGCCAAAGGGCAAAAATGTAATGTTGTTTTCTATGTGATTTTTTTAAAAGGCTAAATAAATATATTTTCCAACATGATATATATATTTCTATTACATATGGGCATATAAATCTTGAGAGTATGAATCATAACTTAATTTCTTAAAACTGGATTATATCTGTCGAATTATATAAATTTAAATAATGCCTCTATTGCAGCAAAACCTGCAGCTTAGGGAACGGATATATCAGTTCGCCGCGGTGAGAAGGTTAAACTTCATTTGGCCTTTCATAAAACTAAATTCAGCCAAGTAATAACCTTTATTTCTACAGTGTAGCTAAAACAAAACCTTTGTTCAAAGTTTAACTTTGGCATTGTGCTAAGCGCGCTTCGAAAGGAGGTCGCAAAGTTGCAACGCCGCCTTGGTCAGTGCCGCGTTTTTCAGGATAGGTTTTTAATTAACTTTTAAAGTCACCCGAGGCGTATTGAGAGATACATTCAATGCAAACTAGTCGCGAATCTCACAGTATTTATGTGATTCATTCTAATTATAACTTTCGAGGGCGGTGTCCTTACAAAAAAAGAACACCTAATTTTGATTCCAAAACAGACAAACGGCACCAAGAATATTTAATTAAAATTTTCCTTTTATCATGTACGTGAAAATAAGCAAGTTCGTATTTTCTAATAAATTCGTTTATAAATTCTGGTGTCAGCCCTTTATTTCATAAGTTTATAAACAGAATTACTCCGCGCCGGAAACGGTTAAGTGGTCGCAAGACTCTTAAAGGTTCAAAATTTTAGAAATTTTAATTTTTTTAGATGTTAAACTCCTATCTTTTCTGAACATTTTGATATATTTGTTTCCTCGAAATTCCCATTAGAACAGAAGTTATGGCTTTTAGAATTATACCCGCTCAATATCTGAAGCGGCGTTTCCGAAACTTTGAAGTCATTTTTCTCCAAATGTCGTTTTTTGGGCATAACGTGCAGGATACCTCAAAAACTTCTGAATTTTTTTTCATGAAATTTTCAAAACATATATTTCATGTTAGTCTGTACAAACTGAAACTAAAATTTCCTTTTTATTGTTCAAAAAAATATTTTTTTAGGGGATTATACTGTTGAAATTTTCAAAATTTTGTATTGGCTAAATGCAACATTGCATTAAAAATATAAAAATGCTTTAAATACAAATTTATTTAAGTTCAGGGTAATTATTACAATCTGAAGTATAAGTAAGCACTAAAATTTTCATTCTAGTTCCAATATTTATTTTGTAATCCTGAAAACTGTTATGCCAATTTTCTGGTCGACAAATGTTTAGCAGTTTCAAGCCCCCTATAAATACTAATTCTGCATCTTGCAATTTTTTAAATACATGAAATGAAAGAACATACTTTGTCTTTCATCCCAATTAAAATTATGTTTTAAAATCATATACATTTTAAGACATTAAATGTTGAAAATGGTCTTTTTTTTCTCCAATTTTTAGAGTCTTGAGACCCCTGAAATTAATATGTTTTTAACAATTTGACATTTATTGCTTTTATACTGTTACTGAACATTACATTACACATATATATCATTAAAAATTGTTAACTAGGCATAGAGTACGCCGCCCCTGTCATTGTATATGTCCAAACTGGCCGTATCTTTAAGGGTTAATATCTCGGCTAATTACTGATGATGTTTTTCGAAATTCATTATCAACAATGCTTTTATATTTCTGCTACGATAGGTACATCTAGCGATGCTCAACAATTTTTCTGAATGCCAGTAATCGAAATTTGTGTGTAACAGAAAAATATGAATTTTTCAAAAACTATGTGACCTAGGGTAATCGCTATAATTTTCCGGCAAGGTTTAAATTAATGTCTACTACCTCTAATTTTTTATAATTTTAGTTTCAGTAGATTCGGAATTAGATGGGGGGGGGGGGAGGTGTAGCATTGATTTGAAGACCGGGTTCTAAATGCTGAAAAAAAAACTCCAACTATAAAATTTACTGGACTTACTCTTTATTTAAAAGCATCTTTAGGTGGTTCAGTTAAAAAATGGGAGAGAGAGACCCCCATAAATACATGGGACGCCGAAGCGCCTTTTCTTTTAGACAACTTTACATCTCGAAAGCTGAAACAGAAGTGAAGTTTTTGCAAGAAGTCAAGAAATCTTGGCGTTGCACAGAATCGCCAATTTACAACTTTTGGTGACTGCGCGAAAATGAACAAAGGCTTTTGGCGATAAACATTACCGCAAAAAGGTGGTGACACAATCGGACGGGGGGAGCCGAGATTGCAAGCAAGCGCTTCTAATACGATGAGAAATGCGTCAGAAAAGCGAAACTTGTTTATGCAACAGATTTTGCAAAGTAGACCGCTGCCTGAGAAAAATTCTGGAAATCACAGGCATCTGGCTTTTAGCTCGACCACAAAGCACGATAAATACATGCTTCCCATAAGATCTGTTCGTTTTTACTTTTTTATTTTTGTTGTTAAAATAATTTCAACGGTCAAATGTTAGCAGAGATAAAAATTGTTTCTGACTGCGCTGGGCGAACATCCGATGAAATTAATGAAGGCCTTGAAACCAGCAGCTGCGATTCTAATTTTCATTTATTTCTTTGAACTGGAAGCGGTAACAGACAGATAAGGAAAAGGGAAAAAGAAATGAATCTTTGCGGCTAGAAATAAAGATATTTTTAGAAAGACAACCTTTTAATAAAAGCTGGATGGTTTCGAGAAATGAATTTAATTACATATTTCAGCATAAGAAAGAGGGGGGGGGGAGGATAATGTGATTTAAAAGTAAAAATTATGTTTTAAATTAATTTTGAATAAAAATTATAGGTATGGGACAGAAACGCTGTCACATGGGGGGGGGGCATATATTTGCGCTACATTTTCGACAATATCTTTCAAAATATAATACCTAAAATTAAAAGGAATGCATTTTTGAGTTCAGCGTTACGAAACCTTTCACACGATACCCGATACTATATACAAAGAAAAGAGTTTTTTTTTTTCCAAGTACCATAATTAGCCCCTCTACATTTTTACTAAATATATTTTTGAATGTTTATTAATCTGAAAATATGTGGGTTAATGGTCTTTATTACTTTCCCGAATTTGAACTTTCCACGTTTCATAGTTTACGAGTAAAATGGCTGTGACAGACAGACAGACAGACACAGAAGTGATCTTATAATTGTTCCGTCTTTACTTTTTAAGTACGGAACCCTAAAAAAATGTTAAACGCTATTCGATTCAAAATCGCTTCAATAGTCGAGCCTATAACTTTAATGTCTTTACAGTTAAAAATGAGTCAGAGCATTTCATCTTGATATAAGAATATTATAAGAAACATTTCTTCATAAAATTATCAGGGATTACAATGAGGCTAATATTAGTTACTTTTAATTAAAAAAATTTTAATCTATAAATGTTTCATTTTTAAATCTCTATGATAATGGATACATTAATCCATCTTACAAAAATAAAATTGTTTTATCATCAGAATATTAGACTTGTTTTTAATAATAAGGAGAAAAAAAAAAACATTTTTTTTTAATTGAAGTTTACAACGATTTGAAAGCAAATATCACACTAGAAACCCTTCTCTTAAAACATAATCATGGTAGTGTAGATTCCCGATTATCCGACATCTATGTATATTTATCGAGTCTATGAAATAGAATAAAGTTACAAAACTGAAATATTGCATTTCGTCTTATGATTTTGTTTAGAATAAAGTTTTTTTTTCTAAAAAATTCAGACTTTTTTTTTTATTAAATAACATCAAAGTTGGTCTTGTGATTTCCGAATTCGAAGGCTGACAATTATAAGACGGATCATTTAGTAATCCGCTTTAACCCTTACTGGCGCGGAGTAATGCTGTTTATAAACTGGTGAAATAATGGACTGACACCGGAATTTATAAATGAATTTATTAGAAAATACGAACTTGCTTATTTTTACGTATATTACAATAGGAAAATTTTAATTAAATATTCTTGGTGCCGTTTGTCAGTTTTGGAATTAAAATTGGGTGTCCTTTTTTAAGGACACCGCCCTCGAAAGGGTTAAATCAAGCTGCTTCGAATTAGGAAAAACGTTAAGAAAAGGGAGAACGCTACTCGAAATGGAAATGAGTTTATGAATGTCTATCCCTGCCCCTCTACAAATATTATACTGTTAAAAAAGAAATAAAAGAGGGTTACTATTTTATCTTGCATATATTTCACCCCTTAGTTTTTAGTGTCATTGGCCGGATCTCACGCCCTTTGAGGCTGGATCTGGATATAAAAAAAGTAACTTTAGTAAAAGGCCATAGGCGGAATTTTTCAGTTGGTGCCTACTTAGAAATGGTAAAAGGACGAGAAAAATAATTTGGGAGAGTAAAGGCAGGGGCAAATGCGGCTTTTACTAGCCATGACGCGCTGGGTGAGGATTTTTTTTGTTTTTTATCACGGGCAGTCGCCCAAGCTCTACTCCTCTAAGAATGGATTTGGTTGGTTGCAAAATAGAATTGCACGAAAAGTAATGCAAAAAAGAATTGTACCAAACGGAACAAGACAGCGTTTTTCAAGGGGTGACATTACTAGCCATGGCGCCCTATGCGAGATTTTTCACTGAACCACTACAAATGCTACACTCTTTTATTTAAGGGTTCTACTAAGAATTTTACTTTTTTAAATGATTTAAGTCATAGAGATGGTACATTTGTAATGAGAAAATGAACAGCTCTTTTTTCTAATTCATATGCAATCTTCTATTATAGGTGATACTTTTTATCTATTGTTAAATTTTAATGCATTTGGTTTAGTTTTCTGTTTGGATTTTCCGGTCGCAAGACATTTTTATGCAAATTCAGATATATATGCATTTTTGTATCCATGGTTCGTACGCTTTGGAAAAAATAGAAAAAGTGCTGGAAAAAAAAGTATTAATTTTCAAGGAATGGAAAGTGCTGGAAAATATCGCGAACTTCGACAAATTGTTGCCGAAAAATATCAATTTCAACAATCGCTCGCATTAAAAAATCGGTAATTTCGCCAAAGGATCACTTTAAAAATGCAAATTTCGTCTAAAGATCGCGGAAAAAACGGGAATTTCGTCGAAAAGTCGTGAAAAAAAAAACGCGTATTTAGACAAAGACTAGAGAAACAACCCAAATTTCGACAAAATCTCGAATAAATCGCAAATTTCGTCAGAGGATCGCGGAAAAAACGCGAATTGCATTAAAAGATCGCGAAAATACGCTCGTTTTCATCAAAAAACGCAAATTTCGACAAAGGATCGTGAAAAAATACATAAATTTCGACAAAGGATCGCAAAAAATTGCGAATTTCTTCAAAGGATCGTGTAGGAGTGATTCTGTTTCGAATTTTCCGAAAATTTAAAAAAATCGGTCACCAATCCGAAAATTCGGCCATAAAAATCGCGAATTTCGACAAACGGTCGTCAAAAAAAAATAAATTTTGCCAATCGTTTTCAGAAAAAACGCAGATTTCGCCAAAGAATCGCGGGAAAAACGCAAATTTCGTCAAAGGATCACGAAAAAAAACGCAAATTTCGTCCAAGAAACGCGGGAAAAACTGTAAAGATCGTGGAAAGATTGCAAAAAAAACCAGAAGATTTCGTCAGAAGATCGCGAAAAAATCCGAAAATTTCGTCAAAAGATCACAATAAAACCACGAAAATTTCGTTAAAAGATCGCGAAAAAACCCGAAAATTTCGCAGGAAAATCGCAAACAATCGGCAAATTTCGTCGAAAGATCGCGAATTTCGTTAGAGGGCTGGAGAAAAAACGCATAGTTAGTGTCGGGAGTGGATTTTCCCCCTCTAACCCTCTGCTATAACTTTTCAGAAAATTTGAGGTAAATTTCAGATTTTTTTTTTTTTTACTCTGAATCACCCCTAGGATCGCAGAAATAACGCAAATTTCTTCAAAGAATCACGAAAAAAACACAAAATTCGTCAAAGGATCGCGGAAAAAGCGCGAATTGCATTAAAAGATCACAGAAAAAACTAATTTCTTGAAGGATCGCTGAAAAAAGGGAAATTTCATCGAAAGGTTACGAAAAAAGACTAAATTTGTCAAAGGGCCTTGAAAAAAACGCATAGCCAGTGCCGTGAGTGGATTTACCCCTTCTGCTATCCGCTGTAGTCTTTCAGAAAATTTGTTGTGAATTTTAGAATTTTTTAAACTCAGAATCACCCTTGAAAATTTCGTCAACTATACGTTGAAAAAAAAAATCACGAATTTCTTCAATCTGTCATTGAAAAAAAAACTGCAAATTTTAACAATCCGTCTGAGGAAAATACCACAAAATTCGTCCATTGGTCATCGATAAAAAAAAAGCAAATTTCGTAAATTTGTCGAAAAAATCGCAAAATTCGTCAGTTTTATGCCGATTTCATATATTGCACCCCCCCCCCCCCCCAAAAAAAAAAGAAAAAAAAAAAAAAACTTACTCTTTCCTAACATAGTCAATCAGTCAAAAAAAAAAATCGGTCATTTATAAAAATTGCGAATGTTGTCAATCAGTTAAAACTTCACCGAATTATATTAATTCCAAATTTTTCACTGTGTAACTGATAAAAAAAATTCATTTCCTTTTTATAAATTCATCAAAAAAAATCTTTTTGTATTTAAAAAGTAAAAATAAATTATCTAACATGTATTTCAATTATTTTTGCATGGATAAGCGCAAATGCTGTAAGGTTTGAGAATTCACAGAATATTTATTAAAAAGTATATTGTTTACAACTTCAGAAACGCTAATATATGACTCCTGATGAGAGTTCAGAATTCCTAAAATTTAACTGGTTTACTCCTGTTTACTGCTCTTGTAGTGATACCATACCTTTTATTTATTTATTTTATTTTTATTTATTTATTTATTTATTTATTTTTTTATTTTTTATTTTTTTTATTTTTGCACTTAAAGAAAATCAAGCTCTGTTGTCTTAACTTTTTATTATATATGAAATTTCGTCCCATGGCACCTTAATAAGTTAAAACACATTATTCTTTAAAAATTCTCTAATGTTTTGAAAATGTCTGTTATAGAAATTAAAAGATTTGATAAGGTTTCTTTGAAATACATAATCAGTGGGGTGGCTGTTTTCCCTATGTGTTATTCTACGCCATTTTTATGCATGTATCTAAACAATCCTTGAATAGTGCTTGAATTTTATTTGTTCTCGAGTGTATGAACCATGGTATCTAACGACAGAAAAAAATCTTCATTTGGTGCCCTCTACGCCTTCTGTTTTGGATCCCGGGGTGCAGAATGGTTGGAGGGGGGGGGGGGGGGCACATGCGCCGCCCCCTCCCGACGCTACGCCTATGCATGTATGGTAAATTCTGTATTGTGAGTTGCGATATTTTGGACAAAAACTTACAATAAAAGCACGGGCTCTGTGTCTATGTCTCCATTCTCTTACAAAAGCCCTGTAAACTAGATCAAGATGATTGTGAAAAATTGATCGAGATCTAGAACAAGTGATGCGCTACGGCTTCCTATCTTTTCGTTGACTGCGTTTACTGTGTCAACGGAAGACGATGTTAATCAGTTTTTGGAATCGGAAAACGAGAAGGAATCATCCATTTGGACCTGAATAATAGTACACCATACAATGGCGGCTCGTGAATTTTTTCGAGAAATTAAAATCGGTTCCTATAATAAATGAACTTTCAGATTTCATTCTCGCAATAAAATAACCGTAAATATAGAAGCGAAAGTGAAACTACGAGCTGCCGTGCTGTTAACTACTGCAGGAGTTTATAAGTGCGGCAACTCAAGAGAAATGCCGACGCAATAAACTTTCGGCCAGAATCCGGAGGGGAAATTACGAGTAGAGGCAGGAGCAAAATCGGTTCCTCTGCCCATCATCATGGGTACAAGACCTTCAGTCTCAGGACTGATTTCAGTCTTGTAGAGATTTTTGATTGATACTAAATTCTACTTTATATACTTAAATAATAGCAATTTTACCATCAAGAACTTTTAATCACTTTCTTTTACTGCAGGAGATCCATTTTTAGCCAAAATGCAACGCATAGAAAACTTCTAACCCACTTTCATTTGGTTATTTTAATTAGGGCTCCTATAATACAGGCTGATTCATCAAACATTTTGTTTCCCACTTTGACCAATGAGCGATTGTTGCCCACGCGGCGTAGCCAATCGTTTTCCTCCTACCGGCAATTAAATGGTGGCGTGAGTCAGCCCGTATTATGGGAGCCTTAATTTTAATAAGGAAAGGGCAGTTGACGTCACTGTTGGTCGAATTACTGTTGGCCAGCAAGAAAAACCTGTTCATTCATTAATACTCCTACTATACACATGAACTCCGGGAATTTGATTGGTCTTTAACAGATCTATGATATGATTGGCCTACGTCGCCAAGTGTGATTCCTGCAATGATCGCTAAGATAAAAATGTAGTAGATTGGTTGACGGAAGTGTTTGTTTGTAAACATGCCCTTTCCTTATACTCAGAAAACTTTTCAGTCTTGTCTTGGATGGACTTTTTGCACCCATGCCCACCATCACGTAACGGTGGGCCGAGATGTATGCTTTAAGAAAAGGTTACCAGTTCTGAGTCTATTTATATGAGAAGTCTGTGCGTGGCCCTATATAGACGGTTTGCACATGACGTCACATGTCTGAAATCGCTTCATATGGCGCCCAAATATAAGGCGAATATGGTGCTCCCCATTTGATTTATTAGACTTATTTGCACTATAATAATAAAAATAAGGAAGGTCTAAATTAAACAGAAAGATAACACGTGCTTTTAACGGCAAACGGGTAAATCTGTGCTCCACGTGTGTGCTCCAGTTGTCATAGTATCAGTCGTTGCTAATAGCAACGTGACGTCAATGTAAGGGGTCTATAAGAGTGGCGATATTTGATGCAGACTGTTGCAAACCTAGGCATTTTTTTTTCAGAATAAAGGCTGAGATTGCGGTGCCTTAAGATCGATCGTAAGTACACCTATCCTACGAACGAGCGTAAGATTTAAAATAACGAAGTACCATAATCCTATCCCAAATATGATACCGCATATGTCGCTTCTCTCATAAGGAAAGGGCATGTTTACAAACAAACGCTTCCGTCAACCAATCTACCACTACATTTTTATCATAGTGATCATTGCAGGAATCACACTTGGCGACGTAGGCCAATTATATCACAGACCTGTTAAATCAATCTGTTAAAGACCAATTAAATTCGCGGAGTTCATGTGTATAGTAGGAGTAATAATGAATGAACAGGTTTTGCTTGCTGACCAACAGTAATTCGACCAACAGTGACGTCAGCTGCCCTTTTCTTATAAGAGCCCTATACCTAAGACAATCTCTTTAAGATAAGTCTTTGTTACTACGAAGTTCGTCAATATACCGCCAGTTCATGTCGGCAGTACACCCCCCCCCCCCGGTTGTCCGTAATCGACCCCTTGAGTGGGGAGAACCTGGAGGCCGGAAGAGCGTTCAACTTGACGGAGGCGCCGGATCGCGACCAACGATATACAAGGCCAGTTCATGACTTTTAAAACGTCAGACGGAGTGGATCATCTTTACACGGTGATTGGTAAGTCATGAACTGGCCTTGTTTGCCGTTGGTCGCGGCTGGATATGTACGAATCCCAGCCTCCTAGATAGCGGCTGGCGAATAGTGAAGCATTGTGTACTCTGTAGAGCAAGACTCAGAGACTCTCTAGTGTCGACACGGTGCGCAGGAACGCAATGCAGGATCTCTTGCCCAGGTAACACAAAGGTATTGACCCTATTCTCCCTTTGGGTTCGAGGCTGAAAAAAGTCACGTGGTACCGGTAATTTACCTAAAGAACTTCTAACTGATAAGAAGGGAAGCTACTACTGCTTTCCCCATGAACTGTTACACTGGCTGGTGGGTCGGTCACATTGCGTCTACGGAGTTTTCCCTTCTTTACGCTAGAAGTTTTTACCTTGACCACGTGATCACGACGTAGATGGAATATCCCCCATTCCCGAATGGTAGACCAATTACGGGGTTCGGAGGAGGGGAGCTCCGTGCACTTCCAAAATCACTACATAGCATCTACGATTTCCTGATAAGGGGCACATTGCACGGGGGAGAAGCATCTGAGTGCTCGGAAACTACGCCCCGGGGAACCTCGGGTTTACAGTTGATTTTGGGTAGAATTTTTTTTCTCTGAAATTCACATTAAATTTTCTGAAAGGTTACAGCAGAGGGGCGAAGGGGGCGGATTACCCTCCCGGCACTAAGCATGCGTTTTTCCCGCAGCCCTTTGATGAAATTCGCATTTTCCACGATCCTTTAACGAAATTCGCGTTTTTTTCACGTTCTTCCGGCGAAATTTGCGGTTTTTTCGCGATCTTTTGACGAAATTTGTGTTCTTTTAGCGATCGTTTTGGCGAAATTTGCAATTTTCACTAGCTTTTGACGAAATTTGCATTTTTTGAAGAAATTTGCATTTTTTTCGCGATCCTTTGACGAAATTCGTGTTTTTCCCGCGATCCTTTGACGAAATTGACGCTTTTTTCTTGAAAATATTGACGAAACTGATTTTTTTCGGTGACCATTTGCCGAAATTCGCGATCTTTTTATGTCCGAATATTCGGACTGATGACTGATTTTTTTAATTTTTGAAACCGAATGCCTTAAAATTTCGGAACAGAATCACCCCTGACTCACAACCAGACGCGCCCGTCGGCTTAATAGTTCGGAGCTTTTCGTGGTCTTCTTCGGGCCTTGCATATCCTTGCGCAAATACAGTTTAGATTCCTTTAGAAGGACTCCCGCTTTAGGCCTATATCCCTCGGTCATCATAAATGACATTCTACAAAATACGCCATCACAATGCCTAAATTAAATGACAATTTATGCTCATCATGAGCATTCTACAGGTATAGGTTTGTCAAAATGTGTGCATTTAAAAGAGAGATATAAGTACTGCATTTTTCAAACAAATAATTTATTTCGACACCTACCCTCTTATATGTCCGCCACGAAAATTCCCAACTCAAAAAGCATAAAAGCGAAGCACGTTCGGCAGTATACACCCAACCCAGATCCTGCCTTAAGTTAAATAACACTTTGGGATATTATCTATGCAATAGATTTTCTCACTATTAATGCCCTATTCTCGTGTCTTTTAACTGTACTCAGCTAGCTTTATCCAATGATAAGACCATACAGATCTGCCTGAATTCTTATCACATGCACTTCTCAAGGAAACACTGCACACACAGCACAAACCACTACCTTCAACTTCCACTTCAGACTTTCAACATAAAAAACTGATTCTCTTCTGCTCTCCCTATCCCTTCTTTCTTCCAGTCTCTGAGGTTTACCCATGTATTTTCAAGAGCACCCACATGATCTACTGACTCGCTTGCCTACCGACAGGTCATCACAAGAAATTATCTTTTGTTCGCAACTCTCCTTTTTATTGCCAAATATCTGGCTATTGTATTACCTTTGTTTTACTGGACAATAGTAGCCCCCCCCCTTTTGGAATAACCTTCTTTTATACCAAGATTGTAGTGTGTAGCTGCCCGGGCTGTTTTTTTTAAACCCGGTTTTTTACAACCCTGTTTTATACACTTCACTCATCTTAATCTCATAGAATATAATATGAAACAGTAGTCCAAGGGCTTTCTAATGATATATCACATGATGGGTTTTGGAAAAAAGTTTAAAAGCGTCCTCTGGTGGGGGGAGCAAGGTTCATAATAAGTATATAACAACACTTCCGTATTCGAATGCAACTCAACCCGTAAATTTCAAAGCGATCGGTGAAGAACTTTCGGAGATTAGCGATTTTGAACAAACGAACATTTACATTTTTATTTATATAGATGAAGAATATCAACGTGAAACAACACATTAAAAATCCAATTAACTTGTACCACTTTTATTTAAAATAAAGGATTGAAAGAATTTTTTATTTTTTCATTAGATTAGGAAGACTCTGAACTCCCGTTTAAGATATTGTCTTCCACAGGGGATTCAGGGAAAATTCTTAGTTCCTTATTATTGTCTTAGTGTTAATAATTTTAAATCACTCAACAAAACATTTTTCCTTTTTTTCAAAATCATGAGAAAAAAAGAAAACCTGGTTAATTAAATTTGATAATCCAAGGCGGGGTAATTGCCCTGCCTTGCAGGCACCCATGACCCATCTATACTCCATATAATTTCAATAGGCTTCTGAAGGACACCCCAGAATAACATAGACTCACACTCGCACGGCAAATTTTCCGCAAAATTCGGAACTTTGCGGAAAATTTTTTAGAAAAAAGAAACACAAAAATTTTGTTTTTGTAACTTTTTTTTTAAAAAATACCGAAAAATTAAAAATATTCCCCAATTTTAGGTACGATTTATTTATTGTTTGCCAGGGGTGATTATGTTCCGAATTTTCCGAAAATTTAAGGCATTCGGTTCCGAAAATTTAAAAAAATCGGGCATCAGTCCGAAAATTCAGACATAAAAAAAATCACTGAAATATATTGCGAATTTTAACAAATGGTCGCCGAAAATAACCAATTTCGTCCATATCGTTCGCAGAAAAAATTACTAATTTTGTCAAAGCATCGCGGAAAAAATGCTAATTTCGTCAAAGGATCGCGAAATAAACGCGAATTTCTTCCAAAAAATTATGAAAAAAAAAAGATAATTTCGTTAAAGAATCGCAGAAAAAACGCAAATTTCGTCAAAGGACAGCAGAAAAAACGAATTTCGTAAAAGAATAGCGGAAAAAGCGTGAATTTTGTCAAACGATCGCAAAAATAATGCAAATTTCATCAAAGAATCGCAGAAAAAACTAATTTTGTCAAAGGATCGCGAAAAAAAAAACGCGAATTTCGTCAAAGCGCCACGGAAAAAGCGCAAATTTCGTCAAAAGATGCCGAAAAAATGTGAATTTGGTCAAAGGATCGCGGAAAAAAAAACTAATTTCGTCCAATGAGTGGGAAAAAAAAGGGAATTTCTTCAAATAATCATGAAAAAAGGCAATTTCGCCCAAGAATCGCAGAAACAAACGCCAATTTCGTCAAAGGAGCGCAGGAGAAAAACGAATTTTGTAAAAGCATTGCGGAAAAAACGCGATTTTTGTCACAGAATTGCGAAAAAAACTGCAAATTTCGTAATGGAATTGCGAAAAAAACTAATTTCATCAAAGTATCACGAAAAAAAAACACAAATTTTGCAAAAGATTACAGAAAAAACGCTAATTTCGTCAAAGAATCTCAGAAAAAAGCAAACTTTGTCCAAGGAGCGCAAAAAAGTGAATTTTGCAAAAGCATAGCGGAAAAAGCGCTAATTTTGTCAAAAGATCACAAAAATAATGCCAATCTCGTCAAAGAATCGCGGGAAAAACTAATCTTGTCAAAATATCGCGAAAAAATGTGAATTTCGTCAAATCGATCGCAAAAAAAAAACTGATTTCGTCAAAGGACAACAGAAAAAAACGGGAATTTCGTCAAAGGATCGCGGAAAAAAACGGGAATTTCGTCAAATGATCGCGGAAAAACGAGAATTTCGTTAAAGGACCGCAATAAAAACTAATCGGTCTCTTCATTGATGATGCCTATGAATGGACCTCTCCTTTCAAAATGTGATTTAGTTGTTTAAGAAGCAATGTCAAATTATTTCTTTGAACAGAGTAACTGGCATTTTGTGCTAAGAGGTCACAATACAAGATACTGTTTCTAAATGCATTGACAAAAAATAATTGATAGGAATTCCCTTTCTTATCATAGATTTTTAGCTTTATTATTTTTTTAACCAACATAATTATTCTGTAATTAGTATTAATTAATTTTTAATTTAAATGACAATTATTTTAAAACTACTGTTTTTAATTCATATCGTCAAAATAATATAACACGTTATTTTATTAAACATTAATTTGCAGAAAGTTTTTGACCCAATATTTATGTGCGCAGAAAGTTTTTGGTTTTATACAAGTCTGCTCTCCCCTCTACTTCATCCTTTCATTGTCATGGGAAACTACAGAAAATGTTAAACAATGTGGGTCTGGAGGTTTATATTAAGCATGCTTATAAAAAGTGTGTGTCCATGTGGTCTAAGTCAGTCTGTGGTTCTTTATTCCAGAACCTTGTGAATTCAACAAACTTTATTTATAAAACAATAAAAAGCACAAAAATAGAAATACAAACTACATCACATAAAAAGTTTAAAACACAAAAACATATAAAGGAATTCAAAACTAAAAATTGTCTTCCACAAAAGAATCAGGGAAAATTCTTAGTTCCTTATTGTTTTAATGTTAATAATTTTAAATCAGTCAAGAATAAATGTTTCTTCCCTGCCTTGCAGGCACCCATGATCCATCTATACTCCATATATTTTCAATAGGCTTCTGAAGGACACCTCTATCCTCTCTACTTCATCCTTTAATTGTCATGGGAAATTTCAGAAAAGGTTAAAACATGTGGGTCTGGAGATTTACATTAAGCGTGCTTGTGTTCAAAATAGATGTTGTGAAAACAAAATAGTTTCTCTGACTATTATTCGTCTCATCCATTTAGAATATTTGTCAGAACACCTTCTACATATCGCTATCATTTGAAAGGATCCAAGAAAGATGACAACAATCGCTTCGACCATAGCAGTGCAATTTTCCATACTCAACTTCTTGGCAAGATCTTCATACTTAGTGAGTTCCGGACAGATAAAAGCTGAACTTTGCATGCTTGTAAAATAAAAATAATAATGTTCTTATAATTTAGCTTACTTGTTTGACATGTTCATGAAACATGTCTAAACAATTTTTTTTTGCATATCTGCTACCCTAGCGCACATTTATTCAGTCCTAACTCAATTTCTATTAAGTTATATTGAGAGAGATTATATTATCAAGCATTAGGCTTAGGGGTATACTTTTTCCTAATTTTTATTAACTTTTTATAGTTGAGTCAGAATTCTAATACATCTTTAATTCTTTTTATAAGCGATTAAATGAAAACAGCACAGCGAATTCACTCCTGACATAATTACAATGAGTCATTGGCATGAGGTAGCAGCAAAGAACAAAAGACAAATTGAATGCAATATTAAAAAAAAAAAAAAATATGTACTTTGAATTGTAATTACAAAAATAACGTGAAAATATAAAAAGTGAAAATACACATTTTTATGTATTGATTAGGTACATTTATGACTCTTTTTTAATAAAAAATACATCCTCTCTAACAACTTAATTATTTTAAAATTTTCTTTCTGTTATAATATTCACATGTAACTATATTTTTCCGCTGAAAGATGTTTGGAAAATGGAAATATTATTTATGCTTTTTAATAATTGGCAACAATAACTAATAAAATGATTTTTGCAAAATATGAAATAAATCTATTGAAATAGGGAAATTTTAAATAAAAAAATAGATAAATAATAATAAAAAAAAAGATTGCATCTGCACATTACAAAATAGTCAAGTATGTGCCAGCGAAAGATGGTAAAATTGTTATAGTACCTAGTTTTTGATCCTATAAAACTTTAACCGAACAATTTTAATTTTAAATAGCACTTAAAATAATTCTTCGATTTAAAAACTGTCATCTAGATCAGCTTGTTTATCAACATTTCTCTATAAAATTACCAGTTTTCATATTTTGAAAAGTCAAAAGGTCACAGTAAACACAATTGCGATGGCAGTTACTTTTTTTTTAGAATTGAGACTGAATCGAAGTTAGCTCTTCCATCCAACAATACATGAATCTACTTACCCATACATATGAAATACAGTGTAGACTCCCTCAAATCCGTACAGCTTGGGACCAGAGGTTGTGTGGATTTTAGAATTTTGCAGATTTCTGGTCATTGCTTTGTTTACATTTTTTAAACAGTTATTTGAATGTAATAATGCAATAAAAATTATAATGAGTGCCTGTAATATAGTCAAATATTAAAATAATTAAGCAAAGTAATTAACTAAAAGGATAAATAGTAAGATAATTAGATTGTAATACCAGTGATATCAGTAAAATCTTAATTTTTTTCAGAAGTGAATTTATACTTCCTTCGTGAAAAACTATCAGTTCAGTCATATTATCAAGAATTACAAATTAAAATGCATACAGAATGATACAAAAGTAAAAAATTCTTCAATTTTGTTGTTACATCTGAACTGAAAGTTTCATTTAGAGGTATTTTACAGACATACAAACAATAAATACAATAAACCCAACTGATGGAGTGAAAAATTAGCCAGGAATCGAAGTCGAAACCACAGTATACAAGACTGCTGCTCTACAAGACACTGAGCAATTCCGGCCGATACCTGGGTCTGCAATTTCTCACTAATAAACCATGTTAGGGAAGCCATACGACAGATCAGACAATTATAATTATTGTAAATCGATGTAATAGTAAAATCTATTCATCGTTGTAAGGTCATCCAAGGCTGTCGTATGGTTGGTGACTTCCCCAACATGGTTTATTAGTGAGAAATTGCAGACTCAGGTATCAGCCGGAGTAGCTCAGTGGTTAGAGCAGCAGTCTTGTATACTGTGGTCCCGGGTTCAATTCCTGGCTCTGGCTAATTTTTCACTCCAGTTGGGTTTAATGTATTTATTGTTTGTATGTCTGTAAAATATTTATATATACCTTTAACTGTTGAATGCAGGCATTATTTATGTGCGTATGTGTGTGTTTTATTATGAAAGTTTCATTATTTACATCTGTGATTACGTGCGGATTTGAGTGGGTCTACTGTACAAGATTACCAAACCATGTTCTAACACAACCCAATTTTTTAATTTGATCACCCAGTAGCAAAATTTCTGCCAATCAACAGTGGTGAACCAAGCTTACTATCATAAGACATCAAAATAATATATAAAATTCGATAAAAATTACATTCTTAAAGAAAATCTAGAGACATAAAGGTACATTTTATGTCTTTTTAAGTTGTTAGATAGGATTATTCAGTTACGTCTAAAATAATCTGTAGCACTTATTGCTATGCTGCACTGTATCTGCTACTGGCTCTAATCCTATTAACCAGTGACCCGGAGCCGAACAATTTTTGATGTTCCAGCTCCGTCCTTAGATAAAATACTGTGGCTCCAGCTCCGGCTCCAACTTCGTGCTTTTAAGTTGCAGATTTTAATTTACACATTTAATGTTTTGCTCACAAATTCTTTCTTCCTTTACCTTCATTAAAGATCTGACAAAATGCATTTTTCTTCTCATCAAACTTGAAATGTTTGTTCCGAAAATAGGACATCTTTTAGCTTTTGTTTTTAAAACAGAAAGTTTGGTGGAATTTTAAACACAAAAATCTTAAATTTCTTCTACACTTTTCAAACAACCAAAATTGTACAACTACACATGTAAACAACAGGCGGCTATATTTGTTTATAAATAGTGTTGTCACTTAGCTCAAGTAGAAAGTAGAAGTAAAGTGTAGTGTTACCATGTTTTGAGAAGTTTTCCATCTCTAATAATAATTAAAAAAAACATAAAAAATGATATAATTAAAGCACTGAATAATGATGTACTAATTAAAATATTTTAAGCCTGGAAATTTAAAAGGCTGAAAAAAAAAAAGATTTAAAATAATATTAAAAACTAAAGGAGCCCTGGAGCTGGAGAAAATTTAGAGCTCCAGCTCCAGGGAAAACACAGCTTTGGAGCACTCCGGCTCCAGCTCTCTGCTATAAATAAGCGATTGCTTTAACCTCTATAATAGTTATTCCTGCCTAAAGTTATAAAATTCTCATAATAAGGTCAAAAGATTTGATAAAATAAAGAAAGCTTGAAGCATTAAAACAATGTATAAAAACAAGAGAAGGGTATCTTGATATGTAAAAAACATAGATGAGTGTTTTATTTTGTAAAAGTGTTTTTTTTTTTTCCCTTAATGACATGCTGAAAACAAAATTCCCAGATTTGAAATATTATGCATTATTCATATTCATTAAGAATCATTTTTTTTTTTTTTTTAATGTGCATCTTATTTTGTTGAAACATTTTGGGTATTGTTTTTTATCTTTGTTTTCAAAGGTTATTAGCAGAGAAACACATGACATAATCAGCTAAAGACAAGACATTATATTGATATATTTATTAATGGTAAAAAAAAAAAAAGTTAAATATATATGTAATGCACAGTGTTGTAGTTGGAAAAAAATATTTGTGGGAACTCACCTTTCATAGAGTAGATGTTGATGCTACCGGATTTTTGCAAAGCCAAAATCCAATTTGAAGCATTTAGCCAAAAGCTACCTTTTTTCAATTAGCAGTTACAGTTCACTCTCGATTATCCAAATTAATATGGACCAAGCTCACCTCGGATCAGCAAAAAACTCGGATAAACCGGATTTACACAAATCGTCACAAACTAAGGAGATGAAATATAAATTTTCACTTTATTCATTCATTTTTATTGTACGTGTAACATTTCTTTGATGTACATTTCTGTTACTTTTAAGAGAAATGGGGAATGAAAAAAGAAAGTTGAAAAAGCCCTGGATAGTTTTTTGTTTGTTGGATGTCAATTTTGCTGCAGTATTACGCTACTGCATAGCTACCAATTTTTAAGATTTTTTCCTACCACTAAGACTTTGTCTAATTCAATTGCCGAAATATAAGAATTGTGAACGATTAAATAGGACAAAAATTTGTATTAAATTTCAGAGGTAGCAAAAACCGTACAATTGGCAGCTATGTGATTCTGTTAGTGTCATGAAAATTGCAGGTGTAACCTCTTCTTTCTGCTCAAAGTATTAAATAGTTTTTTTCAATCCAACTTATACCTTTGGAATGGATCATTTTCTTCTGATGGGTTGATGGCTTCTATTATTATGAAACAGTCATTATAAATGAACTGTTAGGTGAAGATGAAAGAGCAGCCGTAAAATGTTAGAACTCTGATTTTCTGGTCAGAATGGGGAAAAAAATTTTCCTCATTCTGACCCAGAAAATCAGCGTTGTAACTTTTTACGGCTGCTCTTTCATCTTCACCTAACACTTCATTTATAATGTCTGTTTCATAATAACAGAAGCCGTCAGTCCATCAGATGAAAATACCTTGTATTGTAGAAAAAGCGATTATGCCAAGCTAAGCTATACTGCCAAGATGCCAGAGGTAACTGTCATGCGCAGTTTGTTGCTGTGCCTGATGGTTAAATAGAATGATCATTAAGGCAGCCGTATGTTACGGCACAATAGACACTCTGTACCTTGTACGCTTTTCTCTTTATACATTTGTGTTTTCCACTCGTTACTCGTTAACAACATGCACAAGACAATACAAATGAAATATGGGTGGGGAATACTAACACTTACTTATGCATGCAAGTACAACCTGTCAGTTTTTAAGCCTGTAGCCTTGGAATCCATCTACCAGCATATACACTTCAGAAAAAGAACATAACATATATTGTATGAAAGCTACAGTTTCAATCATATGAGGAATTCTTTTCTGTTTTTTAAAACTCGCAAGATTCCAATAAACATTAAATACAGTAAAAAGATTAAAAAGATTAAAAAGTGCAACAGCACTACCAAAGACACCTAGTGAAAAATAAAGTATTTATAAGGGTTTTTAGAAATGACAAAATAAAAATAAGGATTTACAAGCACTTTACGAAAGAGAGGGAATTTTGCTAATACTAATATAAATTTTTAAACTTGTATTACTATTAGTTTCATATTACCGTTTTATATTTAACAAGTGATGTTATGACACAAAGAAAATTCAAAAGTACAAAGCTTTACACACCATTATAATCCTCACCCTTTATGTCTCTGATATTGATGTGTCCTAATTTTTGCATCAATCTTAAAAAGAACGGCATTAAAAGTAGCTGATTTCATTGACAATACAAATTTTAAGATTTTTAGTAACATTTAACAAAATATCTGGATAAAATTGTCACCCATCCACGAAAAATAATAAAATTTTCAATAGAAACTAAAAGATATATAAAGATCAGGCACATTATTAGTAAAAATTAGTAATTAGTTATGGGTTGGAAAAAATTCTAGTACGTAACACTTGATAAACGCACATTAAAAACATTAGCAACAGACGAAAGAAAATCTAAATTAAAATTTCCTTAGTAATCCATGTAAGAAATTAATAACAGTAGTAAAATAAGCTAAACATTAAATTAAAAAAATATATTGAAGAAAATTAGCAAACAGCAGCACGTGCTGGGTGATTAAAGAAATTAACAAAACATACATTATAAATGCAAGAAAAACATAATGCAAGGATGACATAATTATGTTAATAAGCATTCTTATCTGAAATTAAAGAGAACGTGGAAATATTGATTAAATTTTATAAGAAAATCAAACAATCACTCATTAACGAGTCTGCTCCACTCCCTAGAAGAATCCGTGTTTACCTGGTAGGTTAGTTACCTCGTTTACGCCACTCGCTAGCCAAGCTGAAAATATCGCCAAGTTACCGAGTTAGTGACGTACGTCATTGATGACGTAGGTCACTAACTTCCAGGTAAACCTGTATTCCTGTTTTCTGCAAAACTCATTCTGTTCAATGTAACTTTTAAAAACTATTTTTGTCAAGTTAAAAATAAATTTAGCTATACTTCGAAAAAAAAAAAAGTCAAAAATAATTTTGAAAAATAGCGTTCCGGTTCGTGAAATTTTCCATTATAATTTTGAAATAGCGTTCCGGTTTGTGAAATTTTCCATTTCAAGCCCTGGGTATTTTAAAACAATCTCTACAACAATAGCCTAAGTCATGTGAATATCATCAACAGTTCCAGGCGGACCACTTCGCTTTTTATAAGGAAAGGGCAGCTGACGTCACTGTTGGTTGAATTACTGTTGGTCAGCAAGAAAAACCTGTTCATTCATTATGACTCCTACCTAAACACATGATCTAGGGAAATTTGATTGGTCTACGTTTAACAGGTCTCTGATATGATTGGCCTACATCGCCAAGGCTATTCCTACAATGATCGTTATCTCAAAAATGTAGTTGGTAGATTGGTTGACGGAAGTGCTTGTTTGTAAACATGCCCTTTCCTTATACTCTAGGTGCCATTTTGGTACTTTAATGTTAGCCAGGCACAGGTGATAAGTCGCCAAATATTATTCTATCGCCATCATTTCATCTATATTATAATAGTTCAAGTCATCAACTGCCATAAACAAATACGGTCTGATCCCTTCGTCGTTCATATGAAAGTTTGGCAAAGATACGTCCCATATTGGCATGATTTTTTAACGACACCAATTTGGGGAACGCATCAACAGCAACATCCGGCTTACCATATGAAGCAAAATAACGATACTTTGGCGCCAGTTATGTGCCCGTTCCGTATATGACATTGGCGTCAGAAAAAAAACGCCCCAATATGGGACCGTAAGTTTTCCATTTTGATTAAAAATCAAAAAATTTTTTTCGAATAAAACTACATAAAAGTTGTTATGGTCGCAAAGAATTCTAGGTACTGTTACGCTAGCAGGATGCAAATCTCGCCAATAGCTTTTTTTCAACTCGCCAGTTAGCATTTTTTTTTCGACTGGTAATATTTGGCCAGATACGGTTATACAGGTTACAGATATACACAGTTACAGATATACAGGTTTGGCGTGATTTTTATTTTTTTTACGAAAATTTGGCGAAAACCTCGTTTTCAAATACCAGTTACATATGCATTTTTGGTATTCCTTAGATATCCCGACGACCAAAAATCTATCGCCAACCAGAATAAATGCCAATAATGGTTGATTGTCAATGTCACATTCACTTGACTTTAAGCAAGTGACACGTGTTTACGTCATCAAGTGATTTTTATTTCGACGTTTTATTCGTATATTTATTAATGTTATACTAATTTATTTGTTCTTTCGTTATTTAAAACTAGCAGACCCCGCATCTTTGTTCGCGTAATATTTGAAATATGCCAAGTGATATTTACGTGTTTAATTTTTATTAAAAGAAATTATACTTTTAGGAATAATTCAAAAATTACTATTTAAAACACAGTTTGACTAAACTTCATTATTACACTGCATTAGGCAGAAATGAGACTTAAATTAATAAAACGAAATAAAACTAAATAAATGATAATTTAGAAAATATTTTGAAACTTTTATGCTCAATTAATACGCTCATTTCAGTATTCATTTGAATTTTTTGGAAACCATCTTCTTACATGTTAAACATCATGACAATTTCCAAGTCCTACCACTTCTCTCAGCATAAAGGGCTATGTTGAATTAGGAATGTCACCATTAATTTTTAAATCGATTTGTTATTATTTCCTAATATTTCACAGAATACAAAGTTTGCTTTTCCCCAAGTTTCAGAATCATCGACATAAATTGTGTAGCCTGTGTAAGATCAGAGACTGTTACAATTGAATCGCATCTATTACTTTCATAATTGGTTCCCTGAAATTGCATAGAAATCGTAATTTAGGAATTTTTAGAACGCTTTTCACTCTTCACCCTTTTTAATTCGAATTCATTTTCGACAGTCCTTCGAGAGCATTTATATTTTATAAGTTACTACCATGCCATATTTAAAGTTTCTAGTCTCTTCAGTATCACAGAAATCGCAATTTAAAAAGTTTTTTGCTCCTGCATTTCGTCTGGGGTAGTGGAAACAGACATAAAATATAGCCTATCTTGGAGCAAGAGCAGTCACCATCATTTTTACACTATTAAATTTGAAATCGGTTTAGTACTTCCTGAGATTGCATAGAAATCGCAATTTAGAAAGTTTTTTACATTGCTTTTTGCACATTTTCATCTCTTTTAAATTTCGATGTTTTAGGAAATGTCCTTAGAGATCATTGATATCTTATAAGAAACTACCATTCCGAATTTCATGATTCTAGGCCCTTCAGTAACGCAAAAATCGCAATTTTAGAACGATATTTGCTCCTGCACCCCCTTTGGGATAGTGGCACCGACATAAAATATAGCCTATCATGGAGCAAGGGTTGTCACCATCATTTTGACATCACAATCGGTTTAGTATTTCCTGAGATTGTGTAGAAACCACCATTTAGAACGTTTTTTAGAACGCTTTTCGCGCATTTTCACCCATTTTAAATTTATAATTTCTTAAGATCTGTTCTTAGAAATCCTTTATATCTAATAAGTAACTAATATTTCAAATTTCACATTTCTAGGCCCTTCAGTAGCATATAAATCGCATTTTTAGAACGTTTTTTGCTCCTGCACCCCCTTTGGGGTAGTGGCACCGACATAAAATATAGCCTATCGTGGAGGTTGTCACCATAATTTTGACACTATTATTTTTTTTAATCGGTTTGGTATTTCCCGAGATTGTGTAGAAACCACCATCTAGAATGTTTCTTAGAACGCTTTTCGTGCGTTTTCAGCCCTTTTAAATTTCGAATTTTTTAAGAACTGTTCTTAGAAATCCTTTATATCTAATAAGTAAGTAATATTTCAAATTCCATACTTCTAGGCCCTTCAGTAACGTATAAATCGCATTTTTAGAACGTTTTTTTGCTCCTGCACCCCCTTTGGGATAACCTGCACCGACATAAAACATAGCGTATGTTAGAGCAAGGGTTGGGTTATACCATCATTTTGACACCATTATTTTTTAAATCGGTTTGGTGCTTCCTGATATTGTGTAAAAACCACCATTTAGAACGTTTTTTAGAACGCTTTTCGCGCAATTTCACACCTTTTAAATTTCGAATTGTTTAAGAACTGTTCTTAGAAAACTGTTCCTTTATATCTAATAAGTAACTAATATTCCAAATTTCATGATTCTAGGCCCTTCAGTAACGCAAATTTAATCAGTAATGCATTTTAAAAACGTTTTTTGCTCCTGCACCCCCTTTGAGGTAGTGGCATCGACATAAAATATAGCCTATGTTCTAAGTTGGATGAACACAATCATTTTGATACCATTCCTTTTGAAATCGGTTCGGTAGCTCCAGAGATTACCTCTAACAAACAAACAATTCTTACTTCTTTACAATATTAGTATAGATAAAAATTATGTCAATTTGTATAATTTGGTGAAATTGGTCGACGGAATAACTAAGTAGTACTGTATTTCTTAATTATTTTCTAAAGGAAATATAAAAAAAATAATTAATAATCATAGAACAAAATAATTTATATAATTTGTAAAAAGAAATAAAAGTAAATAAACATTTATTACCAAATAAATAACAATAGCCAGGTTACCATGTCAACCTTTTCTGAAATATAAAAAAAAAATATCTGTTTGATTAAAATTTGAGTTGCCATCATTAGAAAAAGGTATATAAAATTAGAAAAAAAATTAATATTTTCGAAAACTAATTCGAGTTTAAAAATTCTAATACCAGTTTTGAAATCTGCGGATCAATATTGATTTTTGGTGTTAATTTCATCGCACAGTTCTCCACATTTTAGGAGAAATCGCCGTGAAACATAACCAGTTGTTTAATCAGTCGATTCATACTTCCGTTTCATAAATTCGTTTCATTAGGATTTTATATATATAGGGTAGATATATATTTTATTTAAAGTGCCGCAACTGAAGAAAATATCGATCTCACGTAAATCGTAAAACGTAAACTTGGCACACAACAGCGTAAACTTCGTAAATAACAACGAAAAGTGACAAAGTGTGAAAGGATAGAAGACTATCAGTTGGAGACCAGAAAGGTATGGCTGAGTGTTTTTTTTCTACAAAAAGTGACTCTAGTTTTTCATTTATAGATGCTCGAAGCATTATTTATTCATGAATCTTGAAAGTTTTATAATCTGGGTTACTGTTGACAATCTCAACCAGACTGTTCTGGAGACAAAACATGTTTTATTTTTCAGTTTGTTGCCTTTCAGCTACTGTCATATTCTACTAAGAGCTGGATTTTCTTGCGAAAATGTTTTGTTTTGATAAGAAAATTTCAAATTTTATATGCTACTCATGCAGTGGCGTAGCCAGGATTTCTTTTCGGGAAGAGTCCAGAATTTTCCATCGCTTTTAGTAAAACCTGTCAGGAAGAAATCGCAAAGAGTGGTGAAATATTCCATTTAAACAGGTTTTTGTGTTAACTGTGTAACCCTATTAAGATGTTAGTAACTGTATTCTTTATAATGCTTCCAAAAATTCCAGTGGCCATATACGGAAACAAATGCATAAAAACAATAGCATTGATGTAGGCCCAGTGTAGCAGAAAACTCTCCAAATGTCTGCGACAGATACTTCAGGGAGGGGCACAGAATAATCTGCAGGTGAATATTTTACAATTGAATTGTTAATTAAACAAACAATCACTTACCTGTACATTTTATTCATATTTATTAATAACAATCTTAAGTATAAAGTAATAAAGAGCTAAACATAATTTCGCGAGACATTTATTTCTCTGTGTAAAGTGGAATGGAAAAAGAAAATCTTGAACTTTCTGCTACCAGGGATATGCTCCAGAATCACCATTCTCCAATTCATCACATTCATCCATTTCAGGTTTCTTTGGACTCAAAATATCTATAATAATAAAGAAAGAAGTTTGTGTGTGAGTGAGTGAGTGTGTCGACGGTGTTCTGAAGAGACCACTGCACGTTGAGCTACAAAATTTCGGGAAAAGGTACGTCTATATATGAAGTTTTGCACCTCGAAGCCCGATTTTCGATTAGATTTTTTTTAATTTAATTTTTTATGCGATTTTTAGCGATTTTTTATGTTTCGAGGCGATTTTTCCATATAAGTGAGAAGAATATGGTTTCTTTCTTTTAACCCAATATAGTACATTTTATTCTCTTTTCAAAAAAGTTTATTCGGAATTCGTACAGCGATTTCTGAATTTTTAGCGAATTTTTTATGCAATTATTGAACAGCATTTAATGTATTTCCATTACTATAAGAAGGTTACCATAGAGGGACACAGTTCTGTCGCCAAATGCCGCCAAGTTTGTCGCCCACTTGGCGGTATATCGCCAAATTTGGCGACCAAAATGAGTAGCCAAAAGTGACGCCAACTTGGCGATATCTCTAATATTTCGCCAAATTCCCATAGACTTCCATTGTAAACCAATATAGATTACTTGCTTACAGAAAATCAGCAAATTGAGATATTTTAATGCAACAAAAACTAATATTAACTTAAGAGATTATATTAATTCGATTTTTCCACATTCGGAAAAAGAATACGGTTCCTTTTTTGTAACCCAATATAGTAAATTTTGTTCTCTTTTCAAAAAAATTTATCCGGAATTCGTACAGCGATTTTTGAAATTTTAGCAAATTTTTTATGCGATTATTGAACAGCATGTAATGCATCGTTAAACCTATAAGAGGGGTTACCGTAGGGGGATCCAGTTCTGTCGCCAAATAAGGCCAAGTTTGTCGCCAACTTGGCGGTATATCGCCAAATTTGGCGACCAAAATTAGACGCCAAAAGTGACGCCAATTTGGCGATATCTCTAATATTTCGCCAAATTCCCATAGACTTCCACTGTAAAACAATAGGGTTTACTTGCTTACAGAAAATCAACAAATTGAGATATTTTAATGAAACAAAAACTAATATTAACTTAAGAGATTATATTAATTCGATTTTTCCACATTCGGAAAAAGAATACGGTTCCGTTCTTTTAACCCAATATAGTAAATTTTGTTCTCTTTTCAAATATATTTTCGGAATTCGTACAGCAATTTTTGAATTTTTAGCAAATTTTTTATGCGATTATTGAACAGCATGTAATGCATCGCTATACCTATAAGGGGGGTTACCGTAGGGGGGATCCAGTTCTGTCGCCAAGTAATGCCAAGTTTGTCGCCAACTTGGCGGTATATCGCAAAATTTGGCGACCAAAATTAGTCGTCAAAAGTGACGCCAATTTGGCGATATCTCTAATATTTCGCCAAATTCCCATAGACTTCCACTGTAAAACAATAGGGTTTACTTGCTTACAGAAAATCAACAAATTGAGATATTTTAATGCAACAAAAACTAATATTAACTTAAGGGATTATATTAATTATATTTAAGGGAGTGCAAGTAAATTAATTACGAGTAAAAGTAACATGATCAATGCTTAGCATGATTTCCAAAACATAAATTTTAAGAGAGCCCACAGGGTCAAAGGAATTTGACTTGAAACTTTTATCCAATTATAGTAAATTTTAACTTTCGTGATTTTTGAACTTTTTGTGATTTTTAATGCGGTTTTTACATTTCTTCGCGATCTGCTGCAATTTTTTGAAATTCCATTTTTGACCTAAAGTACATTCTGCCCTCATTTCAATAAAGTTTATTCGGATTTCGTATAGCAATTTTCGAATTTTTCGGGAATTTTGTATGCGATTTTTAGTGTATTTTAGCGATTTGTTACTATTTTTCCACATTAGTGAAAAGAATCAACTTGCAATCTTCGAACACAATATATAATTTTTTTTTTCTCTTTTCAAAATTTGTGAATCGATTTAAAAATTTTTCGCGATATCTTATTGTGATTTTGAGATCTTTTTCGTAATTCCTGCTGTTTTTTGACGCACCCGGGCAAGTTCGCTAGTTTTGAATAATTTCGTCATTCGTTAACTCTTCATAAACAAGCATTTTTCTCAGAATAGCGCCAACCAACTCTTGTTTACTGTGTATTTAAGTTTTCGTAATTCATTTTTGATAAAAAAAGGTTCTTTTCGGTTAGCCGGGCGCCAGTGTTATATATGCATTATTTATATACATACATATATGTAAATATACATATATATTTACCAGTGGCGCACCCAGGGAGGGGGCCAGGGGGCCCTGGCCCCCTCCAAAAGAAAAGGGAGAAAACACTAGAAAATATCTAAAATATTTACGAGAACAAAGTTGATTTTTTGTGTGTGTGCGTTTGTGTAAAAAGCTAATTGACGCCCCATTAATACGTGGGTCTCCCCAGCCAATTTCAGAGATGCACAACCTGAGAAAAGTGTTTGCTTGAGACTACATTTCTATATATCATTGGTAATTTTCATTACACGACTGGCTACTCTTATACGTATTGTGAAAAAACTGCAATGCTACCATGCAGTTAAAAAAAAAAAGACTTCGACAGTTTTTTCCCCATTATTGCATGCAGTTTTAGAAAACTTTTTTTTAAATTGCGAGAATGAAAACAGAAAGTTACAAAGAAAGCTATCACCGTCAAAAATGACATCCTTTTGGTAATTAAAGCTGAATCATGTTTGTTTCAAGTTTCTCTCAGTTGAACAATTGAGATCCAGCGTCTAGATTCAGAAGGTACAGATGTAAATGTAATATAGTGAACTTCGGTGTGGATCATTATAGCGCAAAACCCTCACTTGGTTCGGTTGCATCCTTGCCCATTCCTTTTCCTTTAGCTTGGACTTGGAATACTATACAGAGTTATATGCGAGTACACAAGAGTTACACAAAATTTATTTTGTATTTTACATGACTATTTTGCAGTGACTTTATTGACAATTATATATTAATCTTCAAATAAGTTTTTCAGCTGTTAAAAGTAATCTGCATGGAAGCTCTTCGGTGACATTTTCAAATTAAATTCGTAAAGTATTTTTTTGAAATTGAATTATTTCAAAATATAAAAAAAGTATGATTTAAATGCTAGTAGTAATGACGTTGTTAACACTATAAATACCGATATGGATTCCGTTTCCCTAGTCACAAATCAGCCAAAGCCATCAAATAACCATGAAGAATAGTATTTCCTTAGATGATAGCAATTATTAAGACATCGTATTGTTGAAAGAACAAACATTCAATACTGACGATAATTTAAATATTATGAAAAGTTGTGGGAACCAGAAACAAATTTTAATTTTCCCGCAACCTGTGCTACAGCTGCAAATCACAAAGTTTTCAATACACAGGGTTTAAAAAATATACTTGGCTTGTGTATTCTCAAGTTGAAAATAGTGCACGTTGTAAATATTGCGTATTTTTTGCACATCCTAACGTTGGAAAATCTAAATCGGAAGTAGATTTGATCGGAGTTGGTTACGCAAAGTTATAATAATTGAAAGAAAGCCATTGAAAAATTTAATGCTCAACAAAAAACAATATCATTTCAGGGCTATTGCAACTTACGAAAAGCTACAGAATATTCAAGAACATTTCAGTCCATAGAAAAATTGATGTGGGTCAGGCATCACAAGTTGCAGTAAATCGGAACCGATTACAAAAATTGTAATTTTATGCGATTGAGCAAGTGACAATCCCAAATGAAGCCAACTTTCGAACTTTACCAAGAACAAGAGTCGATGCGGGCAATAAAAACTCCACTGAACATTTTAAAAATTCTGCCAAAAACGCTACCTATATTAGCTGGAACATACAAAAGCAAAGTGTAAATGCGAGTAACAATATCATCTTGAATCGTTTAGTTGAAAAAATTAATTCGGCAAAATGTTCTTCATTTTTTGATGGTGAAACTTGTGACATTCCTGCTACTGAACATCTTTCCTTGTGTGTCTGATATATAGATGAAGAGAATGACAATAAAATTTGTGAAGAATTCTTACAATTTATTCCTGTAGCAAGCACTGGAGGAAAAAACTTGCCCGGCAAAATAGTAGAAGGATTAAAGAGATATGATATCGATTTGTTCTATTTACGTAGGTTACGTAGGGCAAGGTTATGATGGTGTCCCATCAATGAGCTGAAAGTTTAACGGATTTAGGTCTCACGTATAAGTATATATCCGCAAACTTTATATCTTCATTGTGTCTCACATAGTTTAAATTTAGCACGTGAAATGTTGTATCTGGGACAGAAATAAGAAACTGCATTGGCATAATTGAAATGACACACAATTTTTCAATACTCCTAAATAGACAAGACGTCCTCCTCAACAATATTGACAAACATACACCGGAAATTAATAACCAAAAACTACAAAAAGTTTGTCCAAGATGACATAAAGCCACCATGACCATGGTAGAATTATGTGATGCAGTGATTGATCGCTTTGAAACAATCGCATCTTGGGAAGACATAGATTCGTCTTCTAAGGCAAAACTTTTTAAAAATTCGTTATGTGAATTTGGTTTCCTTGTTTCTTTATGTAGCTTACAGAATATATTTGCATACACTTTATCATTGTCTAAATTATTGCAAAAATCTGCCAGTGAGCTTTTAATTGCCTGAAATTTCGTTAACGATGTTGTGGCTCACTTAAATACTATTCGTAAAGCTCCAGATATTTCTTTCAAGGATATTTATCATAAGCTTGTATGAAAGCCAATAACTTTCATATTGACATTAAAATGCCAAAAACTGCATCAAAACAAACACAAAGATCCAATGTTCCAGCCAATTCTATAGAAGAGCATGTCAGGAAAAATATTTTTATCCCATTCGTTGACCAAACGTTCACTCAACTTAACGGATGTTTCACTCGGCACCGCAACATTTTGATTTTTTTCTACATAATAAAAAGTGCTGCAACAGCTAGTGAAATAAAAGATTTTCGTCAATTGTGTGAATTTTATATGCATGATTTACTTTCTACAAATTCAGAAATTTTGAGTGCTGAATTCAAGTTCAGCTACAGAAAATTTGAGAAATAGCTTTCAATAACTCGATGCAAAACCTGTCTCAGTGAAAGGTAATTTTTGACATTACCCATTTTAAAAACTTACTTAAGATCCACAATGACAGAATCAAGATTAAATGGGCTGGCTTCATTATATGTACACAGAGAGATTAATGTAACTGTGACTGAAGTAATTCAAGAGCTTTGTAAAAAAAAATAGATTTTGTGTAACAATATTTGTAATTGAATTTTATTGAATTTTTGAAGTAAATTTTTTATCCATTTAACTCGACCCATAGTCGGTTAAGCCACGGGCCTGTAGGGGCATCTAGCCTTTCCACGACTGGAGACAATGCCTCTACAAGAATTTACTGTCATACCCCACAAGAGAGGAAATTCTCTATTAGTTTATTAATTCCCATACAATTCGGAGTGACGAGTTAAATTTAAATGAACTAGCTCAAAAATTTGCATCCAATAATTCATCTCGTCAAAGCTATTTTGGATATTTTTCTTAAACTACAATATGTCTGACAATCAGATAGATATAAATAGGAAATTCTATAAATGTTTATTTATGAGGCCTTTAAATGTTTAACTTCTGCACAATCAAAAATTAGTACTTTTTTAAATTATTAATAAAATTAAACTTTAAGTATAATAATTTTAATTAAAATAAATAACCAATTAATTGATACTTAATTAATTGCGGTAATTTTATGATTAATTAGTGTCTCCTTGTAATTTCCAACTGTAATCAAAACTTGAGGAATTTTGCCCCCACTAATTTTATTTTGTTTCGCTGCCAATGTTCGGCCCCCTCCAAGATAAAATCCAGGTGTGCAACTGATATTTACTATATCATACACATATTGTATATATACACACATATATATATGTATATATACATACATGTATGTATAAATATATATGTATGCATAATACTGGCGCCCGGCTAATCGAAAAGTAACAACAAAAAAAATATTTAGGCAAGGGCCCTTGCCTAAATATTGATGTTAATAGAGTGCAAGAGTACTTGCGGTTAATAGAGTGACGGATAATCAGAAGTTTACTGATTTTTATCAGGCATTATTTGTACCAAAAAACGGGGGATCATGCATGTCTGTGCTATACTCGTTAAACAGTCATAATATAGTTATTTAGAAACTTTTATTTTATCGCAGATGCATATATGAGGATAGAAATATATTGGATTTTTATTAAACACTGCTTTTACAAATAAAATGTGAAATGACATGTTTTTCCTATTTAAAACTAGTTGGATGTGCCAATCCCAAAACTTTCTTCTATCTCATAGATTTTAATATTTCAAAATGTTAGAAATTTGAATATTTCATTTTTATGAGTTCAATACTACATATATCAACTTTAACTTTCATTTTAAATTTCTGCTTCAGTCAATGAATCGGAGGAAAAACGAGTTAAACTCGAATAAAATGAATAGTTTTCCGTTCTATCTCAGCTGTTCGCGAATACTCAGCTTACCAGGGTGCAAAGTTCCCGTCGATTCATGATAGATCTACGAAAAATCAAGAAAATTACACAAAAATCGCTATTATACTGCCCCCTTTCGGCGTAATATTTCCAAATTCTTCTTGCCATGACCAAAAACATACACAAAAAATTGGTTCAATTCTATGCATAACTTCATACACTTTCCGATGGTACACTATTGAAAATGGCACAAAATTCGCTATTGCAGTGCCCCCTTCTGGTGGATTTTTTCCAAATTTAAGGGAGGACCTTCTTGCCATAGCCAAGAACTTAAAAAAAAAAAAAAAATTGGTTCAATTCTGTTATCTAATGCTTTTATAACATAACATTAGATAAAATGTTATGTTGTAAAAGCATTACCAAACATTTCCCATTTAAAATTAACCAAAGTTTACATATATTAAAATTTTTATACTTTGTTTATTAAAATACACAACTTCAAATTCTATCTATCAATTTCACAGCAATATTTTCTAAGTTTTAAATATTAAAAATCTAAAACCTTTATTCGTAAATATTTTGATTTGAAATCATATTTATTGAATTCTAATATTTTTTCTCTTTCCTCTGGTAAAATTTCAGTGTAATACTTAACCAGATAAACAAGAAAATAATTTCTAGTTTTTTCTGTATTTGTAATGGCTTTGACTTTTGTGTTTTGCCTTTGGCAAATGTTGTAAAGTTTAATGGCTTTGACTTTGTGCATGAATGTAAATTCATGCTTCGCCATTATGCCTCAAAAGAGCAAATAGAAGCCTTATCATGGAATGCGAGCGAGAATTCCAATATCACGTGATCAGGCCACCGGATTTGCAAGCGTCTGTGTTTTTCCCGCTCGATCGACGGTTGCCATTCACAGTTGTAATTCTGGCGCAAAAACATTTTTCGTCAGCTGTGCGTCCGACAAGCACTTTGTGAAGTTCTCTCATTGGCTCGTTTCGCCGAGAGTGGGATTCCAGACTTTTGCCGATCTTTTTGAATGAGTTCTGTTCGCTAGTTTTCTCAGAGCAAGAAGCATCAAATTTTGTAGGAGAAATTCTTTTTTTCGCCGTTAGGCCAACTGGCCGGCGGCGGGTGTCTCCACTCAACAATATTAGAAATATCCTTTGTTAAATTTCAGTGTTTCAAAAAAAGTATAATTTACAAAATCCTTCAAGTGAAATTTTCCTAATTAACTTTTCTGTTCATCTTATTTTGTCACTCAATGTCAAACGATGACGTTTATCTTCAAAAAATATCACCAAAAGTGACTCAATGTAACCATTCCCATTTCAGCTTACAGTGCATAATTTCAAGATACAAACTACGAAGTTTTAGCTCAAGTTCACGATACTTATCACCGGATCTCGAAGTGATAAACAACGATCTTCTTCAATGTGAAATCTCTTTTAATGATGGACATTTGAGAGACTGGAAACAAGAAATATTTCACACTTAAAGGAAATCGATCAACGCATTTAAGGACTGAATCAACAGAAATAAAATATACTTTTCTTTCAGCAACATATAAAATGTTACATTCAAATATAATAGAAATATTTAGTTTAAAATAATTTATTCGCATATTTGGGATCCTGAAAATGATAACAGAAGTGTTTAATAAAAATATATTCATGTGAAATTTGGTTTTAATCATTTTATGTGTGATCTCATCTTCTATATGATCTTCAGCTATAAGGGGTGAGTAGCAAGATTTTACATTTGTTTAATTTAAAACTCATTTACATTTGATGTAATGTTCCGGGCCACTATACGAGGACCGTGCTGTAATGTGATTCTGGGAATTATTTTAGTTCAGTTTGAATTCTTCGATTGAATTTTCACTCCAATTTGCATAACCCAGAGTTACACTACAAATTCTATGCATAACTTCATACACTTTTCGATGATAAAATAAATAAAATGGCACAAAAATTGCTATTACAGCAACCCCTTCAGGTTCAAGAGAGAACTGTTGGCCACAGCCAAATACATACACAAAAAATTTGGTTCAATTCTATGGATAACTTCATACACTTTTCGATGGTGTAATAATGAAAATGGCACAGACATTACTATTACAGCGGCCCCTTCCGGCCAAATTTTTTCATATTCAGAGAGGACCAATTAGCCACAGCCAAACATATACACAAAAAATTTGGTTCAATTCTACTCATAACTTCATACACTTTTCGATGGTACAATAATGAAAATGACGCAAGAATTTCTATTAAAGCACCCCCTTCCGGCAGAAAATTTCTAAATTGAAGGAGGGCCTGCTTGCTACAGCGAAATACATACACAAAAAATTTGGTTCAATTCTATACATAACTTCATACACTTTTTGATGGTACAATGGTGACAGACGGACGGACAGACAGACATTTCGTATAAACATGTTTTTTGGGGTCTCTGACCCCTAAAACGTGCAAATCCATCGAAAACCAGAAGTCGAAAAAAATTTCGATTACAATACTTACTTCTATTGAAGATAGAAGAAAGTAAAAAGGCAAAATTTCATTAAAAACTAGTTGGATGTGCCAATCCCAAAACTTTCTTCTATCTAATATATCTTATTATTTCAAAAAGTAGTTACACATATTAATACTTCAATATTATTAGTTCAATACTATACCAACTTTGATTTGCATCTTAAATTTCTGCTTCAGTCAATTAAACGGCCAAAAAACGAGTTAATCTATATCATGATATTTCTTAAAAATAATAGTTTTTCTTTACTCTGTTGTTATCAGCTGTTTGCGAATAGCCGGCTTAGAAGGAAGCGAGTTCCCGCCGCTGCACGAACTGCCGATAGACAATAGAACTATGAAAAATCAAGAAAAGTATACAAAAATCGCTGTCACAGAGCCCCTTTACCGCACAATATTTCCAAATTCAAGGGAGGAGCTGTTGGCCAAAGCCAAAAACATGCACAAAAAATTTGGTTCAATTGTATGCATAATTTTATACACTTTTCGATGGTAATGGCACAAGCATCGCTATTACAGCGCCCCCTTCCGGCAGATTTTTTTTTCAAATTCAGGGAGGACTTGCGTGCCATAGCCAGAAACATACACAAACAATTTGGTTCAATTCTATGCATAACTTCATACCATTTTCGATGGTACAGTAATGAAAATGGCACAGACATCGTAATTATAGCGCCCCCTTCTGGGGGAATTTTTCAAGTTCAGGCAGGATCTTCGTGCCATGACCAAACACAAAAAATTTAATTCAATTCTATGCATAACTTCCTTTTCGATGGTACAATATTCAAAATGGCACAAAAATCGCTATTACAGTGCCTCCTACCGGCGAATTTTTTCAAATTCAGGGAGGACCTTCTTGCCATAGCCAAAAACTTAAAATAAAAATTTGGTTCATTTCTATGCATAACTTCATACACTTTTCGAATGTACAATATTCGAATGCACAAAAATCGCTATTACAGCGCCCCCTACGGGCGAGTTTTTTCAAAATTCAGGGTTAGCTGCTTGCCATGGCCAAAAACTTAAAATAAAAATTTGGCTCATTTCTATGCATAACTTCATACATTTTTCGATGGTACAATATTCAAAATCGCTATTACAGCACCCCCTACTGGCAAATTTCTTCCAAATTAAGGAAGGACCTGCTTGGCATAGCCAAGTACTTAAAAAAATTTCTTGGTTCAATTTTATGCATAGTTTTATACACTTTTCGATGGTACAATATTCAAAATTGCACAAAAATCGCTATTATAGCGCCTCCTACCGGCGAATTTTTTCAAATTCAGGGAGGACCTGCTTGCCATAGCCAAAAACTTAAATAAAAATTTGGTTCATTTCTATGCATAACTTCATACACTTTTTGATGGTACAATATTCAAAATCGCTATTACAGAGCCCCTACCGGCGATTTTTTTTCCAAATTCAGGGTTAGCTGCTTGCCATGGCCAAAAACTTAAAATAAAAATTTGGTTCAATTCTATGCATAACTTCATACACTTTTTGGGTACAATGGCGACAGACAGACATTTTCTAAAAACATGTTTTTTGGGATCTCTGACCCCTAAAACGTGTAAATCCGTCGAAAACCGGAAGTCGAAAAAATTTCGATTACAATACTTTCTTCTATTGAAGATAGAAGAAAGTAAAATTTATTTGAAATTTTCGCCCCAATCGTTCATGGGGCCCCTTACCAGCGTGCCAAATTTCGTACTCCTGCGCCCAGCGGTTTCCAAGTCTTTAGGGTTACACAGATACGCGCTCAGATTTTAATGGCGTACTTATTAAATACACATACAGTAAAGCCCCGATTATCCGCGGTGCAGTTTATCCGCGAAGGGATTTTTCTTTTTAATTATTATTATTCATGCCAACAACAAGGAAAATACAAGAAGCCCTACTAATTAATATAAACAGAAAAATTCATGTATTCGAAAGTAATAGAAGAATATTTCTAGATTCGGTTGCCATGTTTGAAATATCAGATATAAAGTCTTGTCTTTTCTTGATTTTATAAATCAAACGTAAACACACCAATTAAAATATTTTACAATTAAATAAGACTATTATGATAAATTCCAGAAGAGCATATCAAGAATAACTTCATTTTTGAGATAAAAATTATTCCATACTAAAAGAAAAATAATAGTTTACAATTTAGAATAAAGAAAAGGTCAATAAAGAATAAAGCAAAAACAAGTGACTGATTTTTACTTTCTTTACAAGAAGACTATCTTTTACACTATCTTTACAAGAAGAAAGTATTGGAATCGTAAAAATTTTCGACTTCCGGTTTTCGACGGATTTACACGTTTTAGAGGTCCGAGATTCCAAAAAACATGTTTTTACAAAATGTCTGTCTGATACACAAATTTTGTGGGCACTCTATCTCAAGAACTAATGCACGGAATTTAATAAAAATTTATATTCAAGTAGTGCCTAATATAAATTGGTGCTGATTCGTTTTTGGTGTAAATCGCCCAACAGGTGGCGCTGCTATGCTGCATTTTTCGCGATTTTTGCACTAGCTCTATCTCAAGAACTAATGCACGGAATTTTCATCAAACTTCTGATTCAGTTAATCCGTGATATGAATTGGTGCTGGTAATGTTTTGGTGCATATCGCCCAACAGATGGCGCTGCTATGCTGTATTTACACGATTTTCGTAATAGCTCAATCTCAAGAAATAACGTACGGATTTTCATCAAACTTCAGATTCAGTTAGTGCTTGACATGAATTGACGTTTTGCTCCTTGTGGTGTAAATCGCTCAACAGGTGGCACTGCTATGCTACATTTTTTGAGATTTCCGCAATAGCTCTATCTCAAGAACTAATGCTTGAGTTTTCAACAAACTTCAGATTCAGATATACTTGGATGTGAATTAGTGCTGTTTATGTTTTGGTGTAAATCGTTCAACAGGTGGCGCTGCTATGCAGCATTTTTCACGATTTCCACAGTAGCTCAATGTCCAGAACTAATGCACAGATTTTCATCAAACTTCAGATTCAGTTAGTCCTTGACATGAATTGGTGTTTCGTACCTTTTCGTGTAAATTGCTCAACAGGTGGTGCTGCTGTGCTGCATTTTTTGTGATTTCCACAATAGCTCTAGCTCCAGAACTAATGCACCGATTTTCATCAAACTTCAGATTCCGGTATACCTTAATATGAATTAGTGCTGTTTGTGTTTTGGCGCAAATTGCTCAACAGGTGGCGCTGCTATGCTGCATTTTTCAGAATTTCCCCTACAGCTCTATCTCAATAACTAATGCACGAATTTTCATCCAACTTCAAATTCAGGTATACTTTGATATGAATGGGTTCTAAATTGATGTAATTTCTTTTACTATTTAAATGATTTAATTGACGTGATTTATATAGAAGAAAGTTTTGTGATGGCCACAACATACTAGTTTTGAAAAGATGTAACTCACCACTTTTTGTTGTGTACGGCATTGTTTTTTGTTTGCTGCTCTTTATTTTAGTGATTTAGACGTAAAGCAGAGGTTTCTGATGTACTGTGCATATGTATGTGTTTTAAATGTTTTATTATGTTTTGTGGACTAAAGCACAGTTTTTATGTTGAATCTTCTGTTTTTTTTTTCGTGTTTGCACCCCATTTTCAGTCTTTTTCGGGTTATCCGCGGTGCCCTTGCCACCTAATTCCGCGGATAATCGGGGCTGTACTATAATTATTAATTAATTATACGTGTGGCCCAAATGGACTCTCTATGTCTTAGACTCAAAACTTTTTATTTTCATATAAAATAAAACGTCATTAATTCATCAACGACTCAGAAAGATTTTCTAATGATACGAATTTCATTTAAATAAAATATATTTTAGTTTTATGTATGCACACCTTGATTTATCTTTTAGAATGATTTTTATAAAGGATCTTCTGTTCTACTAGAACTTTCTAAAAGAGTATTCGAAACACTTCTGCGGTTTCAAACTGAAAATTTTCTATGGCTGTAGCTTTTAATGAACACGCGAAAAAGTTTTGTTATAGATGCATTGCTTGCTTTATCATTTGCATTCACGTCTTGAGTCAGTCATGACGGATCATTATAAACAACGTAGCAATAAATTGGAGTCGATAAAGCTCAAATCATGTTGAAAATTTCCAAAGGAAGAACGCTATTTTTGGAATAGTTTCGGCCGAGTTTCAAATTTTCACCGCATTTTGCCGAAACTCAGATTTTGTGCCGAAAACGAAACCGAATTTTCAGTCAGTAGATGAAAGTAACAGTGAAGATAAAAAGAAAAGTAATTAATTTTTAAAATATTGTAAAGTATAGAAGATTTTTCGAAATTAAAAATAGTTATTCATATTACATTTGAAAGTAGTCGTATTTTTCATACATTTTATTACCTACATTACAATTCATGACTATAACAGACTATGATGTATGCAATTTAGTCTGCGCCTATCCATCTTCTTAGCAGCGTTCTGGCCACCCCCCTCCCCGAACCGAAACTTTAACAAAGCAGCGTTACTTACTATACTGAGGTCATTGGTTTCCTCTCATTTCATTAACACGCATCTGCATTATTGTATTTTTGCCAGGGCCGAAACTAGGGGGGCAAAGGGGGCATGTGCCCCGGGCGCCAGAAAGAAGGGGCACCCAATGAAGGATTATACCTTTGAAATGGATCATTTTCTGCTGATGGACTGATGTCTTCCATTATTATGAAACAGCCATTATAAATGAAGTGTTGAGATGAAAGAGCAGTCGTAAAAAGTTAGAACTCTGATTTTCTAGTCAGAATGGGGAAAAAAAATGGCCATAATTTTTTTTGAAAAACAAAATTTTTGTTTTTGCCAAAATCCATGTTTGCCTCGGGTGCAAAAAAGGCTAGTTTCGGCCCTGTCTTTTGCAATCTCGCACTTTTCCTGAATAGTCAAAACTGAATGTCTGAAAAGTTGCTTAAACATGAAAGTATACTTTTCTTTTAATAAACCTGACATGGTACAGGCTCAGCAAAAAAAAAGCTGAACTTTCACGGCCTCATGGAATTTTGACGAAATTCACATTTTTCCACAGCGTTCAGATGAAATTTGCGCCTTTTTCTGTGATACATTGACGAAATTAGCGTTTTTCCCCGACCACTTGACGAAAATCGCGTTTTTCTGCAATCTTTCGAAGAAATTCATGTTTTTTCCCCCGATCTTTCGCCAAAATCGTGTTTTTTCCGCAATCTTTCGAAGAAATTCACGCATTTTTCACGATCTTTCGTCAAAAATCGAGCATTTTCCACGATCTTTTGTCAAAGATCGCGCATTTTCCACGATCTTTCGCCAAAATTCGTACATTTTCCACGATCTTTCGCAAAAATCAGGGCTGGCTATTTGCCGGCAAAAAAGGGTTTCTGCCGTGCCAGTGGCAAAAAGTGCTTATAACCGGTTTTAACCGGCAGAAACTGGCAACAACTGGCATAAACACATTTCGTGACATAATCTGAGACTTTTTTACTAGTATTAAATTCCTTAAGTACATTTTATTCCATTTAAATAACAAATGAAATATTGTGGGTAGTTTTAATTAAAAAATAAATAGATTTGTATTAGAAAAAAATGAGTAATGTAACAGATAAAATTTCAGTTTAAAAATCAAATACAAAACTATATCCAATACTTATTTTAAATGAATCAATGAAAAGAAAAGAAAAATATTCAATAATTGCTCAAAATGCTTTTCTGTAATTTAACGTAACAATTTAATAATAACACTATAAATTATTTCTCATAGAAATGTTATAGTTATATGTGGATCTTGTAATCAGGGCCGGCCCAAGACAATTTTGGCGCCCGTGCGAGAATTCTCTTGGGCGCCCCCCCCCCCCCCCCACACACACACACACCATACCTGTTAAAAAATATTTGGCAATTTTTTTTCACACAATTTTTAAAATATTCGTAAATTATTCGTTCATAAACTTTTACACATGCAATTCTTAATTATTTAAGATATTATTTAAAAAGACTATAAAATAGATAAACGTAACCATGTTTAATCCTATCTTTGAGATCTGAATTTTATAATAAATATCAATCTCAATGTGTAACATTGTGATCAAAAAATTAAACGCCACTCATTCTGCCATGGTATAGGACAAAAATAACAATAATTAATTTATTGAAAGAAGAAATTTTATTAGAATAGTTATGTTTATTATTTGGAATATACTCAACAGAGTAGTACTAATAAGAAGCAATTATGTAAGATGAAATCTGTAACCCTGTCTTGTTATTTACTTTCAAGGAAGCATATATTAATTTTATATTTGGCAAGTCATGAGTTTTGAAATCTTAAAAGGAATGATTTATTGTTTTTTATACGCTTTAAAAAATTACATTTCCTGAATCACGCAAAACAAAAAGCGCATAAGAATATTCGAATTACAAACGGATCAATTGGAAATTAAAAATGAGTAGGGGAGACCGGGGCTAGTTGTGACATTTTCGACATTAACCGTAAGAGTTGAACTGAAGCGAAATATTTAGTGTATCATATCATTAGAGTAAATCTTGCGTAACATATTTTAAAACTACTATTAACATTATTAACGTTTTTCATAACATAAAATGAATTCTGCGTAACCTCGAAATTTGTCACTACTAACCCCTCTACGGGGCAAGTTGTGACATGCTTGGGGCACATTGTGACACATACAAGTACATTGTAACATATACAAATTATGTAAGAAAGACGATTAAATCGAATATGTTAGATCAAGAATGAGAAACTTATTCATTTATAACGTTCTTAACACAATAAAACCACTTTCATGTTTTAATAATATTGTAAATCAAATGAAAATAAAATAGTTAAATTGTTAATACTTGTAAACACTTAGTCCTTTATAAGGATACTTTTAAAGACACTTAGCAATAAAAAGAAAAAAAACTGTCTTAATCAGGAAAGAAATAAAAAGTAAGCAACACTAATCTTTGGCCATATTGATCTTTGACTCGGTAGCCTACTTCAACGTGTAGGCCTATATCCTGTATTTTTAATCACTCATTGTCATCGCTTGTTTCAGCGTCTGATTTGCAATTAATACAAATATAATAAGGTTCATTTTTGGTACATTTGACATGCGCTCATCTTATACATGTCATGCATTGCACCCAGACTTCTTCGGGTCTAGAAATTTTGTATTGCTCCACGCAAACTAGACATAAGCAATTTTCGTCATCTTCAGAGCTATCCAATACTTGCATCTCCCGTTTTTTCAATAACCTAGGTGTAATTTTTTATACACTGCATGGTCTTTCCATACAGTTTCTTTTTTGCTTTGTCTTCTTCAATTTGGTAAGTAGTGACACTGTCACAACGTGCCTCTTAGACTTTGTCACAACTAACCCCGCGTTACGCCTTTTTGAACTTTATTCATTAGTTTCGGAAATGTTGGCATGATTAACAAATGAAATATATAGAATAACAGCTCAAAATATAAGCATTTAAATAATGTTAGGGAAGTTTACATGCATCAGTATCGCTAGCGGCAATGACGATTCCAACATAGGTCTCAAAATTTACGATAGAAAACAAGATAAATATTTTTAACTCGAAAACAACACAACTCTAAACTTCAAAACATACGCAGCACACTGAGACAATCAACCTCTTCACTCACATGACGCTACAGGTGCTGCAACCTATTGGCTCAGTCAGGAAGCTCGATGGCACAACTTGCCCCTGGCACAACTAACCCCGGTCTCCACTACTTTTAACACAGACTCCGATTGATAACTCTGGGTATGCTTTCCACAAACCTGTGTTTTTGCTACTTATATACATTGAAAATAATAATAATAATAATAATAATAATAGTTTTGTTTGCAGATTGATCATTTCTTTTGAATATAGGTGTATATAAAATGATTATACCTACATACTCTAACAATGTTTGTGTCAGTTAAACGACGCGTTTTTTTTTTTTTTTTTTGTGGTTGTGATGGGGGATAGAATGTGCTTTTTAAAGGTGTATCACATACAGAAAACACGTTCTAATTGCAACAAATAAATTTTATGCCTTTTAAGTAGTAAAAAAAGTAGGTAGAGTACTGTTTTTCGACTTCCGGTTTTCGACGGATTTGCACGTTTTAGGGGTCAGACATCCCAATAAACATGTTTATAGAAAATGTCTGTCTGTCCGTTCGTCGCCATTGTACCATCAAAAAGTGTATGAAGTTATGCATAGAATTGAACCAAATTTTTATTTTAAGTTTTTGGTTATGGCAAGCAGGTCTTTCCTGAATTTGAAAAATATTCGCCGGTATGGGGCGCTGTAATAGCGATTTTTGTGCGATTTTGAATACTGTACCATCAAAAAGTGTATGAAGTTATGCATAGAATTGAACCAAATTTTTATTTTAAGTTTTTGGCTATGGCAAGTAGGTCCTCTCTCTGAATTTGGAAAAAAGTCGCCGGTAGGGGGTGCTGTAATAGCGATTTTTGTGCGATTTTGAATATTGTACCATCGAAAAGTGCATGAAGTTATGCATAGAATTGAACCAATTTTTTTTTTTTTAAGTTCTTGACTATGGGAAGCAGGTCCTTCCTTAATTTGGAAAAAATTCGCCGGTAGGGGGCGCTGTAATAGCGATTTTGGGGCCATTTTGAATATTGTACCATCGAAAAATGTATGAAGTTATGCATAGAATTGAACCAAATTTTTTGTGTTTGTTTTTGTTCAGGACACAAAGGACCTCCCTGAATTTGGGAAAATTCCGCCGGAAGGGGACGCTATAATTGCGATGTCTGTACCATTTTCATTATTGTACCATCGAAAAGTGTATAAAATTATGCATACAATTGAACCAAATTTTTTGTGCATGTTTTTGGCTTTGGCCATCAGGTCCTCCTTGAATTTGGAAATATTGCACGGTAAAGGGGCTCTGTGATAGCGATTTTTGTATACTTTTCTTGATCTTTCTTAGTTATATTGTCCTTCGGCGGCTCGTACAGCGGCGAGAACTCCCTTCCTGCTAAGTCGGCTATTCGCAAATAACTGATAACAACAGAATAAGGAAAAACTATTAATTTTAACAAATATCGTGATATAGATTAACTCGTTTTTATTCCGTTTCATTGACTGAAGCAGAAATTTAAGATGAAAATCAAAGTTGGTATTGTATCGAACTAATAACATTGAAGTATTAATACGTGTAACTAGTTTTTGAAATATTAAGATGTGTAAGATAGAAGAAAGTTTTGGGATTGGCACATCCAACTAGTTTTTTTTTTACAATGTGTACAAGTAGTAAAATCACACGCGGAGTTGAAATTCAATTTGAATCTGTGTTAATGTATGCTTTATCAGTTAACTTCAAATTGACCCGGTTCTAATTTGAATATTTTCAAGCAATCTCTTTTTGATCAAAAATCTAAAAATATATCGAAAACCAGAAAATCTATTTTTTTAAGGTTTAAAACTGATCGTGATCACTACACTAAAATGTTGAATTCTGAAAAGGATTCTCTTATCATAATACGGGTTTTTGATAAATTAGAAAAGTCATTAGTCTCTCGAAAAATTCATTTAAAAAAAAGAAAAAAAAAAAGTATTGTCTTTAAAATAAATAATGTATGGAGACGGATTTTGAAGCACAGTATATAGCATACATTCCGGTCAAGTAGTGATTAAACACACACATAAAGGGGAAAAATGTGCATACAATTGTTGTTTATCTTCAAAATATGCGAGATAATTTCAATTTAAAGCTTCCCTAAACATGGCGTAATCATGTAAAGAACAAAATGAGTTCAGAGAAACTTTTTATTTCTTCATTTTTCGGATATAATAAAATATTTTTACAAAGAATGCATTCACACACCACACATAAGGGGAAAAAAGTTTACAATTCTTTTTTATCTTCAAAATGTGTGAGATAATTCCGATTTAAAGCCTCCCTAAATATGGCGCCTCCCTCTCTCCATTTAATCATTTGGATCCTCCTTTCAGGTACGTAATCAATCATGTAAAGAACAAAATGGGTTTAGACGTTTAGAGAAACTTATTCTTTCTACATTTTTCGGATATAATAAAATATTTTACTAAAGAATGCATTCACACACCACACACAAGGAAAAAAAAGGTCTACAATTCTTGTTTATTGTCAAAATATGTGAGATAATTTTGATGTAAAGCCTCTATAAGTATAACGCACCCTCTCCTCCATTTAATCATTTTAAGGGTCCTGTCAGATACGTAATCATGTAAAGTACAAAATGGGTTTGAGCTATCTCTAGTAACATTTAGAAAAAATTCTCTTTCTTCATTTTTCGTACATAATAAAATATTTTACTAAAGAATGCACTCAGACATACACAAAGGGGAAAAAAATCTGCAATCTTTGTTTATCGTCAAAATGTGTGAGATAATTTCGATTCAAAGTTTTCCTAAATTTGGCGCCCCTCAGCTACGACGCAATTAATTAGTCAAAAGAAATTTGCACTCCATAAGGAAGCGGAAGATTTGAATAGGTGGTGGTCCTTTTCCAGTTTCAAGGAAAGTAATCTGAGCCTTTAGCTTAAAGGGATTTCTTTAAAGAACGCATTCTAACATCCTACGTTCTTCTGATATGTTCATCAGAAGTTCTTTGTATTTTACTCAAATAAAGAATACAGAAGTCGCTGCATGTGAAAGTTTAGCGCCTTTAAGCTCAAAGAAGGTCCATTGCTCAGCAGATCTACCTAGACCCAACAGATGATTCACACCTGGTTATAGAAAATGTTTAAAAAAAACAAAACAAAAAACGTAGAATCCAAAATTATTTATCGCCGCTCTTTACTCCTACCGCCGGTTGGCGCCCCCTGCGACTAGGCGCCCCGTGCGGTGGCACACTTCGCACACCGCTTGGGCCGGCCCTGCTTGTAATTCTATGGATTTAAAAAACATTTCATTTAAATACAGTATTCAAAGGAACAAATCTGACTTTTCTTTGTTTTAAGTTAAGACTTATACGCATAGATCAAACTTTGTGCGAATTTTAGTAAAAAAGCTAAAATCTTTTAACAACGATTTTACGCACAAATAACGTACAGACATGATAAAAATGATAATATGGAATTTTTTTGTCGTGTCTGTATTAGGGATTGACCGAATCAGCAATTTTGCCGTATACCGAAGCTTCGGTCAAAGGGTACACCGAATATTCGGTATTCGGCAACCGAATACTTAAAAATTTTTAATACACATTTTTTCATATATTAGCTTTTTTAATAAACTTTAATTAAAATTAAATTCTTAATAATTTAATTCAGTTACATTTTTATTCTTAAATCTAATTACATTCTTTCAACTCACAAATTCATTAACCCACCACTTATTTTTTATTATTTTATCACTAGTCAATATCCAAATTAATCCAATGAAAGTATTAAACTATACAGGCTATTATTAAGGATAAGGATTGTCAGAAAAACAAAAGTTCATTCAAATAAAAAGAAACAATGTTGTCATTAAGCTGATTTACTGATTGTCTAATTATATGCATATTGAATTGGAATGTTCTCAAATACAAAAGGTATCATATCAATTTGTACATTTAACTATTTTCTGTGAAATTATTGATACATATTTATATTTTGATTAATATTTATCACTGTGGTGATGAAGATAAATTTGAGCGATTTTAATTTAATGGTTATAAAAGCTATAGGATAGGCATAGAAGTATACTTATTTGATGCATGTATTTTCTTTAATATAAACCTTAGATATACAGAGATGAACTCTGATATACTTATTTGAGGTGTATATTAAAGAGAATACACATTAAATGAATTTAAATTGAAAAAACTAATGTAAAAATAATTAAAATTAAATGGTAATGGAAAGATGCCCATATTCCTTACTTTTTTTTCCTATATCGTAGACAGTTGTTCTGATTTCACCCCTATATAGACTATTTTAGGAAAGAAAAAAGTTTTTTGTAATTAAAAATGGCCTTTGACTTGTTTTTGGTAGTGCAGCTGAACTTTGAACTCATGCACATAATATTGAAACTCATCATTTAGCCTATTCTACTTCTAAGTAAAAGAGAATTCTTCTACTTCTAAGAAAATACTTATCCGCAATTATTCGGCCGAATACTTAAAAGTATTCGGCCGAAGCCGAATCACCGAATACCGAATCGACTATTCGGTATTCGGTCAATCCCTAGTCTGTATGTTATTTGTGCATAAAATCGTTGTTAAAGATTTTAGCTTTTTTATTAAGACTGTTAGTTGAAAATGTTTCAACCACATTTTGCACTTACAAAACAAACAACTACAAAGGTTCAAAGCAGATTTAATGCAGTAATAACCGACTACCATATGCTAGCTTATTTACTTCATCCTAAGTATATGGGATCAAAATTAACATATGAGCATAAAGAAAAGGCAATGAAATTGCTTTCTGATATTAATCCCAATTTTGTGCCATATATAATATCCATTGAAGCAAAATCGGCTCCTGTCCCAGAAACATATTTCTCCAAGGAAGCCCTAGAAAATCTTTTGCCCTTGCCTGTGTGGTGGTCGTCTTTAAAAACGAATACTGGTGAAAATGAGGATTTTTAAAATTTTGCATCCTCAAAAATGACATTGCCAGCAAGTAATGATAGTCCTGAAAGAATATTTTCAAATTTTTCTTCCATTCAAAACAAATTAAGAAACAGTGTGTTCAGGAAGATTAGCAAAATTTTGCCCTATGCTATGGAATGTTCTGTGGAAAAAGTAATAGTATATTTGAGTGGCAATTTTGTTCTTTCAATATTGTAAAATTATTGTGCAAGATATTTCATAATTTTTTTTCTGTTATTTATTGTGTTTCAATTATTTACTTATATATTTTCACAAAATCATAATCTTTAAGTTATTGCATTGCATTATTTATTTAAACATTTACTTCATCCTAAATGAACTCTGAAAAATACATTTGTTAAAATATCATAGATTTTTTTGTAAATTTCTTTTTTTACTCTTAAATAAAAATTCAACTCTAAACAACAATATAAAATAGTTAAACTTGTACAGCATCAGGCTACCATTGAAAATTTCTGTTTTTCAAGTGAAAGAAAATTAGTACCTATTGTTATATAAACAAAGTATCATTTTGAAACTTTTTTTACAACTTTGAATAACATTCATAATCTTTAATTTTTAACTTAATTGTTTACATATCAAATACATGTGTGAATTATGAATCATTGTACATTAAAGCTCTTATTAATATTATTTCTTAGTTTCTGCCAGTTTTTGCCACTTACTGGCAGAAACTAGTTTCTGCCATGCCGGTTTTAACCGGTTATAACCGCTGGTTTTAACCACTCTGGCAGAAACTTGCCAACCCTGGCAAAAATTCACATATTTTCCACGATCTTTTAACAAAATTCACGTTTTTTTATCATCCGACAAAAATCGCATTTTTTCGCGATTCTTTGACGAAATTCACATTCTTTTTTCGCTATCCTTCGACGAATTTCATGTTTTTCCACGACCTTTCAAAGAAATTTGCTAGTACACGATCTTTCGCCAAAATTCGCGTATTTTGCACGATCTTTCGCCGAAATTCGCATATTTTACACGATCCTTTGCCAAAATACCCTTTTTCTGCAATCCTTTGACGAAAATCGCATTTTTCCAGTGATCCTTTGGCGGAAGTCACAACATTTTTTCCCTGTGATTCTTTGAAGAAATTTGCGTTTTCCCGCGATCGGTTGAAGAAATTTGCTCAATTTGGCGCGGTTCGTACTCGCGTTCTTGTTGTATTACATCCGCTCCCGCTAATTCCCCCCCCCCCCAATTAAAAATGTCTGTTAGGAATTAACAAGCTAGTTTCTTTATTCTCAATGCCTCTAACAGTATTAAATACCTCTTTAACTTATTACAATATAATATGCAGTACTTTATTTATTGCACTTTATTTTTACCAAAGTAACTTTATTTAAATATAATTTATTCTGAAATAAAACTTACCTTTATTCTGTTCTAATCCATTTATCCTTTAATTATTTAAGAAGTCTTTTCAGTTTCTTTAAGTTACGTTCCTTTAAATACTTTGTTTACGTTTTTCAAACTTCCGATGGTGTAATTTGCCAGGCATCACTTTCAATGTTGTAGATCATACTACGCGGTTTTTCTTTCGCCAGGTGGCGGTGGCTGTCTTCATGAATGAATTAGATGACGTAATCCACTCCGGCGAATCACTGCTCATCGAACGTTCCCGAAAGGGAATGAGTCGGCACGTGCACCGCTAGCTATTGCATAAAAGGGTTTTTCCCTCCTCGGATCTTCATTCAGTTTTTCAGTTCTTCTCTTCGTTTGTGTTGTGGAGTTTCGCCATTGGTCATGCAGGATAATAGAAAGCGATTTCATAGTCTAGTTTTTAGACAACATAGCTTTTTAAATACATCGTAGTTTTTCATATCTTCATCGTATTCTTGTGGAATGGTTTCTGTCATCATTTAGTGTTAAGCTATTCTTCCCCAGTGTGCCTACGTAGCTGTTTACCGAGAAGTGAATTTCTTTCTGGTTGTAAGCTGATTCTTGGATGCTTGAATGTCCTGAAGGAATGTAGCTTGAGTGGGCTAAGTATTTGGAGGAGTTAGCAATGTGTCATCAAGACCTTTTCTCATTGACGATGTTGACCAGAAATATAATTCCTCGGTGATGTTGTTCTTAAATGAATCATGATTAATGTTTTTAATATGAAGCTTATTATCTTTTGCACGATATGCCATGGAGTCCTGGGGTAGATATATATAAATGCCATTACATATATTTATAGACATACATTTAATAGTTGTTATAATTTATGAAAGTTAAGTTTGTTGTTTGCTCTTGGTTTTTAATAAATACGTTTTTATTTATATATATTGGTATCTGTTTTACTTAATCCACCACAGTCATAGTTTAATTTTAGTTAAAAATATATACAAGTTTATAGTAATATGTCTTTAAATCTTTTAACTAAATTTATTGATTAGATCATGTCATGCTATGTCAGAAGTTAGCCATATACGCTCCATTGCTAGTGCATAACTCTGCTAATTTATATTCATAGCTATTTTCTTTGATATTGGCTATCAATGTCAACACATTTTAATGCATATTTGCATCGATCCCAGAGATAATAAAATTCACTGCCGAAAAGCGGAATTCAGCGTTTTCGCGGAAAAGTAACATGTCTGATAAACTCACACCATGAATTTCATCTCCAGTAAGTGTTTTATATCTTTGGTAAAATTTTTGGTAAATGAGTAGTGGAAAGCTTTTGAAAAGCCGTCGCAGCTCTGCTAGGAAACACATTCCAATCCACCAATTTTTTTTTTGTAGCAAATCTTTGCGCCAATGCCCCGCGAGAATTCAAAACGTCATGACGACAGTTCGTCTTGAAACTTACACTCTATTCCAACTCAACTTGGCAGCACTGTGAAAGGTAAAAACAGTAACATTCCGCCTTGAAAAGTAGTTCTCCGTTATTTTTTAATCTTAAATGGTGAAAATGCATACAAATTTATATGATTATGTTTATAAATTACAAATTTCGGTATTTTGAAGCATATATTTAATGTAATTTCTCTGTTAAAAGTATTTAATTTAAAAGTATTTTGAACTTAAAGCGAACGTATAAAGTAAAAATCTTGGCGTAAAAAACTCTCCTTTGGCGAGGAACAAATCTTCAAGGTTAAATATCTGGCGCGCTTTAGTGCTCTGCTACTCCGCGCATTCTTATGAACAGTTCTTATGAATAGTTTTAATAATACTCGCTGTTTACTTTCGCTTTTACTTTTCTTTTTAACGTGTTCATAGTTTTTTATTTTTACTGTTAATTATTGTTATTATTTATTCGTGTATTAACTGAGTATTTCTAAAATTTGTTACATAGTTAAATATTTATTTGAATCATACTTATTTGAATTATAACATGTCTGATAAAGCATTATCTCCACCCACGCTTTACACACCTTCAAGGCGAGGAAAGTGAATCAAAAGTGCAGCTCGCAGAAATATATTAAATGTTTATTCCAGACTTCGTCAAGAAAATCCCCAACATTCAATTAATGAAATCGTAGAGGAAGTTTCCCAACTTACAGGTGTTTCGAAAAGCACAATTTTTCGTTTGAAAAAAGAGAAAAAGGCATCTAGCCCTTTAAGTACACCCGGAAAGAAACGACCTGGTGCAGTGGGTAAACGGAGAAGGCTGGGAAAATATGACAAATTCACATTATCTTGCATTCGACGAAAAATCCATAGTTTTTTTTGCAGAAATGACATACCAACTTTGGATAAAGTTTTACAAGTTGTAAACGATGGTAAAGAATTTTTTTTTAAAAATATTAGCCAGACTAACTTGAACAGAATATTAAAAGATTTGGGATTCTCTTTTGAAAAACGAAAAAGAGAGGCAGCTCTTCTTGAGAGGCAAGATATTATTTTGTGGCGCAGAAACTATTTGAGAAAAATTACAGAGTATAAGAAAAAAATGCTTCTATTTATTATCTTGATGAAACATGGGTAAATGAAGGGCATACTCAGAGCCCCCTTTCCCCCCCCCCCCCCCCAAAAAAAAAAAAAAATCTTGCAAACAAAATCGAAGGTAAAAAAGGTTATTTATCGAGATCGACCTCAGCTAACCAACGCAAATGAAAAAAAATAATTTAAAAATACTGAAATGCAAACGAGATATTAATTTTTTTTTTCTCCATAGGACTAGAATTAGCAAGTGGGTGTTTTTGCGTGAGTGAAATAGTCCCTTAATTTTCAGCAGTGTTAACAATTTAATATTAAATGCAGTTTTTAATTATTTAAAAATCAGCTTATTTTGATTTTAAAAAATCATGACTTTTTTACACCCTAATATCTATAATTAAAAATGTACATTAAAAATAAGACGGGCTCAGTGTGAAATCTAGCCTTTTCCGAATTTCTGCTAAAGGTTTTGGTATAAATAAGAAATTTTCTGTTTTAAATAGATTTCCGGATAATTTGGTTTTAATTTTTTAACCCAATATAGATAATACTGTTTTGTTTTCAGTAAATTTCATTCGGAATTCGTACAGCGATTTTTTAAATTTTCTCAGATTTTTTAAATCTGATTTTAATTTTATTTCCTTTTTGCGGCAATTTTTTGACATTTGTAAGAGGAATTCTGTTTTAAACTTTGAGCTTCAATATAGAAAATTTTGCCCTTCATGATTTTAAATTTCTTAGACAATTTTCGATGTGATTTTTTCAACATCAGTACATGGAATTCGACTTCAAATTTTTAGTTTAAAAGAGTAAATTTTGACATTTTTTCAATAAAGTTTTTCCACAATTCGTGCACCCCTTTTTAAAGTTTTCGCTATTTAAAAAAAAAGTTCGCATTTTGCGGGTCGGGCGGATCAGCTTATATAATATAAGATAGTGCTAAAATCAGTCTAAAAAATGTAAAAATAAGAAAATAATAATAATGCAATTCGTTATTTTAATAGATTATATAATTAATTTCATAGGAACTTCAAAACGTACAGATTTTTGCACACGCATTATACTTTTCCGCCAAAATGGCGCTTTTCCTTGGTTACTAGTGATCCTTTGCTCTTCAAGCAAACCCTGGTTGCTACGGCAACGGCTGCGATTCGGCATTCGTAGTATAACCAACGCTGCCAACTTAAGGTGGAATCAAGTATAGAGATTGTGACAGATTTTTGAATAGGATCTGTTGTTGTGATACATTTTCTGTAGATGGTATGCAAGTAGATAGCATATAGTACTTGCATACCTTGTAAGGAAGTTTACCTCGAAATGGATGAAAAAATTCGATTATTTTTAAATATTAAATGGAAAGCCTGTTTAATTGTGAATATTTTCACACATCGGTTTTACCCATTATAAAGCGAATTGTAAATTTTGTTGGTATACCTACATGGATGCCACTGAAAATAGTAGCACACCCAACTAAACAACTTTTAAAACAAGAAAGAAAAATCAGATTATGAAACACTTTCCAACACTCCCTGAAAGCTTTAACAAAAATTCGTTATTTAGGGAAATGAAGTAAATAAGTAACCGTTTAAAACAACTAAGTAAACGTTTAAAAAATGTATTTCAGCAGGTACTGTCCATAGCCAAATAGGTCTCCCAATTCTTTTGAACCGCCCTGTATGTTGATATATATATATATACTATAAAATGGGAAAATTTAGTTTAGCAAGAAAATGCATAACAGGTTGAAATTTCTCTTTCAGCAATTTATACTAATGGATAGAAACATACTTTTTGAAGATTTAAAATTGTTAAATTTATTTTTAATCATTGCCAAACAAGTTGCAATAGAGGGTAGTTTTTTAAGCATAATTCCAGAACTACTTTGCAGAGTTAGTTATAATTTACATATTTGAAGTCTTATTTTTGTGAAAAAGATTCATTCATAATGCTTGGGGGGGGAAAAAAAAGGTGGTTTTAATATTTTAAATAATTTTTGAAAAAATAAAACTGATGAATTTGGCTTTAAATAGGATAATATAAAATTACAGTTTATTCTGCCAATTAGTTGATGAGTTTTCCTTCATTGTAATTGTTTTGTAACAATAATTACAAATGAATTTAATATTAGGAGTTCCAAACTTTAAACCATTTGTTATTCTAAGGTAAAATTTATTGAAAATTTTAGAGTTTGGTACAAATTTAACATGATAGTCAAGCACTTCAACGTTTGCTCCGATATAAGAGCACTGTTTACCTATACCTGCTGCCGGTGAAGTGGTTAATCTTATTTTTTATAAACATAAATTTAAAAAGTCATCATTTCCACTCAAATGGCTATTTCAGTTGTAACTTTTTATTACACTTTTAAATGTTTATTTGGGATAATAGTTTCCAACCTTACGCAAATTTTCTAATTATTGCATTCTAAAAGGTTAGTGTGATTTATTGGTTCTTTTGTGCATGTTAACGTATCCCAACATTCGTTACTCATTTCCTACTCCTTCATTACAGGCTGGTTTTTTTCATCTGCTGTTGAAGCATGAACACTACCATTTTCTATTTTTTGAGCAAATTACTGTTTCCCCTTACAAAGTGCTACAATTGATACAATGTGCATACTACTTGTATTACAATTACATAATACTATTACTACAAAATCGGAAAGAATATTTTGTAACTGGTTTTTAAGATAGCCATTTTGTGAATGACGAAGAAAGATTTTTGAAATGCGTTCCATTATCTTCTATTTAATTGTGCATTTAAGAAGTGTCTTTCTTTGGTATTATGAAGCAAAACTTTAGAGGCCCTTATTTTTTATGATCCTATAAAAATCCAGTTAAATATCCTGAAAATTCAGAAAGATATCGGCGATAGAGTGAGCTGATCTCTAAAAACAGCTGGACGATAAGAGATTTTCCATAAATTGTCATTTTTTATTGAAAACCAGCAGAGAAAAAAAGAAGTCTAAAAAATGAGAGCAAATCTACTCGTTCATTAAATCCTTTGCTGTCAATAAAAAAGATGACAACTGCTTTTAGAGAGCAACCTTTCTCAATTTTCATGATATTTGACTGGCTTTTTTATACGAGTTGCTCCACAATCAATTGTGTGAAGTTATCATTAAAAATATTTCATCAATTATTCCAATTGCATTCTATTGTTTCTACTACATTTCTGAAATTGGTAATTAAAAATATATTACATAAATACATTTAATACAATTAAAAAGCAAATGTATTACTTGTATTTATGTCATTTTTACTTGTATGTCTGATGAATTGTAATATATTTTTTTATTTTTAAATCGTATATCAGACAATGATTATTTATTTTAATTCTCAAATTGGGTTGAAAACTGTGGGCGTAAAAACATTCAAGAATTCTTTTAACTTAAAAAAAAAATCACTCTATCTCCATGAATATACATGCTATCCTTACACAAATGAATACACATATTGTACAATATTCACATATATTAGCATGCTGTAGTAATAGATCATTTTATTTACAAGGTGACCTCAAATATTATTATTTTTCTTTGGCCCACCTCCTCCTTATTAAACTGATGTTGATCAAACATATTCTTTGTAATCCTGAAGCTCCAGAAGAAACCAACAAGTGTAGAGCTTTGAATATTCGACTAAAATTGAAAGTGCCTGCCGATGAATGGCTACATAGTGTGTAGGAGACGAGCATTCTCATTGACTAGCCTGCAGAACGATTATCACACACACACAAAAAAACAATTGTTGCATACTGAACCGAAAATGCATACTAACAAAGAAAAAAATTGTACTATTAGAAGAATTAAAAACACCCTATTGTCCTTTCTTTCTATTTATACCATATTGTCCTTTTTCTATTTGTCTGTTTAACCAGTTAAAGTTTCCAGATCTAAGAAAGCTTGCACACTGCAAAATGTTATCTTTCACCTCTGATAATGTGTTAGGGAGAGGAGTGTTGTACCTTGGGACAATTTTCACATTTTAATTTTTTACTTCAATGATTATAATTAGATTTAAAATTTAAAAGCAACATTTCAATACACCAACCTATTTCTCTGTAATATATTTTTAGAAATTCAGGCAGTTTGAAAATAAAAAAACTGCCTCTCATTTAAAGTAGGGAAGGCAAACTGTCCCAAGGTACAACAGGGTGTTGTACCTTGGGACATGCTGCATATTTCAGGCACTAATTTTGTGCCAACAAGCAAAAACTTTTTTTTTTTTTTCAAGGAAATAAGGAATGAAACTCGAGTTCAAGAATGATTTCTAAATATAGCAAAATGTACCTGATTATTCAATATGATATAAATTCAACTTGGAAAATCAGCATGATTTGTCGTTCTGACCCACCTGTGGAGAATGGATGTGAGAGATATCTGATAAGCAGACTTGTATAAAACCAAAAACTTTCTGCGCACGCAAATATTGGGTAAAAAACTTTCTGCAAATTAAATTAATGTTTAATAAAATAATGTGTTACATTATTTTGACGATATTAATTAAAAACAGTAGTTTTAAAGTAATTTCCATTTAAATTAAAAATTAATTGATATAATTAAAGTATAATTATTTTAGTTGAAAAAAATAATAAAGCTAAAAATCCATGATAAGAAAAGGGGAATTCTTATCAATAACTTTGTCAATGCATTTAGAAACAGCGCAATCCTTAATATCTATTTGCACAAAATACCAGTCACTTTGTTCACAGAAAGAATACGGCATTGCTTCTGAAACAAGTGAATCACATTTTATAGGGAGAGGTCTATTCATAGGTATCACCATTAAAGAGAACTGATGCAGGGATGAAAGTGCACTAAAGCCATTTTGGAGCAGCAAAAATCTGATTTTGGAGCACTAAAATCCATTTTTGGAGCAGCAAAAATCTAATACTGTAGCAATAAAATTAAAATTCTGTTTTTGGAGCAGACTGAAATTCTTATGCTAATAAACTCCTAAAAATTAAAATGATTGCTATTTTGAAAATATTTTCACATTTGAAAGAATAATTACACAAATAAAATTTCTGCACACATTTTGGTAACTCTGGGCTAACTAACCGACAATTGGGTACAGATTGCAATAATGAAAAATTAGCAGCAGGAAGAAAAAAAAATCAGTTTATTTGGCTTTATAAAATATTATTTTAGAGCAATAATTTTAATTAATCAAAGGAAAGCCTATGAATACAACATACAGGACACCCACTCAACTTTTACAGTAAAAAATGGTAAAAGGGGATCATTTTTTTTTTTTTAAAGGGACCAAAAAAGACCATATATTTCACATAAAAAGGAACATTTGGGGACCTAATTTCAGCAAATCACAAAATAAAATAAACAAAATCTGCGCAATCATTTCGCGAAATTAGCGTTTTTCGCGATCCTTTTACAAAATTAACGTGATTTCACAATCTCTTGCCAAAATTTGAGCGTTTTTTTGCCGAAATTCGAGTGACTTTCACAATCTTTCGAAGAAATTTGCTTATTTTTCGCGATCTTTTAACGAAATTTGCGTATTTTTGCGGTCTTATGACGAAATTTGCGTATTTTTGCGGTCTTTTGTCGAAATTCGCGTATTTTTTGCGGTCTTTTGACAAAATTCACGTATTTTTTGCGGTATTCTAACGAAATTCGCGTATTTTTTGCGGTATTATGACGAAATTCTCGTATTTTTTGCGGTCTTTTGACGAAATTCGCGTATTTTTTGGAATCTTTTGACTAAAATCGCATATTTTTCGGGATCTTTAGGCGAAATTCGCGTGTTTTCCGTGATCTTTGGGTAGATTTCGCTTGTTTTTCGCAATCTTTTGTAGAAATTTACAGGGGTTTTTTTTCTATCTTTTGACCGCGTTTTGTTCGTTTTTTCACGAAAGTTGCTGTTTGTTTCGCGACCTTTTGACGAAATTCGTGTTTTTTCGCGATCTTTTGACAGCGTTTTGCTTGTTTATGACAAAATTCCCACTTTTTTCGTGATCATTTGACTAATATGTGATGGAAATCATCAAACTTTGTGGTTCTCATCGCCTCCCTTATCTATTTACACCATCATTTCATTCCACTTATATCATTTTCTTTCTAAGTTCACATTCCATAAAGTTTCTTATTTACTTTTATTTATTTCATTATAATATCAACAATAGACATGAATTAACTTAAACTTACCTTTCCATATTGTTTTCTGTTAATATCCAGTTGATTTAAGTTTCTCTTTAATCTTTTGGTGGTCGTATTAACTTCCGCCATTTTCCATTTCATTACACTCATATCTTGTCATCCTACACCGGCAAAATCCGTTTTCAAACTAAGTTTAATTTTCCGTAGTTATATTTTCTCCGCTAGATGGCGACATTGCATATCGCTTCTTTAATTGATCTTTGCATCGAATCTCTGCTTGCATCGATTCGATGCCACTTTCTGATTGGTCCGTTTGGCGGGCGTCGCTCCCAAATGATGTTTTCAATCCGAGCCATTTTAGATAAATACGCGATGCAAACACTGTAATGTTGCACTTTTTAGTCTTCCTAATGGAAGCAATATTTCACGAACTGGATAGAGGCTGGGACTCTATCCTGGATTGTACGTTTAGAGTACTTATTATATTTATGTTTCTAGAATTTTAAATGCTTTTAAATAGTTCTTCATGTGTAAATTAATTGTGCTTATTCATGTATCAAAGTCTTCATTCTTCACGACTGTTGTTTTATTAGAGAAGTTATAATGTGAATTATCATGCTGTCAACTCTACAAGATGTTTATTAAATAAACTGCATTCTGTTTTTAAGTGAATCTGACTTTGTGTTGTTAAAGTTCTCCTCAAGCTACATTAAGTTACATTCAAGACACGTCCATTCTTCCGTGAAATTTCATATCCAGCCTTTGCTTGCACAGCGTATTTCTGCTTATGTTAATGTACCATTTTAACGTATATAATTAATTAAATTATATATCGCATGAGATGTGGTTATGGGCAATGAATGTCCGGAAGTTTGGATTGCTGAAAAACGTTCTTTCAAGTTAATTTGGAGACTTCAAGTTTATTTCAAAGGTGAACTTTAGTTATTTATTTTTGTTTTACAATAGCCTGGACTGTTATATTTATTTAAAGAAGCACTGAATTATCCATTGAACTTTATTTTTCTGATGAACTTTACCTGAACTTTTATTTTTCCTGGTGAACTTTTGTTTCTGACGAACTTTCTTTGACCTTTTTCGCCGTTTTTACGAACTCATATGTTTATTTACAGATTTTTGTTGACTTTTTACATTATTTTTATTAACATTATTTTGCATATTTACCATACTTTATTTAAATAGACTTTTATTTTGCTGATTTTGTAGAAGAAAATTATTTTTATTTGAAGATTATTACAGTTTATCTTGATTGAGTTTGACAGAAAATGAAGAAAGGGATGAAAATGTCGGGGGGGGGGGGGGGGGGTAGCAGTATTTTTGCTTGAAATTTCTTTTGACTATTTTTAAATCTCCCAGGATGGCATCTAATGTAATTGATAAGTTAAATTCCAGGAACTATGCCACATGGAGTTCCAACATGAAATATCTTTTAATGGAAAAGGAATTGTGGGAGATTATTAGCTTGAAACAGAGAGCACCAGAAATAAGTGTTACTGTTACTGCCGATGTTAGGAATTCTTTTGTTGCCCGTGCTAACAAGGCTCAATCATTAATTTATTTGAATGTTGAAGCCGAATTCAAGAGAATTATAGATGATTGCCTAGATCCTGTAGAAGCATGGGAAAAGTTGAGAAAAAATTTTCACCCCGACACACGCGCCCATCATATGACCCTCTTTAACGAACTGATGGAAGGAAGAATCAGACATGGTGAGTCGGTAAATTTATTTGCTACCCGATTAAGGAAGATTTACATGGAAATTAAGCAGATTGATAAAAATTTTTCAGAAAATTATTTATGTTATCAGTTTTTACGTTTCTTACCCTCAAGCTATGACGTTATAGTACAGCAGTTATTAAGTAGGCCTGATGACACTTTTAAATTTGATTTGGTTGTTGATGAATTGATATCCGAGGAAACTCGTCAACGTTTACGTGATAAAGATGGTGCTAAACAAGTAAACATTTCGAATCTACACCAGTCTTCGAGTTTTTCTAAAAAGAGGTTTCGCTTTCGTAAACCCAAGGGAAAGAAGTGCTGGAAATGTGGTAAATTAGGCCATCTTCAGAAAAATTGTTTTTCAAGAAGACCAACCAGTCCCAACCATCAAAGAAATGTTTCTCCGGCTCCATCTTATCGGCGTGATTACTCATCGGATAGATCCAGTTCTCTTCGTCATCGGTCTCCTGATAGATACTGCAGTGGCTCTTCAGATTCTAATCAGCTAGCTGGTAGTTCAGATTCCTATGAATCCTTTTCCCCTGCTCCACGAGACTCCAGACATCGAAGACAGACTCCTTGCCATGCCAGACGTCCATCTTCCAGTGTTTCTAATCGGAGGGATGGTGGTTCTCGCCGTGACTTATCAAACTCATCACGTAAGTCCAATTTATTTGTTTCTCACTCTAGCTTAAGTAATGTAGTGAAGGACGGTGATTGGGTGTTTGATTCCGGTGCGAGCCATCATTTCTGCGGTAATATAAATTTATTTTCAAATTTTGAAGTTTTAAATGATGAGATGTCTGTTGCCGTTAAAAATGTTTTGTTTCCCATTAAAGGAAGGGGTGATGTCAAATTACGTTTTGGTCAGAGGGTTTTTACTTTATGTAATGTTATGTACTCTGATCAATTACGTAGGAATTTAGTCTCGGGGCCTCAATTGGACCTAAATGGTTTAAGCTTTTCTGGTTACAATGGTGAGGTCGAGTACCTTTTTAGTGCCTATCTTAAGAATAGGATTTATCGTTTATATCCAAAAATCCCTGTTTCCTCTTCTAAATCAGTCAAGTTTGAATCTCTTTCTACTAAGAAAGATGATATAATGTTACACTGGCATAAAAGATTTGGTCATATTAGTCAATCTCTGATAGCACATACTAGTCGTAGACAAGGTGTACGGGGGTTACCGAGCTTAAAGGAAACTGATTTATTTTGTGAATCTTGTAAATTGGGTAAACTGAAAAGTGTGTCGCATAAGTATAGTAAAAATATACGTTCTAACCATCCTTTAGAGCTGCTGTATGCGGATTTGTGGGGCCCTTGTCGTATCGAAGGTAGGAATGGAGAAAGGTATTTTTTGTCTATTATTGATGATTTTTCCCGTCGTGTGTCTGTTTATCCTCTAAAAATGAAATCTGACACATTTGATGTTGTTAAGAGACATATCATAAGAGCAGAAACATATTTGAACCGAAAGGTCAAAAGTTTTAGAACAGACAACGGCGGGGAATTTGACAATATTTCCTTTAAAAATTTCTTCGATGACAGGGGTATACGTCATGAATTTACGAACGTATATACTCCACAACAAAATGGAGTCGCGGAGAGGTTTATGTTAACTGCAGCAGATGGTATGCGAACACTCTTGATAGATAGTAACCTTGACCCTAGTTTTTGGCCCGAGGCCCTTAAGTATTTTGTCTACTCTTGGAATAGAGTGTGTCCTAAGTTGTTAGGGAAGACTCCTTTCGAGCTTTATGGAGGAAAGAAACCTTCGGTTCGCCATTTAAAGCCCTTTGGTATTGTTACATATGTCCGTATTCCTAAGCAAAGGACTTGGAAATTAGAGGCTAGAGCAAAGAAGGGTTTCCTGGTTGGATATGCTTTTAGGACTAGGGGTTACAGAGTTTGGATTCCAGAATCTGACGAAATTATTGAATCTTCCAATGTTTCTTTTAACGAATCATGTTGTGGTCTTGAGCGCAGTGGAGCTGCACTGGGCTCCGAGGATTATACTCTCTTCTCTCCTCATGCTGAGGAGAATCGGGACAGAGTTGCTGAAGTTGTACCTGAGGATATCCCAGGTCCTTCCAACGAGTCTCTAGATTCCCCGCATGGGAGTGGGGAGGGTAAAGACTCGGGGTCCAGATGCACCACTCAACCCACTATTTCCCCTTTAAGGGATGTTAGTTGGGTTAGAAAGCCTTCTATTCGTAAGAAAGGTGATCGAGCTGACATCTATTATTATGAGTCAGGTAAGACCCGTTGCCTGAGATCCTTAAATGATGTGAAGAAATATTGTGAGGAAAAACATATTAAGTTTCAGCCTGAACTTTTTGATTTTGCTGGAGCTAATCTTTATTCTGGCATCGTACCTGTTCCTAATGGTTCTTCTACATCTGACGATGAGGATGCTGATTCTATAGATTCAAATTTAGTTTATCCAAGAGCATGACTAGTACATCAAAACGACACTCCCAGAACTTTTAAGCAGGCATGTAATTCAGCACAATGTTCGGTCTGGTGGAAAGCAATGGAGCTCGAAATACGGGTAATGCGAGAACGAGGGGTTTGGCACTTAGCGGAATTGCCGGTACATGTCACACCAGTAGGTTGCCGGTGGGTTTACACGACGAAACGGGATGAATTTGGACGGATCGCCAGGCACAAGGCTCGCCTTGTTGCCCAAGGTTTCAAACAAATTAAGGGCGAGTCTTATAATGAGACTTTTAGCCCAGTTGTTAATTTCGGCGTAATCCGATTCTTTTTCTCCCTTCTCGTTTCGTGTAGCGGGTGGTCGCACACTCAGTGTGACGTGACCTGCGCCTACCTGTACGCACCACTGAGTGAGGACGTGTACATGCTACAACCTCCCGGTTTCGTTGAGCCCGGGAAAGAGCACCTTTATTGCAAACTAGACCGGGCATTGTATGGATTACATCAGAGTGGAAGAGAGTGGTTTTTCGAAATCCATAAAGCATTAATTGAAATAGGTTTTAGAAAATTGGAATCATGTAACTGTGTTTATATTTTTAAATCTGGAATTGTACTTTTATTATATGTTGATGACATCGTGATTTTTGGTAGAACTCAGAAGCTGATTGACTGTATTTTGACCCGCATTAAATCTAAATTTGATGTTAAAGAGCTTGGTAGAACTAGGAAGTTATTGGGTGTTGAGTTCGAGGATACTCCATCCGGAGTTGTCATACATCAGTCAAATTACATTGAAGAAATATGCAGCAGATTTGATAAGTTCAAAATACCTTTTCTACCTTGCCTATTTGCAAAGGGGTTGTCTTTTCAAGGTCAAATTGTCCGGTTTCCAATCACGATGTTGAACAGATGTCACATTTTCCATACCGTAGTGTTCTGGGATGTCTTTCATTTATTGCAAATCGCACCCGTCCTGATATTTGCTATGCCGTAAACGTATTGAGTCAAATTCAGTCTAACCCTGGTATTGTTCACTGGGATGGTCTCTTGAGGCTGCTGGGATATGTTAGGTCTACAAAGAATTACAAGCTTAGACTCTCGTGCTATTCCAATAATTTAGTGGTTTATTCCGACGCCGACTTCGCGGCTAACCGCGATGACCGGACCTCGATCGGCGGCCAAATAGTCATGCTAGACGAAGCACCTGTCGACTGGCGCACTTTTAAAGAAAAGTGCGTCAGCTTATCGACTATGGAGTCTGAATTCGTCGCAATGACTGAGGCCGTCAAGAACCTGGTCTGGTTTGACCGGATACGCCGCGAATGTGTGCAGGAAGGAATTATTTCTGTACTTGGGGGGAAAACTGTAATGAAGGCTGACAATCAGGCAGCGATTGATTTTATTAAGTCTCCAGTGGAAAATTATAAGTCAAAACATATTGATGTTAAGTTGTTCTTTATCAGAGATCTTTATTATAAGGATGAATTTTTATTGTCTCACGTGCATAGCAGATCCAACTTGGCAGATATTTTTACCAAGCCGTTGACCAGAAATGAGGTTTTGAACTTCATTAAACTACTGTTTAATGTGTAATAGTTCTTTTGTATTTAAATTTGTCATATTGTACTTTAGTCAAATATATATAAATTTTTCATATTGTATCTTTATTAAATGTTATGCTGGTAAATTCCTTTAATACATATTGTACTTGCACTTTTTCTAACTGTTGTATTAAGTATTTTTTTTTTAAAAGTGTAGTCATTTGTAATTTTAAATTGTTAATTTACCTAAAGTATACTAGTACCAATTTTTCATCATCACCAGCTTTCTTGATCATTTCCTATTAGTTTTAAAAACTTAAATTGTACCTATTTAAATTAAGAATTAATTTGAAGTAATTTAAAGAAAGTTTTATTTGGTTTATCTAAATATATTTTTTAAATTGATTTTATTATTGAACTCTAATGTAAAATGTTTGCTTATTTTTAACTTGTTCTCTCTACTTCTAGGCATTTAGATCGCCACCCATTTATTGTGAATGTTTGTGAGAAGATTGAAAGATGCATGTATGAGCCCTATATCCATCCTTGTGATGGATACGTTAAACAGTTGAGCCGTTGTATTGTCTCATGATTCTACATGCCTGGATCAGTATTTTTCATGATGTTTTTTTGAATTTTTATTTTTCAGCTTTGGACTTTAAAAGTTTTGCTTCATACATTTTTTTTTTTTTTTTGAATTGTAATAAAAATATTTTTCTTGCATTATATTATGTTAAAATGTTGAGTTTTGGAGATGATCAAGATGTCATCATCTGCTGGTTGTAACTTTTCCAAATTGGAAAACGTTACTTTATTTGGTACGTATTTATTCATGTATTTTTGTAAATTGTATTGTATTATCTATATTTATTGGGAACTGATTCTTTTGTTAGGCTTGTTACCCTTTTTGGTCTAGGATATACCGGTCACTGTCTATTGACCTGGGGGATTTCTTTTGATAGCCAATATCTTGTGAAGATCTACGTTTCCCTCTTTTTTGATGGATTCTCAATACAATGCTATTTTTAACTTTAAAAATTGTTCTTTAAAATTTTTCTAGTTGCTTATTAAAAGCGTTAAATGTTTAATTGTTAAAATTTTTCTTACCTTTGAAGTGCTTAGGCTTCATTGTTTAAAGTTTTTGAAGTGTTAACTTCTTTTTGAATCATTGAGTTGGTTCATTTTCGGTTCAGTTGAATCGTGAATTTTTCTAGCTGTTCTGTTGAGTTTAAATAGAGGAAAGTGAATAAAAGAGGGTTACTGTTTTGTAGTTTAAATATTTAACTTTATTTCGTTAATCATTTTTGGTTAAATTAAATTGTGGAAATGTTTTTGATGTTGATTCTTTGAACCTTTTTAAGCCTTTTATCCTTTGAGTCGCTCATTCTTGGCTAGATCAGATTGTCCCGATTGAGTAATTTGACTCTTTTTGTTAGATGAGGCAATGAGAGGGGGTGGCATTTGATGGAAATCATCAAACTTTGTGGTTCTCATCGCCTCCCTTATCTATTTACACCATCATTTCATTCCACTTATATTATTTTCTTTCTAAGTTCACATTCCATAAAGTTTCTTATTTACTTTTATTTATTTCATTATAATATCAACAATAGACATGAATTAACTTAAACTTACCTTTCCATATTGTTTTCTGTTAATATCCAGTTGATTTAAGTTTCTCTTTAATCTTTTGGTGGTCGTATTAACTTCCGCCATTTTCCGTTTCATTACACTCATATCTTGTCATCCTACACCGGCAAAATCCGTTTTCAAACTAAGTTTAATTTTCCGTAGTTATATTTTCTCCGCTAGATGGCGACATTGCATATCGCTTCTTTAATCGATCTTTGCATCGAATCTCTGCTTGCATCGATTCGATGCCGCTTTCTGATTGGTCCGTTTGGCGGGCGTCGCTCCCAAATGATGTTTTCAATCCGAGCCATTTTAGATAAATACGCGATGCAAACACTGTAATGTTGCACTTTTTAGTCTTCCTAATGGAAGCAATATTTCACGAACTGGATAGAGGCTGGGACTCTATCCTGGAACGTACGTTTAGAGTACTTATTATATTTATGTTTCTAGAATTTTAAATGCTTTTAAATAGTTCATGTGTAAATTAATTGTGCTTATTCATGTATCAAAGTCTTCATTCTTCATGACTGTTGTTTATTAGAGAAGTTATAATGTGAATTATCATGCTGTCAACTCTACAAGATGTTTATTAAATAAACTGCATTCTGTTTTTAAGTGAATCTGACTTTGTGTTATTAAAGTTCTCCTCAAGCTACATTAAGTTACATTCAAGACACGTCCATTCTTCCGTGAAATTTCATATCCAGCCTTTGCTTGCACAGCGTATTTCTGCTTATGTTAATGTACCATTTTAATGTATATAATTAATTAAATTATATATCGCATGAGAATATGGCGTGTTTTTCGCGATATTTTGATAAAATTCGCAAGTTTTTCGATTTTGACAAAATCCACGTGCATTTCGCGATCTTTTGATCGCGGTTTTTTCATTTTTTGACGAAATTATCTTTTTTCTTTCAGGATCCTTTAAAAAAATTCGCGTTTTTTTCCGCGGTCCATTGACGAAATTCACGTTTTTTCCGCGATGCTTTGACGAAAGTGGTGATTTTTTTCAGCGAACGATTGACGAAATTGTTTTTTTTTTTCGGCGACCATTTGTTGAATTTCGCAATATTTTTAAGTGATATTTTTTTATGCCTGAATTTTCGGGCTGATGGCCGATTTTTTTTAAATTTTCGGAACCGAATGCCTTAAATTTTCGGAAAATTCGGAACAGAACTACCCCTGGCAAACAATAAGTAAATCATACATAAAATTGGGAAATATTTATGATATTTCTGTATATAAAAAAAAAAAGTTACAAAGACAAAAATTATGTTTTTCTTTGTTTTTTTTTTTTTTTTTTTTTTTTCCAAAAAAATTTTCTGGAAAGTTCCGAATTTTACGGAAAATTTTCCGCGCATGCCGTGCGCGTGTGCGTCTGTATTATGCAACTCTGCTGATAAGCATAGGAAAATCATAGGAAACATCAGTCCAATGAGCAAATTTGCTGCTATTCCCTATGCGCTCGAAAATTTTTTACTTGAAATTCATCATTGGCAAGGACGTCAACTAACTTCAGACACATAGAAGGGAATAGTTCCCCCCCCTCCCCCCAGATACTCCTGTAAGAAAGTAATCTACTTTCTTGATTTCTCACTTCTAACACATCTGTGGTATAATCATCATTTTTAGTACTAGATAAAACGAGTTTGTCATTAACAGATTCTGAACTGTTATTTTGTTCCGGAGGTGGTCTTTTATTTCCTTTTCTTGCTACATCAGTTTTCTGCTTGGCAGTTTCAATTTCAGCTTTTAGAAACTGTTAAAATGCAAGATTTCCCTTTTCTTCTACAGACATTGCTTTTATGAGCTGCAGCTTTGGATAATGCAGACCTAATCATTACTGGGGATGTGGCATTTTGAGAATGTGAAGATAAACTTGTTACGCATACATCTGATAACATGTTTGCAGCTGTAAATTCAGCTGTTTCATTAACATTTCAGTTGAATGAAGTGGTGTGTTGGTTACATATTATGTTAAAAATTTGTCTGCACTGAGCGTTTTCATTGATTGACACTCCAAAACCTTTAAAGATATTCAATGGCATGAAAGCTTTATAAAATGCATTTACAACAACTATAGTGTTGTTGGCTGTTCAGGATCAAGCACAAGTCTTGTAGTATGTTTTCTACAGCCAAGTGGCTGTAGTTTATGGGAAGAATGAGTAAGAATTGTAAACAAAATAATTCCAACTGCCCAAGATTGTCTCTGTTATAAGAATATAAATAGGAATGTTATGCTATCCATGAGATTAACAACATAGTGAAATACATACCTTTCAAATGGATTCAGAACCCGGAAAAGTTGTACATCTGCTCTTTTGAACACATGGAAAGGAAAAAGGTTTTTCGGGAATGGCCAGATTTATATGTGCAAACTTCAATCATTATAAAGTACATTCCAAAATAAAGTTCAGTTGTTCTATTTACCACATGTTTTGGGGAATTTTCTGTCAAATAAGTGATAAAAATACTTTTTTTTAAAAAATCCAAATTATTACGAAGCATGCATTTGTTGTACCATCAGACGTGTCCCAAGGTGCAACCTATTTTACTGTCCCGAGGCACCACACATTTCAAATGAAATCAAAAGGGTGGTAAAACTATCATTATTTTCTCATAACCGAAACACTTTAAAATCTTCTGTTTTATAAAAAAAATAAATTTCAGTTGACTTGTTGTAAAAATGAGAATGGGGGAAACTATTTACTTTGGACTAAGGAAATTTTCTTTTTCTCACCAAGACGCTGCTTCTGAAGTCGCCTGTTACTAGGATGAGATCTGTTGGTTATAGGTCACTATTATAAATAAACAAAAGATCACTGTTGCCGATAGTTTATTAGAACCGAGGTACAACACGCTCCCCTACAGTGAATGAGAAGCTGTATGATATGCATTACAAAACAACAAATGGACACTGGAGCATGAAATGAAAAATAAAATTTGACTTTAATGTAGCCTATATTATACAGTATAGGTTGCAAGAACAAGCTGTGGCTCGCCTGCCGAATGATTATCACATGAAAACAATTGTTGCACACAGAATTGAAGATGTGGAAGAAAAATTGTACTAACAGAAGAATTAAAAGAGCACCATCCTTCCTTCCTTTTTGTGTGTGTTTTAACCTGTCAACGGATGCAAGTCCACTTTCACTTTTTCGTTGCTGCTCAACATTCCGACGGTGGGATAGAACCCTCCCCTGGGTATGCAGACGTCTTTCTGGCCAACTGTCTTTCGGTTGCGGGTGAAGAACACCTAGAGGAAGATCCATTCTATTTAGATTTCCGTGTCATCATGCAAGAGAGAATAGATTTTTTTAAAAACAAGAACGAAACAATCATGCATACTAGGATTAGGTGAAAGAGGAACGATTTGGAACCTATTTCAAATCCTGATTTTTGGTTAAAATATACAATTTGTTCGTGTAGCCTATTGATATGCATGCATAGTATGCTAAAAGTGAGTTCACTTAAACGCATAGCAAAGTTCAAAATTTCCATTCAGCCCCTAAACGGAGGTTGTTGAGATCTTTTGTGTGACCCTGTTCCGACTGTTCACACTGAACAGGACAGTTTTTAAATGGATCCAGTTAAGAAGTTTTATCAAAAACTATGCATGGCCATTGAAAATCTTTTGCAGGCACATACTGGACTTGATTGTGGTGTGCAGTGTCCAATAATTTATTTATTTTTTTAAATTTGTCTCATTTAATTTTGTTTTTCTATTCAAAATTTCATTATATCAATAAAGATTTATTTCATATTTTGAAAAAAGTCATTTCTTTACCTATTGTTGCGAAATTTTAAAAAGCAGTTCTTTCAATTAACAAAGACATTTATTGACACATGAATATTAAAAAAGAAAGAAAACTTTAAAATAATTAAGTAATTAGATGTGAGAAAATGACATCATGAAAGCCCAAATAGTAATATTTCCAGAAAACTTTTCCATTAATAAATATATTTACACATGAATACTTAAAAAGAAAGAAAACATTAAAATAAATAATGCATTCAATGGGGAAAATTATGTCATACTTAAACAATAGCTTTTAAAAAATAGGTATTTAGAATTATTTTCTTCTAGCACCTAAAAGAAAGCTTTATTATAAAAGGCTGGGAGGCAATGACATTTTTTACTTAGCAAATGTGTGGCAGATCTTAATCCACCATGAACAGAGCAATGCAGTGTGCAATGTCGCAGCGTGCAATGCCAGTGTGCAATGTCGAAAAATCTCCCAAGCAAAGGTAAATGAATAGCAGAAGATTCACAATAATTTCATAATTGGGTAATCTTTTTTAAACAGATCAAGTTTAGCGCCTAGTGAGTATGGATGGGGGTTGGTGAGCCTATCTCGTAAGGGGCAGTGCAAAAAAAAATGAAAATAAACCGCTCAGTGGATGTTGCATGGTTTTGTTATAATGCAGAATGTAGTCTCTCATTAGTGTTATGTTTATAAACTAAAGAGAGGGTCTTTTTGAATTCATTTAGCAATCTATTATTTACCATGTTCCTATACTTTTTGTTTTATTAAACAGGGTGAGTAGCAACATTTTAGTTTTAAAAATAAGCACCTGTAAGCACATTTTTAGGGAAAAATAAGCACCCATTTATGTGCACAAACGCACCATTATCTATTCAATATTGAAGAAAAAACTTAGCACAATCATTTTTTTATTCGAGGTTATTCAGATCTGCCAACATTTCAGTATTGATAAACAGTAGCATGCCAATTCTTTAAGGTGGGGGTTTATTATTGGAACCTTATCAAATCATTTGCTTTATTTAAATAGTATAAGAGCCATATTTTAAATTAAGTAATTTATTGTAACCGATTGCAGAAATCAGTGTTTGACTAAATTCTCGGCATTTTTCACAATTTTTTCACGAATTTCGCTAATTGTTTTGATCGATCCAGGGGTGATTCTGAATAGGAAAAAAATTCTGAAATTCAAAACAAATTTTCTGAAAGGTTACAGCAGAGGAAGAAGGTGTGTGGAATCCATTCCTGGCTCTAATTATGCATGTTTCCCACTGGCCTTTGTGAAATTCGTAGTTTTTCGCAATCTTTTGATGAAATTTGAGTTTATTCGCAATCTTTTGATGAAATTTGAGGGTTTCTTTTGTGATCTTTTGACGAAATTTGCGGGTTTTTCCGTCATTCTTTATCAAAATTCGCGTTTTTGTCGAGATCTTTTGACGAAATTGGCGTTTTTTCGCGATCTTTTGATGAAATTTACGTGTTTTTTCGCGATTTTTTGACGAAATTCACGTGTTTTTTTGTGATTTTTTTGACGAAATTCACGTGTTTTTTCACGATTTTTTGACAAAATTTACATGTTTTTTCGCAATCTTTTGACGAAATTTACGTGTTTTTTCGCGATCTTTTGACGAAATTTACGTGTTTTTTCGCGATCTTTTGACAAAATTTTCAGGTTTTTTTCACGATCTTTTGAAGAAATTTTCGGGGGTTTTAGCGATCTTTTGAAGAAATTGTCGGGTTTTTTCGCGATCCTTTGAAGAAATTTGCATTTTTTTCGCGATTCTTTTGAAGAAATTTGAGTTTTTCTGCGATTCTTTTGAAGAAATTTGCATTTTCCGCGATTCTTTGGCAAAATCTGCGTTTTTTCGAGATCATTTGACGAAATTGGCGTTTATTTGCGATTTTTAGACGAAATTTTCGTGTTTTTTCGCAATCTGACGAAATTAGAGCTTTTTTCGCGATCCTTTGACGAAATTAGAGGGTTTGTTCGCGATCCTCTGACGAAATTAGAGGGTATTTTTTTTCCACGATCTTTTGACGAAATTTGCAATTTCCCCGCAATTCTTTGACAAAACTCGCGTTTTTTCGAGGTCCTTTGACAAAATTGATAGTTTTTTTTTGAGATTTTTAGACGAAATTTTCGTGTTTTTTCACAATCTTTTGATGAAATTTTCGGGGTTTTTCGCGATATTTTGACGAAATTTGCCAGTTTTTTCGCGATTCTTTGAAGAAATTTGCATTTTTCCACAATTATTTGACAAAACCCACGTTTTTTCGAGATCCTTTGACGAAATTAGCATTTATTTCGCGATCCTTTGACGAAATTAGTGGGGGCTTTTCGCGATCCTTTGACGAAATTAGGGGGTTTTTTCGCAATTTTTTGACGAAATTCTGAGTTTTTTTTCGCGATTTTTAGAAGTTTGCATTTTTCCACAATTCTTTGACGAAGTTCATGATTATTTTCAGTGACTGACTAGCAAAATTTCCTATTTCCGCGATTTTTTCCCGGCGATCGTTTGTCGAAATTCCCGATTTTTTAAATAATCAGTTGACGAAATTTGCAAACTTTTTCCATACCCGATTGATAAAAATAGCGATCATTTTCACGATCGTTTAAGCAAATTCGTGATTATTATTTTCAGTGACTTACTGATGAAATTCTGATCTTTTAACAAAAATCATTTTTTTTTCCAGCGATCTTTTGACGAAATTCGCGATTTTCTTGCGCAACCGAATGCAAAATTCTTGTTTTGTTTTCAGCCGCCGATTGACAAAATTATCTATTTCCGCGATGTTTCGACATCGTGATATTTTTTTCAAATTCGCGATTTTTTCTTCGAATTTTGACATGCACCGAAAATAAGCACCTTGTAAGGACCTTACAAACTTTTTTCGAATGTAAGCACCTATAAGCACCCGCTACGCACCCTGTTAAATGTTTGTGATCATTAAGAGCAGCAGCAGCTGGTTATTGCCTAGCAAATCGACCACTACTTTTTTTTAAAAAGTATTTCTCATCTTATTTAATCAAGGAATTAGGAAATTAAATAAGGCAAAAAATACTTTTTGAAAAAAATGGTGGAAGTTTGCCTAGCTGTAGGTTCTGTTTAGGAGTTCAAGATCATCATTGAAAACATTTTGCAGTTTAATTCCACACATACAATTTATGTTAAAAAAATTTCCAACCATGGACATTTTTCAAATAATATCTTCTTTCTTCACAATTACTTCCTCCAATATTTTTCAGATTCTATATCTTCAATGTGTTCTACTACATTCCTTAACCTAACTGAACTGCAGTCCTAGAGAGAAGTTAGCTCATCAGCAGAGTTATTGTAAGAAAAAAATAAAAACCAGTTAACATAGCATTTACGCTTACAATTTTGTGGTCATTATTCTAGAGTTCCCAAACTTTCTGACCGAAGTACCACCCAATAGAAGTTCATACTTCCGCGTACCACCGGGTGACAAACTCAAAGCTAATATAGAAAAACCTGTACAAACAGAATATGTCAAAAGCGAAATATTTTCCCAGTCTTTTGTGCTTCCATCTGAGCAGGTTTTACTGATTTACATTATTAAATGGGTGCTTATATGGATTTTAATATTTTTTAGTGTCTATAAAGTGTCATTTTTGGGTGACAAATAAAGATGTATTTTAAATATAAAACTACTGCACAGCTTTGTTAAACATGAAAAAAAAAAAAAAAATACACATTTGAAGTCGCCTTGATCGCCGAAAATATTTAAAATGACATTAAGAACTGAAAGGATTCATTCTACATCATTTCATGGATATGGAATAAATCCTACAGTAACTTTAGGCATCTTGACCTACAACAGAAACGTCTTTTCTACACCGTTATTTCAATCACCGATATTTCTATACTAATGTCAGACTTTATACGAGGGCTGTAAATTAAGTAATGGCAACATAGGTATAAATTAATTTATAATGAACTTACAATTGCATCCCATTCCTTCTATGTAATCACCAGCAAAGCTTATAACCTTTTGCCAAATGTCGGGAAGCCGTTGTAGATCAGTGGCAAGGTGTTGATTTTTGATGTGAGCGCCCTACTGCGTGGAGTACAGATGACCTCGGAAGTGTTCCTTCAACTTCGGAAACAGATCGCAGTCACGAGGACTCATGTCGGTGCCATTTCTGTACTTCGGTTAGTCGATGTAGAACCCAGCGGGAAGCAATTTTCCTCATGTTAAGAGATTTCTTCATTATGCGCCACACCGTTTGATGACTCAGACCAACCTCTAAGGATAATTCTTGGACAGTCCATCGGCGGTCTATGGTAAGGAGACCGCTCAGGATGTCAATCTGCTCTTGAGGAATGGAGGGCCGACCTGTGTATTGCAAATCCGCAGTCTCATTCCGACCCGAACAAAATGCTTGAACCCATCGTGCTATTGTCCTATACAGTAAAGCATTTGTGCCACAGGCTTCCACTAATCCTCGATAGCATTCTGTTACATTTTTGCCTCGGGCAACCTCGATTTTAAGCCACGACCACTGATCACCTTTTGAAAACCTGCTTTAGAGCAATGAAAACAAAACTCCTCACTTTAACGCCCCACAACAACTACCCTTCTAAGCAGATCGACTGTTTTTTGAACATCGACAACAGCGCCACCTCCCCACTCCCATATCCTATTTGCGCGTGCCTGTCCTTCTGCGAGTTTCAAGGTTAAGTTGCCACTATTTAATTTACAACCCTCGTATATACTATTTTGCTGTTACAAATGACCATAAGTTAAATAAAATTATATAATTTTTTTTGTGTGTCTTATTTGTTTGCATAATCTGTTTATCTCTCTTATGACCCACCTACAATGAGATGAACAAGAATGTAGCATAAATTAATGGAGCAGGATAGACTGAAATTGGAATTTTATACCTGAACCAGGAGAACCCAATTCATGCTAGAAATACTAATCTCTTCAGAAAAGAGATAAAACTTATCCTATATCAAGTTGATTGCTTTTCAAAAACACTTAATGCCTGCAATAAATAAGACTGTTTACTTCTGTGTCTGTTGTTCTAAAGATACATGATGGGTGGACCATCATGTTACAAAAATAGAAAATTACTTCTTGTTTCATCCTTTGAACTGTCAATCAAAATTGTATAAACATTTACATTATAAAGCTGCAGTATTGACAATACAAAACTATAAGAACAATTTATAGACTTTAAATGAAATATTAATATATATAACCTTGAATTTATTTATGCTGTTAATCAAGACTAAGTAATGTTATCTATTATTTTCTTTTAGTGTCTAAAAATTTATCCAAGTAAGGAGCAAAAATAAATGCTCCAATATGTATCTTTAGAAACGTAAATATTTAGTTTAAAACCATAAGTGTTGCGAAATTCCTGGGATATAAATAATGAGGAATATACACATTTTTAATAAATAAATCTACAAGTTCTTTATAGGTGAAACGATTATGGATAATTCAAATCATTAATGGATTAAATCTAATTTTTCTTGGATAAGAAGAAAATTACCGTGGACAATCCTGAAAAAGAAGGTAAGCTGATTTCTCTTACCTTTATTATATGATTTAAATGATTTTTATATCACATTAGTCTCATTTTAAATAATCATCTAACAATGGTTATGAGACTGATGTGCTGCCTTTCTTAACCACTTCACCGGCGACAGGTATGGGGAAACAGTGCTTTTACCCCCGAGTTATCTCGGGGCAACCTGTGAAGTGGTTAAATATTAAATATAAGTATACGATAATTTAATAAAAGGGTTTATTTGAAAAATTAAAAGGTGGTAATAGAATCAAAAATGGCTTCAGTAAAAGATGCACAGATTATAGAGAAGCTCAACTCGACAAATTATAGTATTTGGAAATTTAAAATTGAGATGCTTCTCATAAAAGATCTTTTTGAGATCATTACTGAGGAACCACCCAACCCAACTACAACCGATTGGTCCAAAAAGGACTGGAAGGCAAGAGCCATCATAAACCTCAGTATCGAGGATAGTCAGATCATACACGAAAAAAATTTTCAAAATGCTCGAGATACATGGAGCACTTTAAAAGCAATTCATGAAAGAAGTAACTTATTGAGTCAGCTTTCACGCAAGTTGTACAGCACGAAATTGGTGGTGATATGGTTAAACATATCACAAACATACTTGAAATAGTTGACAAATTTATCAGCTGTAGGTGAAAATATAAAAGATAATCATATCTCAGCACTTTTGCTGCGTAACTTACCAGCTTTATAGGACACCCTCATTACAGCACTTGAATCCCGAAATGAAGAAGAATTGACACCTACTTTTATAAAAAGTAAATGGATCGACGAATTTAATTGCAGAAGCGATAGTTTGGAATCATCTGAAAATACCGCTAGAGCATTCAAAACTATGAAGAAATTTAACAATGCGGGTTACAAATTCAATAATGCGGTATATAAAAAGGACCAAAAATACTGTTCAAATTGCAAATGGAAAAACCCAGGATTCGCAGACTCCTTAGAAACTCCTTAGAAATGAAAACTTTTCCAATTAGTACTTAGAACTACTTAGATAAGCAAAACACTCCTTAGAAACTCCTTAAATTGTATTGCTGCTTTGGACGAAAGTGATGTTGCTGCCGACGCCGAGGGAAAAAAAAAAAATCGTGATTGTAAAACGCACGGTAAATCCTTTATGCACGTCATTCATCTGAAGCACAGCATTGATTGGTTAGGATAAAAATAGCAGGGCTCCCTCTAGGTTTGTTTTTCATTATTAGGTCCATAAAGTCCATTTTTCGACACTGTTAACTGACCTTTATTTTAAATTTTATCACCCATTAGTGCCTGAATTTTTTTTTTCAACTCAATATTGGGCTTAATTATAGTAAATGGCGTAAAATGAACGTAAAAAATTATCTTTGAATTTTTTTTTTATTTAACGTATAAAAATATAAGCGTCCCAATTTTGGACGCTAGGCACGAAAGGATAGGGGTTTTCTCCGTTAATGTCTAAGCATTATATCTATGTTTTATGCCATTTAATATGTTTCAAAAAGGTTATATATCATTCGGGTTATTATTTGACTATAAAAATTTCTTTATTATCTATATTATAAAGGACAAACATATCTGTGCGTAACGCATACGTCATTCTGTGAATGGCAACACTTTGGAATTTGAAATGAAATTTTGGTTTTGCAATTTTCGCTACTGCAAATTTTTAATCTTCTAAATATCGCACAGTTTCAATTTTTACACCGCCGTATAGCGAAAAAAATGTACTTTTAGATGCAATTAGTTTGAAAGCTCTATCTCAATTTATTTTTGAGATATTAATTTTTTTTATAGTTTTATTACCAATTTTGTAATTGTGGCAACTGAAGTACTCCATTTCTATTCAAAGTAAAGGGAAAATAGTCATGGTTTATTTATTTGTATTGATTATATCTTTATTGATGCCATTTTCATATTACAAGTAAAAGGAACTCTTTTCTAATTTTTGAACAGAAAATGACGTCAGAAAAAAAATACGCAATCTTCTTCATAAATCAAAAGATTAAAGAAGATATTTCAATATTTTTACATTACGCTGATAGTCTGAGACGCTAGGCAAAATCATTCAGTGAGTAAAAGTGATGTCATATTTAAAACAAAACAATCATTTTCTTTAATAAAACTAAATGTTTGATCAATATTAAATGACCAATACTATGGCAACTAAAGGCAAATTTTCGCGGGTACTGAGATTAGAACTTAAAGTTTGTGCGAATGTTCACATGAAAAGTTGTATCTGACAAACGTGACTTTAAGTTTGGAAATACATTCATTAATAACGTATTGTGCGTTAAAATATTTTTAAATTGTGGATTTGAGTGGTGTGTAAGTAAATTTTGAGAATGTGAAAGTAACATACAGTTTAAATTTTATGAGGAAAATTTTATGATGTGACAAAGCGAAATCCTTTTTACTGATTTTTCATCCCGTAAAAACAAACGTAAGAGTCTCAATCGATAACTTCAACATAATTACTCATCTTGATTACGTATTCTAATACAGTTTATTTTTTCAATAATTTAAGCAGTGTAAGTTTGTGGAAATAACATCTTTGTAATTTTAGGTTAAAAACGTTATTTGTTTTAAGAGTTAGACAACCAATGCAAGATGAATTTTTTATTGTAATTATTTTTGTAGGTTTATTATTCGACCTAATAGTTCCATTCTAAACATTTTAATTCGTCGAATTTCGACGGGTTCCAACTCGTTACTATAAGGGGGGGGGGGGGGGGGTGCGAGGGCTGGGGTTGGCTCAAGAACAAGATCCCCTTCCTCCTCACCATTAGCTATTGGCATAGTAAAAATTTATATAGTAACAATTTATAATAATCAATAACTACAAATGGAGTATATATACCGTATATACTTGCATATACGCTGACCCATTAACTTTTGAACGCAAATTCTGCAAAAAATCAAAAACTCGCGTATGTCGAGCCCCTAACTTTTTACTTCAATTTCGCACAAAATCAAACCAAAGAGTTCACTTACTAATGCGAAAAATTAGTAAGTAAACAAAAACAAATCATTGAAATTTTTTTAATAATAAATTATTATTATTTGTATATTTTATATATTATTTTATTATTTATACACATAAAAAAGCAGACTTTTGCAGTATTCGAAGTTTTTTCTTTTTTTTGGCTTTTGTAATTGACTCGCGTATAAGTCTAGCCCCCCCCCCCCCTCCCAATTTACTTGCAGAAAATTGTCAAAAATTCTTCGTTTTACACCCGAATAGATATGGCACAGTAGAACTTTGATTATCCAACCCTCGTGTAACCGGAACTCTCTGTAAACCGATGTCAATATCCTGAATTTTTTTCAAACGTATTTTTTCTTTTTTTACTTTCACATTCCTTGTGTATGCAAGTGTTCCTTTCCAAACCACGAGTAGAGATGAGAATTTTGGTTCCCCTTTCTTCGAATTCCATTGAAATTAGCATGATCTTCCGCAAGATTCGATCCCGGTATAATTGTACTCTTGCTCCTCCCTCCTGTGTACACGTCCCTGTTCTAAACAGATAAAATTATTTTCATGCATAATTTAAATTTAGATATTTATTAAACAGTTTAAATAGTCCTAATAGTAGTTCGATGACGATGTTACATATTAAACTAGGTGATTATTGATAAATTCTCGATAATCCGGAAATTTCGATTATCTGCTGTCGGTTCGGACCCAATTATGTCGGATAATCGAGGTTCTACTGTATTTTAGTAACCTCAGGATGCCAAATACTAAACTAGTACAAAACATAATGGTATGATATAAATTTTTACCAAGCCAATAGCTAGGGGTGGGTGTCTTGTTCTTGAACCGAGCCCAACCACTAACCCCCCCCCCCTATAGTAATAACAAAGAATAGCCAAATAATAATTTTATAGCCAAATAATAATCTAAATGGTATGTAACCATTTTGTAACAAAATAAATGGCATAAAACATACATTTAATGCATAGACAGTAATGGAGAAAACCCCCACCCATTCATGCCTAGCGTCCCAAAATTGGGACGTTATATAAAGGTTCAAATTCGAACAAAAAAATAGAAATCTGAAAAAATGCAAAAATACGTATTCTAAAATAATATTTTGTCTTATAAATAATACCACTTATAAAATGATTGATAAAAAAATAAAAGAAATATCTTACTTTTTCTTACGTGCCATTTTATTTCAAGAAAGTCCAACTTTTTGCTACAACAAACATTTATTTCACCCTTTTTATTCTTAAAAATGCGCTGTCATTTATGGATAAATATTGAAAACAAATACGAAGGACATATTTTACAAAGTTTTGAAAGGATGTCATAATTCCATTTGTAATGGGGATTTTTTTAAGAAAGCGTCCCAAAATCAGGACGCCAGGCACAAATGGGTTAATTTTATCAATCATTTAGCGAAGAATCGCGGAAAAATCGCGCTTTTTGAAAATATGTTCCAAAAAATACCGCCAAATTTCGTTAATCCATTGCAATTTTGTGAAAAGATCGCGTAAAAAAACACGAATTTCCTATACGAATAAAGTGAAAGATTAGGATGAGTTTTGTAATTAGACTTTGAAAGCAATTTGAAAACCCTTCTACTTGTAAAAGGCTCTGAAATGACACAAACAAATTTATTCGAAAATAAGTAAAAGCATTTCTTCACGTACTAGGAAAATGTGCATTCCAAAATGGAACCACTGCCCTTCCACGGATTGAACAAAATAGATTTGATGGAGCAAAGAAAGGGAAATTACAATCGTTTAAGAAACTGGGCGGTTTAACAATCTTTGTGCAACCAACATTCTTATAAATGGAAAGAAGGGTAGGTTTTAGAAGAGATAACAGCATTAGTTGTTGGAAAATCCAAATAAAAAGTGATGTTTCAAGATCGTTAAGAGCTTTCTTACTAAAAAACTTTGGATGACAAGAATAATTTCTTCCCAAATCTCCAGAGGATGTCTATAAGGAGAAATCCTTAGAAGAATCTAACTTTTGTTTGCTGATCAATGTACAGCTCATGTTTCACAGTTACAAAATGTGTAAACAGAATTTTTACTTGCCAAATTTAAACCTTGTGATTTGGGGATCTTTCAAATTAAACTATAGAAATCAATTTTTGAAAAAAAAAAAAAAAACTTCAGAATCTGGAGAAACAATAAATGTTCTAGAAGCTATAACTTCTTCAGCAAGAGAGAGAGAGTCACAGGAAAACGTATCTCATGTTTTTCTGCAAAAGTTGGTTTCCCAGGGAACAGAGATAAATTTGAGTACGGGAAGAAAGAAAATGAAAGGGTGAGGTTGTTCTTTTATTGCTCAGACAGGGATCACAAGGATTATCTAGCTTATGATTCAAACATTCAGAAATTCCGACTAAGTGATTTATTTAATAGGCTCAGAATCAGATAGGTCTATTAATGGATGAAGATGATGACGAGGAACAAGAATTACGTCTGTGACACAAGTCATTCTAGCTTTGAAAACAGTGAAAGCATTCCTTTGGAATAGGGAGACCAAAAAACTCATATACATTGAGAATGTGATTTATGACATAGCTGCAGGGTTGTTTGGTTTAAACCACGCTGGTTTAAACCATGGTTCAAACCAAATGGTTTTTTTTTTTTTTTTCTCTTTTTCCCTAATGTTTTCATTTATTTTACACATTATTGAAAAATGCAAAATCCAAGTTATGCAGAAGCTACAAACAAAGCTTTAGAAAAATGATGAATTAACAAATTTGAAAAGTGACAAAGATTTTTAATCAATCAAACTTTTCTTATAAGCTTTAAATCTACATGGCAGACCAGGGTTGGTAAAAAAACCCGGTTTTTTTGGTTTAAACTGGGTTTTTAAAAATATATTTTCCTATTACATATACATGCATATTTATTGATAAAAATAAACATTGTTGGATGCTTTAAAGAAATCGGTTATTTTACTTAGTGTCCTGTTTTTAGCAGCTATGCAGGGTTGGTAAAAAATCCGTTTTCTTTCCAAAAAAACCCGTTTTTTTTTAGATATATTTTCCTATTGCATATACACATGCATATTTATTGAAAAAATACACATTGTTGGATATATAAGTGATATAACTTCATTTAAAAATAATTTAAATTAAATAATTACAATCAATTGTGTAGAAAATTGAAACCATTTAAAATTTAAACATTTTTAGTAAAAGCTATGTCTTATGTTCCATGAATAAAATGCTCTACATAGTGAAACATGGATACCTTGAAAATCTTAATAAACAATCCTTTGATTACTAGTACTATAAATAAATATATGGTGTGGTTTCATAAATATACTTTTCCATGGCTATTCAAAATAATTTCTTTGAAATATTTGCAACCACAGATATCTGATTTTTCTGTTACATGAATAATTATCTTTTATTGAAAGTAAAGCTTTTTATAAAGAATTCCTGGAATGATTTGAATTTAGCAGTAGAGTCTGTACACATTTGAAGAAGTATTGTGTATTGTCATTTGCACTCCTCCTCAGAAACTGCCATGTTGTAAAAAAAAAGACAACAGTAAAATAAACAGAAATACCTATTTACCAGCTTTTTAGACTACTGAAAACATTGATCTTAAAATTGAAAGTAGATTTATAAAAGTTGTCATCCACTAAAACATTTAAACAGCCATCAGACTTAATACACATTTTTTTCTAAGCTATTTTATAATACGTATTACTTTCATATGTCTAAACTAAAAATAAATAATATATATTTCTCGGCATTTTTATGAGACTTTTTTCTGTTATGTCTCATGCGAACCTTATCTCGATTTTTACCCATTTTTTTTTGTCAGATCTAAATAGTGGATTCTATTACACTATAGACGATTTAAGTATCTTATTGCATATCTTAGTTAAACGTAATCAGGTACTTCGCTACCACCCAATTTTTCAACGTCCTCTTATTTGACTTCATATGAGTTTCTTTTTTATTCTTAAGGCTGTTCTAAAATCCGAAAGGGCAACTTTATGACATAAGTTTTAATTTATTTTTGTTCAGAAATGCATGAAACTAGCAGATGCTGTTGTTCAGAAACTATGTAACAGAACTGCGTTTTCCTTTTTTTTTTGCAAACGCAATAGATCTTTCAGAAAATAGTGTCAAATTTAGCGTTTTGAACCAAATTTCTGCACAAAAGAAAAATAACTACTCAAGGAAGGTTAAAAACATCTTTGTCACGTGATCAAAATTGCTTATAACTCAATAGGTAATTTATTCATCAAAAATGGAAAACACAGTTCGATTCCAAATCGCTTCCAGTCAGGCCTTTCAATTTTATCTTTCCGTTAAAAAATGAATTTGTAAATGTGTCAAAGCATTTTGCACTTGTTGAGTTGAGCAGTTGAGAACAGCCTTAAAAGATAATCTCCCCAATCAAGAAAATTTTCTTTTACAGCTTGACTGAAATCTTAACGGTCATTTTATGTTATTAATTGTAAATAATTTGCGTTTTCTCAAAGGAAAATATTTTATTCAGAATATTGAATATTTTTAATCTTATTTATCTTTGCTACATTCACATGTTTTAAATTTTATCTTTAGAGCTTCATATATGTTCATCAATACATGCATACAAATGTAACCTAGACTCACTATGTCTCACAATGACTGCTGGGATAAGACTGTTAAAAGTAGAAATTATTTATATCCAATAAATTGAAACACTTAAATTACAAAAATGAGAAAATATTATATTGGATCTTTTCTAAAAAACCAGTTGGTTAACCAATTGATTTAAAACGTGCCAATCCTGCTCGTAACAGAATAAAATTATAATCCAAAACTCCAATCCCAATGTAGAAATGCAAGAAAAACAAAAGCTTACTAAACCCAATAGCCATGATACAGCAAAGAAAACTCACAGCCAATCATTCATTAGCATACAGAACAAAAAGTAACCAATGGAGAGAATTACTTATGATTATGCAGACCTGCCAACCTTTGAAAATGAGAAATCGTAGCACACAAAATTAAAACTAATCTGGAGGTTGGTTGGTTTTTCGTGTTTCACAGCCATCTTTTGACATTCGTAAAAGGAATAAGGTTTCAGTCTTTCAACTCAATATAGTAAATTTTTTCCTCTGAAAATTTTTATACAATATTTATCGTTTTGCAGCATTTTTTTTTTTTTTTTTTACATTTGTAAAAGGAGCCTGGTTCCAATTTTTTAGCCCAGTGCAGTAAATTTTGATGAAATTCTCGAATTTTTTCCGGCGATCATTTCAGGATATTCACAATTCTTTTCCCACAATCGTAATTCACATTTTTCTATCACGATACTTTGTTGAAATCTGCATTGCTTACCATGAACTTTTGACGAAATTCACAACCGCATTCCTTTGACGAATTTTGAATGGAATGTTTAATAATAATTCATAAATTGAAATGTTTAATAATAAATTGTACAAATCATGCGATTTTGCACACTATTTCAAATCTTGCCCCTCAAAGACCCCCCCCCCCCCCCCCCCCCACAAATTCTTAAAATGGCATCCCTGTTTCTAAGGAAGGGAATTCCTGTATAAATATCAATGGAAAAACCCTTGAAGGGTTAAAAGTTTCTGACGCAGCACTTTATCTTATGCTCTAAGAATTTTAAATATGGAACTTAAAAATACTGATATCAAATTTTGAGTGACGTTATGCTATTTCTTAAAAAATATATTTGTATTTATTTCATCATTTTATTTTTGTTTTATTTATAATCGCATGTGCAAAAGTTATGTTCAACATGAAAAGCTGCATAAAATTTTATTCGCTGTTGCTTTATCATTTACATCTCTCATAAATTCAAAATATGAGTTTTAAAAGATATGATATAAAATTTAAGTGACGCCTTGATGTGACTTTAAAAGGTTTGTTTTTTAAAATTCAATTTAAATTATTTTTGACTTGGTTAAAATATTTTTTTTTACATCTACACAATACTTTTAATTTTCCAATTCACTGTTAAATATATCACTTTCATTGAATCTATACTATGCATTGAAATGTATTTATTTCAATAAATTGATTTATCTTTTGTGTCACGCTATTCAAAATTGTGAGTAAGATTTATGTAAATGGTTTCTTTGCGTCATTGTGTCCAAACTACATGAAATGTATGAAAAAGGATAGTTTGACGCAAATAAACCATTTACATAAATCTTACTCACAATTTTGAATAGCGTGACACAAAAGATAAATCAATTTATTGAAATAAATACATTTCAATGCATAGTATAGATTCAATGAAAGTGATATATTTAACAGTGAATTGGAAAATTAAAAGTATTGTGTAGATGTAAAAAAAAATATTTTAACCAAGTCAAAAATAATTTAAATTGAATTTTAAAAAACAAACCTTTTAAAGTCACATCAAGGCGTCACTTAAATTTTATATCATATCTTTTAAAACTCATATTTTGAATTTATGAGAGATGTAAATGATAAAGCAACAGCGAATAAAATTTTATGCAGCTTTTCATGTTGAACATAACTTTTGCACATGCGATTATAAATAAAACAAAAATAAAATGATGAAATAAATACAAATATATTTTTTAAGAAATAGCATAACGTCACTCAAAATTTGATATCAGTATTTTTAAGTTCCATATTTAAAATTCTTAGAGCATAAGATAAAGTGCTGCGTCAGAAACTTTTAACCCGTCAAGGGTTTTTCCATTGATATCATTACTTTTTTGAGGTTAGTGATAAAATGATTAAAAAAAAGATACTTATGGAATTTAATGCAGATTTAATTTTTACTATTTTATTACAATTTTCCTTATAGCAGTTTGTATATAAAAACAACTGGGTAAGTATAATCGCAGATCGCACAGAGGGTTTCATTTGATATTCCTTTAAAAACACTTTATCCTTAAATTAATAAATCCAAAATGTTAATTTATAATTATTAAATCCTTACATAGATGGTGTTTTATAGATGGATAATTACATAAATGGATAGACGTTTTTATCAAACATTTCTCTATAATACTACGCAATTGCGTCAAAAGATGGCGACACCAGAAGTCTGATATGCTTATTATGTAAACTGTAATCAAACTTCATTGATATTTATAAATAAAACATTTCAACTAAATTATTTATTATAAAAGATATTATTACATCACAATAGCTTTTATGCAAGGAAAATAATAATTATAATAATAATAATATTATGGATGTCAGTGATTATATATTGATTGACCGTCATAATAATAAAAAATGATATTATAAAAAGAAGAGCTGAAATGAATTATTTTTTTACGTTTCTGATCGTGTGATTTATATTCAAATAATAATTACAGTAAACTCTCTGTAAGGCGGACTCTGTGTAAGACGGAAATCTGTCTAACTCGGAAAGAATTTCAAGTCCCTACGAATCCATAGACATAGAGTAAAATTTGTCTAAGGCGGAATATTGCCTATTGCGGAAAATTTTCTTGGTCCCGATCGATTCCGCCTTACACAGAGTTTACTGTATTAATGTATATTTTTTGTAAAGTGATTGAAATTAAATATATTTATAAAATTTATGGTAATATTTTTATTGTTGAAAAATTGCCAAGAAATAATTATCATCAAATTGGCGTCATTATAATTGTAATTTTATTTAACTTAATAGCAATTAAAAAATTACAAAGGAACTGAGAATAATGGTCAACTAACAGACTTTAAAAAAAAAAAAAACTTCACACGCACCAGCGAGTATCGAACTGCATATATTAAGATCAGTAGACGATGGCCCTCAACCACTCAGCCGTGAGAAGACAAAATTTTTCTCCCCAAAAGTGGTTAAAAAGAAAGCATGTGTATGAATACAGTGTCATGCATTTTTGGTGAAATTTCCATAGAATGGCGAAGAAATATAGTCCGATTTTTCATGCGCATTATAAAACGAACAAGAGTCTTGCTGGAAACAAGTAAATTGTTATTTGGTTCATCTGAAACATATTTATTTGATTTTTAAAAAATCGCCCTTGTCATTTTCGAGAGAAAAAAAAATCGAATTATTTAACGAACGAGAGTTTTCCCAGAAAAAAGAAAAGTGTTATTCACCTCGCCTTAATCACATTTACATTATGTATCAATTTAAAAATAATCGTTAGAACCGTTTTCAAGATTTTCAAATTAGGAACTTCCTCGATATTATACCAACGTTTTCACTTTAAAAATGACTATTTAGATCTCAAAATATACTGCACGTAGAAATGTAAAAATTTCAGTATACGATTAGACTGCAGATATAAGACTGTTCTAGAAAATTCAGAACAATAAGACGTATATCTGCTGAGTTATTAAAAGGCGGCTTTTCGCATTTTCTTTGATGTCGAGTTAGCTGTATATATGAGTTCCGCCATCTACGAATTCTATGATACGATACGATACGATTTTAACGATACGATACGATACGATTTTAGGCTTAAGGCTGCGTCACTCGAAATACTACCGTCTTTCATGATTTACAGAATCACGATTCACTTGTGGTTGCTATACATAGCCCAGATTTTTTTTTTTTTCCCATGAATATTTTTTAATGTCCGAATTTTCGTATTAATGACCAGTTTTTTAAAACTTTTGGAAATGAATGCTTTGAAATGTTGGAAATTTCGGAACAGAATCACTCCTGAAAAATATGCTGTGCGGGATAAAAATCGCAACTACAAACAAAAATGCGTTTGTGTTTTTTTGCAAAAAATCGTAGTTTAAAACTGATTTTCGTAGCATCGTAGTTTATAGGTTCAAATCGTAGCAACTACGATTTTTTCGTAGCAGTTGGCAGGTCTGGATTATGTCATCATTGAAGCATAATGTAATTCTTAGTAAATCTTAACTAATCAAGCAATCTAAGTAGTAAAAGTGTAATTTTAGCTCAAATCTGCCATTTTGGCTATTTTTAAAAATAAAAGGCTTAAAAAAAAGAAGAAGAAAAATAACTAACTACTTGTTTTTTTCTCCTCAGTTAATTTAAGAAAAATTAGTTAGTCTGCTACGTAGATTTAAAGCTTATGAGAAAAATTTGATTGATTAAAAATGTTTCTCACCTTTACAAATTTATTAATTCATCATTTTTCTAAAGCTTTGCTTGTAGCTTCTGCATAACTTGGATTTTGCATTTTTCAATAATGTGTAAAATAACAGAAAACATTAGGGAAAAAGACAAAAAAAACCCATGAAAAAAAACCAGCATGGTTTTTTTTAAAAAACCATTTGGACCATGGTTCCAAACCATGGCCATTAAACCAAAAACCATGTTTTAAACCAAACAACCCTGTGGCAGACTAGAAAAAAACAAGTAGTTAGTTTTTGTTCTTTTTTTTTAAGCCTTTTATTTTTAAAAATAGCCAAAATGGCAGATTTGAGCTAAAAATACACTTTTACTACTTAGATTGCTTGATTAGTTAAGATTTACTAAGGATTACATTATGCTTCAATGATGACATAATCATAATTAATTCTCTCCATTGGTTACTCTTTGTTCTGTACGCTAATGAATGATTGGTTGTGAAGTTTCTTTGCTGTATGGGTATTTGGTTTAGTAAGCCTTTGTTTTTCTTGCATTCCTTCATTGAGATTGGGGTTTTGCATTATGATTTTATTCTGTTACCAGTAGAGTTAGCACAGTTTAAATCAATTGGTTAAACAACTGGTTTTTTAGAAAAAATCTAATATAATATTTTCTCATTTTTGTAATTCAAGTGTTTCAAATTAGTGGATATAAATAATTTCTACTTTTAACATCTTATCCCTCACTATGTCACCGTGAGACATAGTGAGTCTATGTTATATCTGTATGCATGTAGAATGCAAATTGCATGTGTTGATGAACATATCTGAAGCTCTAAAGAAAAAATTTAAAACATGTGAATTTAGCAAAGATAAAAAAGATTTAAAATATTCAATATCTTGAATAAAATATTTTCCTCTCGAGAAAACACAGATTATATACAATTAATAACATAAAATGACCATTAAGATTTCAATCAAGCTGTAAAAGAAAATTTTCTTGATTGGGGAGATTATCTTTTAAGGCTGTTCTCAACTGCTCTACTCGGCAAGCGCAAAACGCTGTGACAAATTTACAAATTCATTTTTAAACGGAAAGATATAAAATTGGAAGGCCTATGGAAGCGATTTGGAATCAAACTGTGTTTTCCATTTTTGATAAATAAATTACCTATTGAGTTATAAGCAATTTTGATCACGTGGCAAATATGTTTTTAACCTACCTTGAGTGATTATTATTCTTTCGCATGGAAATTCGGTTCAAAACACCCACTTTGACACTATTTTCTAAAAGATCTGGTTTGCAAAAAAAAAAAAAAAAAAAAAAAAAAAGGAAAACACTGTTCGATTACATGGTTTCTGAACAGCAGCATCTGCCAGTTTCATACATTTCCGAATAAAAATAAATTAAAACTTATGTCATAAAGTTGACCTTTCGGATTTGAGAATAGCTTTAAGAGTGAAAAAGAAACTCAAGATATGAAGTCGAATAAGAGGACATTGAAAAATTGGGTGCTAGCGAAGCACCTGTTTACTTTTAACTAAAATATGCAATAAGATATACAGTCGAACCTCATTATCCCGACACTCTAATGTCCAGAAAAAAGTGTCGTCATAAGCAGAGTGTCGCGGTAACCGTAGTTGGAAATTTTTAAAAATTAATTTAGGACAATTTTAAATTTATGAGTGATTTTGCAGTTTTAAGCAATAAAACATTATTATTAAACAAAATAAACACAAAACAAAATTAAAAAGAATAAAAATCAGATTTAGGATGACTTGTTTTTTTATTGTTACATTAAATATTGATGAATTAAGGTTTCCTTATCCCTAGATGTGCTTCCTACAGTTCTTTTTTCAATATTATACAATGAATTGTAATCAATATTCGTTGTTTCAGAAATGGATGTTAGATAATTTCTGATCGTTTCAATGCAATGCTTCTGTTTTAGTCTGATGAAAAATGCCTTGTAATCAAAAGAAAGCACCACCTGACCAGAACAAAAAGACCGCAAGTAGACTGATACGTCCATCTGGCGCTTAAGTGGGTCATGCATAGTGTCTGTGGGTTTATTTATTCAGATTAAAGTAAAATTTCTCATTTATCTCAATGGGCATTATTTTAGACACTTTTGTGAAGATATTTCTTACTGCTTATGAGATGGATTATCAAAAATGGACAATTTTTCTAAACCGTCGGGATATCCAGAGTTGAAAATTATTCACCGATGTTAAATCTGGAGTTTGTTTACATTAAGATCATATATAGAAAATTGGGACTTTGAAAAACTGACGTGATAAGCGGAGTATCGTGAAAACCAGGTGTCGGGAAAACGAGGTCCGACTGTATTTAAATCATCTATTGCATAATCGAGTCCACTATTTAGATCTGACAAAAAATGGGGGGGGGGGGGGAGATCGAGATAAGGCTCGCATGAGACATAATAGAAAAATGTCTAAAAAGATATATTATTAATTTTTAGTTTAGACATTTAAATGTAATGCATATTATAACATAATTTAGAAAGAAATCTTGTGTATTAAGTCTGATGGCTGTTTAAATGTTTTAGTGCATGACAACTTTTATAAATCTGCTTTCCATTTTAAGATCAACGTTTTCAGTAGTCTAAAAATATGGTAAATAGGCATTTTTGTTCTGTTTATTTTACTGCCACCTTTTTTTTACCAGGCAGTTTCAGAGGATAAGTGTCAAATGACAATACATAATACTTCTTGAAACATGTAAAGACTCTACTGCTAAATTCAAATCATTTCAGGAATTCTTTATAAAAAGCTTTACTTTCAATAAAAGATAATTGTTCATGTAGTGTTCTAACAAAAAATGCAGATATTTCAGACTGCAAATTTTTCAAAGAAATTTTGAATAGCCATGGGAAAGTATATTATATTTATGAAACTACACCCTATATTTATTTATAGTACTAGTAATCAAAAGATTGTTTATCAAGATTTTCAAGGTATCAATGCTTCACTATGTAAAGCATTTTATTAATGGATCATAAGACATAGTTTTTACTAAAAATGTTTAAATTTTAAATGATTTCAATTTTCTACATAATTGATTGTAATTATTTAATTTAAATTATTTTTAAATGAAGTCATATTACTTATATATCCAACAATGTGTATTTTTTCAATAAATATGCATGTGTATATGCAATAGGAAAATATATCTAAAAAAAAAAAACAGTTTTTTTGGAAAGAAAACGGGTTTTTTACCAACCCTGCATAGCTGCTAAAAACAGGACACTAAGTAAAATAACCGATTTCTTTAAAGCATAATTTAGAAAACTGGTATCTAAACGGTAATGCCTTTGAAGAAGTAATCAAATTTATCGCTTATAATCTAATTCTAAAGACAATTTATTGCATGAAAAACAAAATCTGTTTATTGTTTATACAGTAGAGTTCCCTCAAATCCGCACAGCTTGGGACCAGAGGTTGTGCAGATTTTAGAATTTTGCAGATTTCTGGTCATTGATTTGTTTACATTTTTGAAACATTAATTTGATAGGTAGTTAAGCAAGGGAAATTATAATGAATGCTTACAATAAAGTGAAACATTAAAATAAGTAAAATATTAAAATAATTTATTAGTTTAAAAGTAAGTACTTATTAAAATAATTATGTAAAATAAAAATTTAGACAGATATTAAATTATTACCGATGAAATCGATTCAATTCGATTCCAAAAGTCCTATGCTGCCACCTAGTGGTAAAGTGATCGTAAGTCATTATTCGTTCTTAGCACTACGTGGACCACAGATTATTATCGTACTAGTAATGTAAATTTATTTAGTTATAAATCAGCTGTAACAGCCAAAGGAAAATGATTAACAAAAAATTTAGTAAAAAAAACATTGCAGTAGTCGCTGATTTCGACACCATCTTGAATTTTGTTCCTGCAACTTAACTGCAATTTCATTGTTTACATCTGAAAAAAATATGCGGATTTAAGCATTCATGGATTTTAGGGAGTCTACTGTATTATGAAACATACATCATAAAATGGTTGGATTGATCCCGACACAAGATCTAATTATTTACATTCTTGGCTCTTAATGAGTATTTATGAGTAAGTATAATGATTTGAGGGTCATTTAATATAGCTTTTATAATGATTTTGGAATCTTAATGAGGATTTATTAGTAATATAATTAGTACCTGATGCCCTTTAAATGAAGATTTATAATAATTTATAGCTAATTTAATGTGTTTTATGATATCCTAATTAGAATAATTGCACATAATTTTTGTAACCAGCATAACGTAATTTTATTTTCATCTTTAATATGTATCTTTATGAAAGTGCAGTCCTGACTCTGTAACCAGACAAACAAAGCATGTACATCTTGGCTCAGAGAAGTTGTGGTACATTGAAAACATTTAAATAAGTTTAACAATTAATTTCTCATGATGCATGGAATATTAATTACATTAATTCATTTTATTTAATAAACTATTGTAATCCTTAATGGCAACATAAATAAAAACAATCAACATTGACCCTAAAATAAAAACAATATACAGTCGAATCTCTCTATAACGAAACTCCATACATCAAATTTCTCTATATAATGAATTTTTAGTAGGAACGATTCACTTTTCCCATGATTTCATTAAAAACAGTCTCCATATAGCGAAATATCTATCTCCAAATAACGAATTTTTTATAAAATGTTCTTTATTTATTCAGTTTAAAAAAAGCATCCATTTAACATGGAATCAATTTTTCATCACTGATTCCTGATTTATCGTTCAGTGCTGAGTTTTTTTATCTTACTTTTCTACCTTGAATCTCCTTGTTCTTTATGTCCAACGAATTCTTCTCTCCCCCCCCCCCCCCCCACACACACACACACACTCCTTCCAACATCCTTCTTAAAACAAATTAAGTAATTGAAGTTTAAGGTGAATAAGATCGAAGATAATGAAATAAATAATTAAATAAAAGAAATACAATATTAGGTTAATATTTATAGTTAAACGTTTCAAATTCATAATTAAACACCTCAAGAATTATTTTTTTCATAATTTACACATTAAATGGGAATTATTACCCATTCTCTATATAACGAATTTTTACTGAAACAATGGATTTCGTTATACAGAGACTCGACTGTATATCATTGTTTTTTAAATGTTATTTATATATCATTTTTTATTTTATAATATTCGTTTTTAAAGTAGTTAATTTAATCAATGGCCTTCAATTTACTTATTTTTATATACTTACTTATTTTATTTTATATTTACTCAATACTTATTAAATTAGCTATAAATTCCCTCCCATCCTGTAGAGTTTGTGATTTGCTTGGACAATTTTGGATAATCATCATTTCCATTTAGAGTCCCTTGAAAAATGTTAAATTGGGGTTTCACTGTATATATATCATCGTTTTTAAAATGTTATTTATATAATCATTTTTTATTTTATAATATCCGTTTCTAAACTAGTTAATTTAACCAATACCCTTCTATTTACTTATTTTTATATACTTACTTATTTTATTTTATATTTACTCAGTACTTATTAAGTTTATTCCTATTTATTCATTCTACTTTAAATAAATGTTAATCTTAATCATTTCTTAATTTCTTCAATTAATTTCATTTCTGTTTTATGAGTATAGATGGCAGCACTAAACATTTCTTTTTAAAAAACCTATAGTTTTCCTTTTTCACACCAGATGGCAGTAATGTTCTGATTCTCAGCAACTTTTGACCACATGTTCTAATAGTCCTAACCTAATCTGTTTGCAACCTCATGTGCTTTCACATTGTAAGTCAACTTTATAATGTTTTGGATCCTTTTATGTAATTGAAGTATTGTGTTCTTATAATTTTTAATATCCTGTGTGAGGTGTATCTTTTTTTGGATCTCTTGGTATTTTATTTTATGATGCATTATTAGGTGCTAAATTTTGTCATTTTAGGCTTAATGCCGACAAAATTGGATGAAATAATGCATTTTCACTATGAATTAACCAACAAGCACCTCTGATGATTCTGTGGGTTATTCATAGTTTTTTTATTTTACATACTGGTTTCCTATGTTCATATCGTGTTCATCTTTAGAATCTTACCATTTCATATATTTGTGATTTCGTCTTTATTATATATATATGTTGCTGCTGTATACATATGCAGCTAACATGTTCGCGATAGCATTTAAGCTGCGATCGTCTTAAAACATCATTCGGATCTATATCCGATATTGTAAATAAATAATTTAACACAATATTAAATTAATAACACCATTTGAAACACGTACTCTAGCGAGAACATACTGAGCATGCTAGCTTTATTGAAATCAACCACGCTATCTGCACTGAAGATACAGTTACAGTGAAAAATATACAATATTCATAGGGTTAAATAAATGAAATGTTAAAATACAAATTAATTTACAAAAACTATTCTGAAGATTAAAAATACATTTTAAGATAGAGAAATTTATTTTAAATTATTATATTAGCAAGAAATATTTTATGTGCAATTATAAATATTATTTCAAAATTTACTACTTGCGATGCGTAGCTTGTTTTCATTTGTATAGAGTTGCCATCTGCCGGTGTATTATGACCTGACATTACTCCTCTACCAGTAACTAAGTTACGATACTAGAAATCATGGCAGGACATATAGAGTTAAATATTAAAATAATGCCTTAAATAAGTTGATTTAAAATTTTGCGTAGAAAATAATCATATACATGACACAATACCGACTTATCTTTTTGAAACAATAATAGTAATAATATATAAATAATAAAATTCAGCAATGAAACTGATGATTATTAATAACATTGTAATTAGAGTAATTTCTGATAGTAAATTTAAAATAATCTCATGGAAAAGAAAACTTTCTGAAATATATGAGATTATAAATATTAATGAGTTAAATGATAATATGAAGTAAATAAACTCGACAAAAAATTTTACACATTACAAAGAAATCAATAAGAAAATAAAACAAACAGTAATAAAAATTGAAACTCAGTCCTTAAAGCGAACTGGCATATTAATTTTTCTGTTTTGTCATCAGAGTTGACCTGTGGGGTATGAGACTTTGATTACTGTCTCACAGGACAACATATATGCTGGTTTCAGCCGGTCAACTGAAATATTTACATTTTTATCTTTAATGGACAAAGTAAAATATTTGTCGAATCTTTTTACTACAAGGAATGGTCCTTGATAGGCTGGCTCCAGAGGTTTTTTTATTCTGTCTATTCGAAGAAACACATGTGAGCAGGAATTGAGATTTTTATGAATAAATATGCTATTTTGTGTTGCCTGTTTTGATGGCATTGGTTTTAATTTGTTCATAAAACTTTGCAGGTTAGCTACAAAGGTGTCGGGATCTATATGAACAGTGGGTTCATCGAAAAATTCAGCTGGCAGTCTAATATTTGTTCCATAGACCATCTGGGCTACTGAATGATTTGTACCACTTTTGATCACCGATCTGAGTCCAGGAAGCACTGTTGGCAAAATCTCTGTCCATCTTGCATTACTGTGTGCTTTAATGGCTGTTTTCAGAGTTCTGTGGAACCTTTCGACTTTGCCCTGGCATTGTGGATGGTATGGTGTTGATGTTCGCAGCTTTGCACCACAAATGTTTGCCAAGTTTGTGAGCAGTTGTGACTTGAATTGTCTTCCTTGATCTGTTATTATGGTTCCTGGTGAACCAAATCTACAGATCCAATGTTCATAGAATGCTTTGCTCACTGTTTCTGCACTGATTTCTGGCAAAGGGACAACTTCTGTCCAACAAGTAAACCTGTCAATGCATGTTAAACAGTAGATATGTCCATTAGATGGAGGCAAAGGTCCAATTAAATCGATATGAACCACATTAAATCTTTCATCTGGTTCTTGGTAACTAGAAAATTGAGATTTGGTATGTCTGTTTACCTTGGTCTTTTGACAATTTACACAAGTTTGAGCCCATTCTTTCACTTGCTTATTAATTCCTGGCCAAATAAACCTGGCAGCCATCTCTTTGACAGTAGATTTTATGCCTGGATGCGACAAGCCATGGACTTGATTAAAAACTTCTTTCCTGAACTTAGGAGGAATATATGGACGAATCTTGTTGTGGGATATATCACACCATAGAGTTTTTCCAGATGCAAAGGTATAAGGTTTAAAATCTAAAGATGTGTTGCTGGAACATAACTTCTGGAATTCTGTATCATGACTCTGTTCATGAGCAATTTGATCATAGTCGACAACAGAAACTGTCTCAATTCCTGACAAGGTGTCCGCAACCACATTATCTTTACCACTAAGATATTGGATGTCAGTAGTAAACTCAGAAATGTACTGGAGCTGGCGCAGCTGTCTTGGAGAAGCTTTCTCATTTTTCTGCTTGAATGCAAATATTAATGGCTTGTGTTCTGTCCAAACTGTAAATTCTTTACCCTCTAACAGATATTTGAAGTGTTTGATGGAAAGGTAGATTTCCAATAAATCACGGTCATATGTACTGTACCCTTTTTGAGTTTCATTGAGCGTTTTTGAGTAGAATGCAATTGGCTTCCACATGTCATCTTCAAACTGCTCTAATACTGAGCCTATCGCCCAATCTGAAGCATCTGTGCATAAAGATAATGGGAGTTCAGGCTTTGGAAAACATAAAAGTGCAGCATTAGCTAGGTCAGTTTTGCATTTTTCAAATTGTTGAATACTTTCATCAGTCCAAGGGACTTTTCTTCGATCCTTTTTCTTAGCACCTTTCAGCATTTCATGGAGTAGTGCTTGAGTTTTTGCAGCGGGTATGATCCATGTCAATTCAGGCAGCCAAAAAAAAAAAATCTTACCTTCATAGACTCAGAAGTTTTTGAATTGAACATAGGTTAAAATTCAATAAAAAATAAGATACTTGTATATTTTGGTTTTGCTCAAAAAAATTCCTGGCCCGAGATACAGGCCGCCAAAGATGGCATCCCGGGCACCATTTCCAATTTGCCATTTTCGATAAAAATTTTAAAGTGCTCTATCTCTAGAACGGTGAAAGATATTTTGTTGCGGTTTTTTTTATTTTAAAGATAATTTTCTTCTGTTTAAAATGATATACCCAATTTTGAAAAATGTATTCAACTTTTCTTGTGGCAACCTTTTGAAAAAAAAAATTATTTTTCAAAAAATTTTTTTTTTTGAAAATGCCAATTTTAAAAATTTTGATTTTTTTGCTGTTGATCAGTACCATTGGGAACTATCTTCACTGTAAAGGAGAACTTCCACTTTTGAGTTTAACAAATTCTAGAAACATTTAAAAAATTCAGAGAATTTTACAGGAACTGTATATATACAGTTCCAGTAAAAGTCACTGAATTTTTGCTTATTTGTATCCTATTTGTAAGGATAAGCCTACTATATATCCTAAACAAGTTACAAATTGCAATATCAAATGTGGCAAATGAGGTGCGTGCATAGTATTAACTAGTTTTATAAATATTCAGATCTTGGTGCAATAAGTGTTACACTCTTGGGCAAAAAGGCATGAATACAAAATTTACTGTAATTCCATATATTAAATTCAGTAATACGGAAGTATTATGAATCCATCTTAAAAGGACTTAATCGCCATGGCAGCCTAGAATCATTGCCTATCATGGTACATCATTAAATCAATTATGTATTATAGGATTTTTAAATAGAATGAAGAAAACTTTTATTAATGTCTTTTATGTTTTAATTTGATTTTCATAGCATTTGAAGTGATACATACTTTATTGCAGAGGTTTACAAAAAATTACTTTCTGTGTCATAGAAAGTGCATAGTGTTTACAGGGACATACAAAAGATTTCGGATACTTTACCTTATTGGAAATACTGAACATTAGCAATGATTGCTAGAGGTGCATTTTTAGTTGCGATATGAGTTTTTAAGTTTAATTAAATATTTCCATATTACGTTGTGTGTATAAAGGTTGTAGATCATATACAGGGCTACACAAAAGAAATCATAAGGGTATTGCTGGAAGTGCATTTTTAGTTGTGTTTGAGTTTTTAAGTTTAACTAAATTTTTCCATATTACGTTGTGTGCATAAATGCTGTAGATCATATACAGGGCTACACAAAAGAAATCTTAAGGGTTTACTGAGTATGAATGAAAGTAGCTTAAAGGTGATTTTTAAATGAGTTATGCATTTTTACACTGAACTACATTTAGTATACTAAGATATGTTTGGAGAATATAGATAAAATGGTATACAGGTCCACGCAAAGAATTAGATACATGGCCGTCTATGGATGATAATCTCTGGAAGTATGATTTCACTGGTTTTAAGGATGTTTTAATCTTAAATATTAGCTAAATAGTGGCATGTATATAAAGATAGTAGGTAAAATACAGGGTTGTATGAAAGTATTCAAGTATGCTTCTGTCTATTGACATAAATTCCTAAAAGTCAAATTCTGACCTATTTATGTGCTTTTAACAATTTCCAACATAGTTGAAAGTCTTTATGGATTCGATTTATCTGCCCATCTGTCTGAACTCTAACTTGTGTTAATATAATTTGTATTGCTGTGTAATTGATATATGTTATTGAGATTGTTTTACTATGTTCGGTATTGAAAATAAAGTATGTATCACTTCAAATGCTATGAAAATCAAATTAAAACATAAAAGACATTAATAAAAGTTTTCTTCATTCTATTTAAAAATCCTATAATACATAATTGATTCAATGATATATCATGATAGGTAATGATTCTAGGTTGCCATGGCGATTAAGTCCTTTTAAGATGAATTCATATTACTTCCGTATTACTGAATTTAATATGTAGAATCATAATAAATTTTGTATTCATGCCTTTTTGCCCAAGAGTGTAACACTTATTGCAACAAGATCTGAATATTTATAAAACTAGTTAATACTATGCACGCACCTCATTTGCCACATTTGATATTGCAATTTCTAACTTGTTTAGGATATATAGTAGGCTTATCCTTACAAATAGGATACAAATAAGCAAAAATTCAGTGACTTTTACTGGCACTGTATATATACAGTTCCTGTAAAATTCTCTGAATTTTTTAAATGTTTCTAAAATTTGTTAAACTCAAAAGTGGAAGTTCTCCTTTACAGTGAAGATAGTTCCCAATGGTATTGATCAACAGCAAAAAAATCAAAATTTTTGGGATTGGCATCTCCAAAAAAAAATTTTTTTTTGAAAAAAAATTTTTTTTTTCAAAAGGCTGCCACAAGAAAAGTTGAATACATTTTTCAAAATTGGGTATATCATTTTAAACAAAAGAATATTATCTTTAAAATAAAATAAACCGCAACAAAATATCTTGCACCGTTCTAGAGATAGAGCACTTTAAAATTTTTATCGAAAATCGCGAATGAGAAAGGACGCCGGGGATGTCATCTTTGGTGACCTGTATCTCGGAGCAGGAATTTTTTTGGGCAAAATGAAAATATACAAGTATCTTACTTTTTCTTAAATTTTAACATATGTTCAATTCAAAAACTTCTGAGACTATGAAGGTAACCCCTGCCTGAGTTGATATGGATTCAGCCAGCGTCTTTCAAATATCTACGATAAAAGTTCACCAATTCCAGGAAAGTACGTAGGTCATGAAGGGTTTCAGGCAACTTATAATCCAGAATTACTTGAACTTTGACAGGAAGAGGTGAGGAACCTTTCGCAGTGATGAGGTATCCCAAAAATTCAACTTGGTCAACTCCCATTATGGATTTAGAGACATTAATGCGAAGGCCATAGTTGTTTAATCTCTCAAAGACAGTTTTTAGATGCTCCTTATGTTCAGCTTCTGAGCATGAAGCAACTAATACATCATCCAGGTATGGAAATAGAAAATCCAAGCCATAAAAAACCTCATTAATGAACCTCTGAAATGTAGCTGGAGCATTTCGCAAACCAAAACTCATAACATTAAACTCGTACAAATCAAATGGGGGTAATTACGGCAGTTTTGTCTTCCTCAGCAATAGGGATCTGATAGTACGCTTTAACAAGATCAATTTAAGAAAAAATAACTTTATCTTTTAAGATGAAGTGGAAATGTTCAATTCTGGGTATGGGATATCTGTCTGGTATTGTTTGCTCATTTAATTGTCTATAATCACCACAAGGTCTTAAGGTACCATCCTTTTTGTTTACTAAGTGCAGAGGACTGGCCCACTGAGATTTAGAAGGTCGAATTATATCAATTAGCAAGCACAAATTGAAATTCCTGTTTGGCTAATGCAAGCTTTTCAGGATTCAATTGTCGAGCTCTAGAATGCACTGGTTGACGTTTAGTTTGGATATAATGCCTAACATCATGTTTAACTGATTTATTTAAAATATTTGGTTTTGTTACATCTGGATACAAATTTAATAAATCACTAAATTGGGATTTCACTTTTAACGGACAACTGAGTTATACCATCAATTAATTTTTGTTTATGAATATCAATTAGTAAATTAAATTGATGTAAGAAATCAGCACCAATGATGCCTTTACTCACCTTGGCCACGATAAAAGGCCATTGAAAAGCACGTCTTAATCCCAAATCTAGTGTAAGAGTTTTAATTTCATAAGTTGGGATGCGTTAGCGGCATATAACACATATGAGCATGGTTGCTCCGCTCTAATATTTGCCGGAATTAACGAGACATCAGCACCACTGTCCACTAAAAATCGAACACCAGTTTGTTTGTCTTTAACAAATAGTCTGTACTTGCGGCAATCTATTTTTGTTGCAGCAGGACTTGCCGCCGACTCTACTGCTGAGAGGAGTTTTCCGAATGTTGCCAACTACAGGGTTGTTTACACTTTTCTGGAAGACACTTCTTCCTAAACTTGAAGTTTCCTTGACTGACTGCCAGACTACGAGGTCGCTGCTGGACATACAGGCTCGCTATTTGTTGTTCCAAACTGGAAATTTTATCCAAGAGGGTCTTTGTTGATTTTGGCGAATTCCATTCATCTCTACGATTTTGTCAGCCATTTGAGCTAATTTTTCAAGATTTTCGTCACTAACAACAATAATGTTCTTTAGAGAATCTGGCAATTTTTCCAACCAAAGAGTTCTTAGCACTTTGTCTGAAATATCTTTTGTATCGCCCAATGTTTGCATTTTACGTAACAGTTGACTGGCTTTCAAGTCACCAAGTTCTAGTCCAGTTAACAGTCGTTTTATACGAAGGTTTTCACTTTCTTTGAAAGTGTTCAAAAGTCTGTCTTTTGCGGCAGCATATTTATTTGTAGACTCATTTTGTATGATATCCCAGATATTTTCTAGGAATTTCGGATCGAATTGTGCAATGAGGTAGTTGAATTTAGTATCATCAGATGAAATTCCGGCAATCTTGAATTGTGCTTCAATCGTGACAAACCACATTTCGGGTTTTTCTGTCCAGAATGGCAGAATTTTGACGCTAACTTTACTAGCTTCCGCTAATCCAGTATCTTGAGGAGAAGGAGTCATTTTTACTCAAATTATTTTAGATTGAAAGAAAATATAGTTCAAAAACGGGTCACCCATTGTTGCTGCTGTATACATATGCAGCTAACATGTTCGCGATAGCATTTAAGCTGCGATCGTCTTAAAACATCATTCGGATCTATATCCGATATTGTAAATAAATAATTTAACACAATATTAAATTAATAACACCATTTGAAACACGTACTCTAGCGAGAACATACTGAGCACGCTAGCTTTATTGAAATCAACCACGCTATCTGCACTGAAGATACAGTTACAGTGAAAAATATACAATATTCATAGGGTTAAATAAATGAAATGTTAAAATACAAATTAATTTACAAAAACTATTCTGAAGATTAAAAATACATTTTAAGATAGAGAAGTTTATTTTAAATTATAGTATTAGCAAGAAATATTTTATGTGCAATTATAAATATTATTTCAAAATTTACTACTTGCGATGCGTAGCTTGTTTTCATTTGTATAGAGTCGCCATCTGTCGGTGTATTATGACCTTACCTATACAATTACTTTTACTGTCTATATTTTCATCTACTGCTATTGAATCAAATAAATATTTCTCAGTGCACCCTGTTAGTTATATTATTGAACGCAATTTTTTACACTGTCATGTCATTGAAGATGAGATCTAGATTAACATCAGAATGACACACCCCGCTTCAGGATTATTATTTCCTAACAACTTCTGTTGATCCACAACTGATCTGAACTGCAACCCAAAATGAAATAAATTAATACTGTACTTAAGATAATTATATCAATAACAGTGACTTTATTTTTTATGAAGTAATTAAACATCTAAAAATTAAATACCACATATTTATAGCATCTCAAATAAAATTTGGGATTTTCTTTTAACCCACTTAAGCCTGGCGTTGCATTTTAGGGACGTTTCGAATTTTACTACTTTTTTATCATTTTCTTCTTTACAACATGAAAATTGTCTTTATCTATTACCAAGAGATGACAGCATAAGATGGATATTTATTTGCTTACCGTAAAATCCCATTAATCCACCTTTCCCGATTAAGTGCCCCCTCCCCTCCCACTATGTAAACAAATTGGAAAATTCAAGAAATCCTGAGAAAGTGCCCTCCCCGCAAAAAAATTTTGGTGCACACCAAAATTTTTTTGCAGGTAGGGCACTTTCAATACCAAAAATTTTATCTCGCGAGTCATTTTTTTTTCTTCCAATGGATGAGAAAGGAGTGACAATTCTATATCGCAAACGCAAACAGTAACATACAACTTAAACTGTTGCCAATCTGAAAAAGCAATATAACCAAACATTAGTTTTGCTGTAGATTTATCTCTATGGCGATATGAAGGTAATTGTTAGCCCTATTTTTCCTTGATGTTTATACTTTAAAAGTTACTTTATTTTAATCATTTCTTTTCAACTAGGTCTATTATTCTACTAACTTTTGATTTCATTCAGTTTTTTTCAGATCTCATTTCGGTGTTTGCACTTATCATATCGTCGTAAACCTCAGAGGAAACCATAAACACAGTTCAGTTATTCGTTTTACGATTCGATTCACATCATCGAACTTTTCACTACCGATTGGTATTTCCATTCTGTACATAACTTCATATTTATACGTATAATTAATATTTTTCATAATACTATTAGCCTTGTATATTATTATTACTAAATATATAAAATAATAGTGATAATAAAAATTTACAGCCTTTTTTTATTTTTAGTAACTTTGGGAATTAATTTTATATCGTGTTGGTTTCCTTTCATCTAAGTTATGGTAGATGGCACCAAAATAACGCAAAATCAGTTTTATTGCTATTATTATTAAGTACTGAATAGGTGATTTAATTTGATATTTGAAGGTGATATACATAATATTTACTTTATATATCACTATTTAAAATGAATTGATGTAATGATAAAGTTATTTTTTTTAATTAATTCTATGTCAGCCTGATTTAAATTTCCCCTTATAACACATTTCTTCTTTAAAATAATAAAAAATAAAAAAATAATAATCAGTTTCATTTGCAATATTTTCCATGTTATTATTGTTATTTTTGTGACTTGTATTATTTATTTAGCCTTTATAGATAAGAAATGATGATTAAAAAAAAAAAAAAAAAAACGATTATTTAATCTCCCTAATTTACAATAGATGGCGACACCACATAAAATGTTACTTGTTTTAGAAAGAATTTTAGGACATTTTCAAACGCAATTTCTTAGTGTTTTTTAATTATTTTAAATTATTAAGTTCCTTTTATTTTTCTGTTACCATATTAATTAATGACAGATATTAGTGTTGTTATTTATCTAAATGCATCCCAAAGCTTTTGAAATCCAGAATTTTCTATAATTTGAAATCACCATTAATCGCAAAGTTACTGTTTTTCTATTTTGTATATAATTTTTTTTTTTTCAAAATGTTTTTCTTTTCTCACTTTATTAAAATAATGCTTATTTTGCGACGATCGGCCATTACCATCCTCCACCCCACCACCCATACAATTACTACAATTTTAATACCGTGTAAGCACCCCTCCGATTTTTTATGATTTTCTGTCATGTTTGGCGGGGCGGAGATTAATGGTATTTTATGGTAAATGAAGGCCTCTTTTCGGTGTTTATTGATTTTTCATTTTTGGTACTTTTCAGTTAACCAGGCGCCAGTGTTATATTTACGTACATATATAAACATATATGTACACATATATATATGAGGACCCTAGAAGCCAAGGGATACAAGTGACAAAATTTAGATTTCAAGTAAATTGAGTTCAAAGTTGAACATCAATAGTAATTAACTGAATTGAAATATGAAACTGTTGATGATTTCTTAGTGGTCTATGAATTCTTATTTCAATAACTGTGAAAAAAAAAGTGGAGTACAATTTTTTTTTAAATTTATAACTAAGAAATCTTTATAATCATTCGGCACTTGTACTCTTTGGCTTCCAAGCGGTACACAAGAAATGAAAAATTATGAAATGAAAAAATGAATTTATAAAAGTTTTAAGAACAATGTTAATACAAATGAATGAAAGGACAAAATTTTGTTCTAATATAAGTTTTAAAGCTTTATTATAAGTTTTGAAACATTGAAATTTTTCCATTTTTTAACCGTTAAAATGCATTTATTTAAAGTATAAGAAAGAAATTCTAAAAATAAAAAAAAGACGCGAAACAGCTTTAAAATATGGAACAATACTCTTCTAGTGATAACATGGGAACAACACATCTACATTATCTCATCCTCATCTGTTTTATAAGCACGTTAGGCTCATCAGCCTGATCTTCAGAAGTGTGCGGGGTTTCAGTCTCTCCTGGTGCCACTTGGTGAGGAAGATCTCAGTAAAAAAAGTGGTACACTTGAGGTACAAACTAGAATAATTTAATGAGATTTTTAAAATAAAGTTACTTGATTTTCAGGTGCTATGGGAAGCTCAGGCAGAACTGTAGGGCATCTTCCGGCACAGCAGGACTTCACCTTTACCTCGTGGGAAGGTTCTAATTCACCACCAGCAGTTTCTTTGTAGAAAAATGTCAAGTTTTTTTTTTTTTCCTCAAAATGCAGTCACTCTATATTTCGAGATACGTTTCACTGACTTTATAAAGAATGGTGCACGTGACTCGATTAATAAAATGTTCATCTTTTAGCACTTCTTTCGTGAAGTTTTGGCTAGAATCATTTACAAGTTGAGCCCAGTGCTCTGGAACATACAGATCCCTTTTATTTCGCTTCTTTCTAATTTCTATAAGCCCAAAGTCTTGGTCACATTCATTGTAGGAGTGTCCTGAAATCAAAAAGTGCTGATCGACTGTTTCTATGTGTGTATTTTTTTTATGATGTACAGCCAGAGAACGGGTGGCTTTTATTCTGTCCTCCACGACTGTCACTAAAAGCTGTAATATACCTGGACTTGGGAGGAAGAGTCTTTATAAATTTCAAACATCCGCGAAAAGCCTGGCCTTCATTCCACATGTACGTATGGGCAGTTCCGCTTTTAAGGTTATGAATGTTCAAGTTGTATGTCCAAAGTTGACGTAGGTATGACGACCTTAGAATTGGTTACATGTGGAGTTGGCATGATCTTTTTCAAGTCATAGCCTATCGAGACCTTTGAATTTTGGAATGTGTCTTTGGCTAATCTGGCAGCTTCTGCTTTGCGGAGATGTAGTTCCTTTTGAGTTCGATGTTTCTCATCTGCGTTTCCATGGTCTATTTTCAATTGTAGCTTGTCACACATAACATATGTATCAGTCTCCGGTCGGTGAAAACTGAGATTAAAATGGGTGTTAAAAATGTGTCAATAGAAACTTTCCTTGACCGGCTGTACGCGCTTTTCTTCTAGGTAAATGTGAACACTGAGTTTGTACATCTCCTTTAAATTGAGTTTTGGATTCAGGTATTTACGGTTGGGGGTCTTCTCTAGTGTAATGGCTTGTGCATCGAGGAAACTTGTTTATGTGTTTTTTGGTGACATCAATACGGTCTCGTGACATTTTATTCGATGGTCCTTTTCTTCCTCTTTCAGGTGCGACAGAAGCTATTTCTTCCTTTTGTTTACTATGTTCTGCAACCGTTTGTTAGAAACATCTTCGTCTTTTTGTACCAATCGCTGTTTAAAGATTATTAAATTCGTGTGACGTTTTAACAGCCATGATGTCGTTAGTCTCGATTCAGCTATGTGGATGTCACCGGATACAAGTGCACTTATACCCCTTGGCCTCCATGTGTTTCACAGTTTCAGGAAAGAGGTTAAGTAATTGACCCCTAGAACGTAGCGCATAATTAAAAAATCACTTATATCTCTTCACCTACAAACAAATAGACTTATTTCCATATAGCCTGTGCACTTAACTCAATTTTTAAAATTTTGTCACTTATACTCCTTGACTTCTGGGGTCCTCATATACATATGTATGTATATATTTATGAGTGTGTACATATATATATGCACATATATGTGCATATATATGTATATATGAATGTAAATGGCACCCGGCTAACCGAAAAGTACCTCATTTTTCAAGATAGCGGAAATGTAAAAAGTAAGTTTATTTGTATTTTTTGTAGCAAGGATCCAAATAAATAAGTCAGCTTGTTGACTTCTTTGAAATATGTATTTTTTCAAATTGCAAAATTATAGGTACGAGCCTATTTTTTATACATGTTTGTATCGTACAAAATAGAGGGCGCAAATGGGTGCCTATTTCTATTAGCCATTGAGGGGACAGTTACTGATGTAAAGTCCTTTTCAAGGTGATTTTGAAATAAATTGTTTTTTAGTCTCCAATACGATTATTCTTAATTTATTATTAATAATATTTATAATGTTATTAGTCTCTGTAAAGAAATAAATATATTTTTTTAATAGTTCATGCTTAATTTATATAAATTTAGACAAAACATATAATTATTCATTTTTTCATATATGGATATTCCCATAAGTAAGTACGAGTAATAAGCCTTGATTACGTCCACTCATAACCCTATCACACTATATATTCCAAACGGAAAGGTTAAAATATTTATTTGCTTAAAAGACGTTTAAACATAAAACGTGTCCTACATTTTCACCATCCCTTTATGTTACGATTCCGCAAGTTGTTGTTATAAGAGAGTCCATTGAAATTTATTTAAGAGGTTCAAGGGTTTGTAACGACACGTTATCTTTTTGCATCCTGAATATAGGGATTGAATGGTTGGACAACTTGTGGAAAGGGAACACGTGTGATGGTGAAAATGTAGGGCGCGTTTTATGTTTACATTCGATTATTATTTTTTTTTTTCCATTTTTCATATGCATTGTATTTGCAATTTCTGTTCTACATTCTGATGACGACTCAGTAAAGAGTTGAAACATGTGAATATAGATTTTTAATTTACTTTTAATGTGTTTTTAGTAACGTCTTTTAAGCAAATAAATATTTTAATATATATTTTGACCTTTTCGTTTAGAATATATAGTCTATATGATGTTCCCATATTTAGTACATTTACATTTTATAAAATATATATATATATATATATATATATTAGCATAATTTTCTTAAGCATTTTTCCAATTCATTTTGCAACCTTTTAAAGTGATTTTAGCAACAAATTTGAGAAAACAAAAATTCAGGCACAAATGGGTTGATAAAAATCAATATAAAACTAAACCTGACAAGTCACACCATAATAATCAACATTCACAAAAGAAAATAGACTCAAAGCAAACAAGTGGTGCCAATCCAATCTGTACCCAGAGATTGGCTAGAATCAGGCCACATCATCTCATGCAGGCAGATTAAAATGAGTAAGAACATTTACTAGATTAAAAAAGATAATGTAAACTGAAATAGCATGGAAAGCATCTTTTAAAGCATCAATACAGGATAATGATGACCACAGCAGGTAAACCCAGTTAATCCAATTCAAGTGGAATTTGTCCATTAAAAGGCTTATATAGGGCAAAGAAATAGAATATCAAAAAGGTATGTAAAAGTATATCATAAAACTACGAGAATAAAGAAGTGTTATGAAAAATGACATGTATTAAAGAAATGTATTATTCCTTATTTTAAAAACTCGTATTTATAAACACTATACATAAAATAAGAAAATTTTCAGAAGGATAATTAACCTAAATATACAAAATGAAAACTGATAATTAACCTGATTCACAGATTATTTACTATTATTATCAAGGTAGTCAGTCAAAAATCAATGTCTTTTTTGTTGTCTGCCTCTCAGGATTTGTGTATATTTATTTTTTAAATATCCTATTTTCCTTGATATTTATTTTCAAAATATTAAGATGTTTAATATTTTGTGTATTTGATTATTCATTTTCAAAATATCACTGTGATCATTTTGATATTTTCAGTCAAAAGAAGTGTCAATGAAATTTTCAACTGTTGTTCTGTAGATAGAGAAATTTTGTTACAGGCAGTGACTTTTGTAGCCAAAGAAGAAAACAAACATATTTTCCAACTATTATGTTTGAAGCTGTTATTTTTAAATGTATAACTAATAAAAATAGTTTCTTAGACTGACTCTGAATTAATTGTCTCACATAATTTTATGTGAGACAATTGATTCAAAACTGCCATTGAAAGATAAACTGTCTGATTTAGATAATCAGTTATAGACAGCTTCATTAGAAAAAAATCTTTTTCTGATTCTGGTTTATTTGAGTCTAAACTGTACAGCGTGTTAGGGAATAGAGCAAGCTTACACCCAGTTAAAATTCTTCAATTAGAAAAAATCTATTTTGTAGTTATAAAATATTGTTTGATTAAGTTTTCATGTTAAGTGTAACATGTTCCTAATTTATAGTATGCTTGAAAATAAGTATTGTCAGCTCAGCAGAGAGTCGACTATTTTGAAAGTATCGAATATCTATCAAAATATCATGATATTTACGAACCCTGCTGTGCATTATTTCTAATAGGACACACCCATTAAATACTCTCGTATTTCAGGTGGGAAAAATCAACACAGCTTCTATAAACAAGCAGGGTTTAAGTAGATGGTAAAGCATCAAGCACACACTTTAGAGGGATTTATTTGAGCACCTGCACTATGGCTCCTGTCTCTGTATTCTCTTTTTCTTGAAACCACTCTTCTTCATCCGATTCGCTCACGGACCCTGAGAAATCTTCGTCAAAGTTGGGGGAAGAGAGTTCATGAATCACATCACCATCAGAAAAAGAAACGTAATCTCGTGGGAAAATGATACCGCAACCCATCTTGTCTCCTGAAAATAACAAATGTACAATAACAGAAACAACTTCCTTTTCAGATACCTAATAGATCGTGATTTTGAGGAAAAAAACTGTAAAAATTATTCTTATTAACCCTTTATGCATTTTTTAATTCATTTAACATAAAATTGATATCAATACTAACTTTTTAAAGTACATCTTTATATAATAAAAGGCAGTGTAACGCATCTGGGGCGAACCCATCAATCTTGCCAGTCTCCAGGGTTGGAAAAAAACATGTTTTTTTTAGAAAAAAAACAAAAACATGTTTTTTTTTTGTTTAAAACATTTTTTTCTCATTCAACAGCACAATTTTGATTAAAGTGAACAAAAATGATTAAATTAAATATAAAGAATGAAAATATTTTCAAAAAACAGTAAATAAGAAAAAAATTATTTAATAAATACCAAACATTAATTAAAAATTAATTTTTTATTCTCAACTAAAACATCTAATTATTAAGTTCTTAAAAATTGTAACAAGCTTGGCAACCTTATCAACACTTAACTGGTTTCTAGTTTTGCTCAGCACAAAGCCAAAAGTCAAAAACTCTTTCTAAACCATCCACACAGCTGTATGTAATTGTTTTGTGATCAGCATGATATTTTTATCGACATGTTTTCCAAGGCTTATCCACCAAGATAAAGGCGTTATTTCTACAAAATTGTCCACTTTATTTGATTCTTGAACACCGAATTTATGATTGGTAACTGACAGCATATCATTTTCTTTTTGCATTATTATTAACGAGTTGGAACCCGTCGAAATTCGACGAACTAAAATGTTTAGAAAGAAACTGTTAGATCAAAATATGATAAACCTACAAAAATAATTACAATAAAAAATTCATCCTCTATTGGTTGTCTAATTCTTAAAACAAATAATATTTTTAACCTAAAATTACCAAAATGTTATTTCCACAAACTGCAACTGCTTAAATTATTGAAAAATTAAACTGTATTAGAATACGTAATCAAGATGAATAATTATGATGAAATTATCGATAGAGGCTCTTACGTTTGTTTTTATGGGATGAAAAATCAGTAAAGTGGATTTTGTTTTGTCACATCATAAAAATTCCCCCGTAAAATCTCAACTGTACGTTATTTTCACATTCTCAAAATTTACATACGCACCATTCAAGTTCACAATACAAAAGTATTTTAACGCGCAATAGATTATTAATGAATGTATTTCCAAACTTACAGCCACGTTTGTCCGATACAACTTTGCATATGAACATTCTCAAAAACTTTAAGTTCTAATCTCAGTACCCGCGAATAAAAAATTCAGAAATTTGCCTTTAGTTGTCATAGTATTGGCCATTTAGTATTGGTCAAATATTTAGTTTTATCAAAGAAAATTATCGTCTTGTTTTAAGTATGACATCATTTTTACTCACTGAATCATTTTGCCTAGCGTCTCAAACTCAATATCAGCGTAATTTATAAATATTGAAATGTAACTGATTTATGAAGAAGAATGGGTGTTTTTTTAATGGCTGACGTCCTTTTCTGTTCAAAAATTATTAAAAAAAATTACTTTTATTTGTAATGTGAAAATTGCATCAATAAGGATATAATAAATAAAAATAAATAAGACATGGCTATTTTCACTTTACTTTTAATAGAAATGGTGTGCTTCAGTTGCCACAATTACAAAATTGATACTAAAACTATAAAAAAATTAATATCTCAAAAATAAATTGAGATAGAGCTTTCAAACAAATTGCATTTAAATGTAAATTTTCCCCCCTATATTACGGCGTAAAAATTGAAACAGTGCGTTGTTTAGAAGTTTAAAAATTTGCAGTAGCGAAAATTGCAAGACCGAAATTTCATTTCAAATTTCAGAGTGTTGCCATTCGCAGAATGACGAATGCGTTACGCACAGATATGTTTGTCCTTTATAACATAGATAGCGTCAAACATATAACTGGAGAATGGAGCTGACTTAGCTTTATAGTTTATAATTATAGGAATTAGTTCAGGACATAATTCGGCTGCAAGGTTCCTGCCTTTTTCTGTCTCGTCAATTCTCCTTTAAAGCGTGGATCAGTAATGTCTGCCAAGAAATGTACAGATGTCATGGCCATTTCATATCTGTCTTCTATGGCTTTTTCAATGTTTTTTGTAATCATGGTAAGATTACTAGCAGCACATATTTCTGACATTTCTTTTTTAAAATCTTTCCAAACTTCAACTACATCACTAATAATAAATACAATTATTACTCTGAACTTTGTCACATACAATTGCAATATGTTCGAGCCTTTGGATATAATCTTCAACATTTCTTTTTGACTGCAAGTCTATGGACTTTCTTAGAAATATCAGAATTGATTTTCTCTCGATTATCTTCACAAATTTTCAAAATTTGTGACCCATTGCTCATGTAAGACTCCATTGTGTCCAACATGGAATTCCACCTGACACCTGATGGTAACTCAAGCTTTTTAGCAACTGTTTCCCGAAGCTTTGCTGAAGCAAAATGATCATTTCAAAAATATTTAACACTATCAAAACTTGAGCTTTTACATTTTATGATTTTAATGTCTTTTGCCAGAAGATTTAAGACATGAGCTGAACATCCATAAGTTAAAATATTCATATTATGTCTCTCAATCTTTTAAAGCTCATTTCTCATCTTGATGGCAGCATTGTCATTGCAGCAAAGCTGCCAATAAAACAACCATAGCGTTCCTCTACTTTATTTTTGGCAATACTTGCAAGCTCACAAAGATAATTAAATTCATGAGGGTGTATTAATTGAATGTACAAAGTAAATTTGGCCTTTACAAGATACTGTAATTCCTACAACTGTTACTCCATCCGTCAAGAGCAGCACAAACAATCTGTTCTCTTAAATCATTTTTATAAGTTTCCATTCATGCACTTTGTCAAGTAATATGCCTCCTATTTCATGATGATTTGGTGGGTTTTATACTCGACACCATCTTTTTAAATTGGGAATGATATATTTGTTGCGGAAATAAAGCGTGCAACTTGAATACCAAATGATTCTTTAATAAACATTGTTTTAAATGTAATGTTTTAAACATGTTTGTCGGAGTTTCCTCTTAGTCCGCACAACTTTGAAGAAATTCCGTGCTATTTATATGCTGCCACCACCGATATGATTACGTGATATCGGTCACGCACTGAGAGGATTGTTTAAATGAAAACCAACACTTTCAATTAACTAAATTAACAGTTTAATTACACACTATTTACACAATACAAAGCACTATTTACACTTAAAACTCGGATGTAGGTGATCCGGTTCAACATTAAATTAAATACAGTAAAGCTGGCTGTGTACTGTTAAAACTACGTTATATCACTCTCACTCTATATGCGTTAAATTAGCTTTTCCGGAGATCAATCTTAATCTCCTAACACATGGGCTCTAAGCCTCACTCAATCCTATGCTCTACCTAAGAGCTATCCACAAGAACTACTGTCCACTCTGCGCTCTCGGCTCCAACTGCCACGCTCTGTGCCAAAAACGACTGCTTTCTGCACCCTCTGCTTTTACTCAACGTAACCCACAGGGTTTCTACCAGGCTCACATTCCAAGCTCTTTTCCTCGTTCATGGAATGCCTTTGTCTCCCCATCTTCAACAGACATCTCAAAAGGTCGGGCGCACCCCTCTCCAACTATCTTTTTTCCCCTTCATACCATCTGTACATTTTCACCGGCTCAATCCAGTTTCAGATAAGGGAAGAATGTTACTTTGAAATTCCAGTACACAGGCCATACAATATATAATATATTAAGACAAAAATAATATAGAATCCTAGTTCTAATAGCAGATGTTTCTCAGAACCTGACAATGTTTTAAACAAAATGTTTTAAACATAACAACCCTGCCAGTCTCCGATAAGATGTAGCCACGTTAGGCTTAATTTTGATTTGAGATGTATATGAGAAAACTTATCTGCCTAAACACAAATCTTTTCTACCTGAAATACCTTCTGTTCAAAATAATTTTCTATAAAAGATTCAAAATTAATAAAATTTCAATGATTTACGCAGCCATTTCAGAAAACAAACATAGCGCACTTTGTGGTGCGTAAAACGTAAATATGAAGCTGTGGTAAAGAATCATTCCTTTTGCGATTCATTGAAAAAAAATTTAAACCATGGAGCTATGAAGATTAAAGGAGACGACATAAATGACATCACTTGAAGCTGCCCCACACCTGCTGCGTGATGTCAGCCGGGGGTAAAAAGAAGAAAAACACCAATAGGCCTGAAGAACACTTTAACAATGCTTCCCCTTTGTTCTTTCGGATTGGGTTCAACTCGAGATACCTATTTGTTCTGATTAAGTACTATTTAGCAGAGTGCAATTACTTTAAAAATTAATGAATTCTAACTGTCTTTAATTTCTTAACACAATACCTATTAACTCCCATCTTCTTAGTAGAAAATAAAATGTCTACTTACAAATTTGAAGAGACTTGTAGCAGAAATGAGATAGATGACTCACAATGATACATACTAGAAATGAAGACTTCATTAAATAAAAACTAAGATCTTTTTATTTAGGCATATCAGGAAATATCTTCAATTTATACACTTGTAACACCAAAGCAAGAACTAGATGACATGAATGAGAAACTCTCTCATTTTATAATGGTTTGCAACCAATCATGCCAGCACATGCTGGAACTCTTTTGCATAAACAGCAGAAAGTTGAGTAACACTGTGCAACCTGAAAAACATGTCAACAAAGTTTAACTGATACCTTGTTGGTAACCAACCAACCATTCAATCAATTAACTATGAATTTAACTGAAAACCATAAAAACAAAATGTAAACAATATGGATGCCAGCATGCTGTTGAAGTTAAGTGTTAGGGGTTAGTTTTGTTAGTAAGTTAGTAGTTTTTATCATTGAAATATAGTAAAAGGTACCTTTTTAAATAAAACACTTAATACAAGAAATGAAGTTGAAAAATGATGGAAAAAAAACTTAATAAAAAGTGTGGTTCTTCCACAAAATGCCCCCCTTTTCCAGCATTTTTCATTTACTAAACACTTTCAAAAATAGATGTAAATATATTATGCAAAATACATATATACAATACATAATTGAAAATATTTAAATATTTATTTTCAAAAAAGTTCATCAGTTCATGATTTCAAGTTCAAAAAAGTTTTTTTTTTTTTTCTTCAGCATAAGTAAGCAGATCTAAGTTTCATAAATAAGTCCTTGCACAGAGACTTTGTAAGGAGATCAGCTAAATTGTCTTTAGACTTAACATGAATAATGTCAAACACATTTTGTAGATATAAGTCTCTTACGAACATGTATTTTAAATCTATGTATCTATTCCTGATATTCTCAGCTCTGTTCTTAATGAACTGTATAGCTGCAGCATTGTCACACTTCAGTATTGGTTTTTGGTTACCAATAATATTTGAATCAAGGTTAAAAGTAGAATACAGTTGCTCTAAGGTTGAATTCAAGTACTTCAGTTCTTTAGCAGCTTCTGAGGCTGCAATAAATTCCGATTCCATCGGAGACATAGCTACACAGGTCTGTTTCACCACACGCCATGTTATCGGGAGGCCATTTAAGAAGATAGAGTAGCCAGTCCAGGATCGGCGGTCACTCGGGTCACTAGCCCAGCTAGCATCAACATAGGCAGAGAGCTGAGTGGGAGGGTCTTGAGGGTGCATTTGGATTCCTAATTCCTTCGTAGTTCCAAGGTAGCACAGGATTTGTTGAAGGCATTTCCAATGCATAGGTCCAGGATTTTCAACAAATTGCGAAAGAGCTGCTACTCCATAGCTGATATCGGGTCTGCAACGTCCGGAAATGTAGAGTAGGCATCCCAGTAAATTTCTGTATGGAACATCTTCCATCTGGTTGTCATCAGTCGGCATATCTTTCCTAGAAGGAACAACTCCAGGTTGGAGAGGAAGAGAGATTTTAGTAAAGTTTTTAAAATTAAATTTTTCAAGACATTTCTCAATGTACTCTTTACAATGAATTTTCATGGAGTCTCCTGTCATATCAAATTCAATACCCAAAAGTTTAGAAATGGGCCCCATATTCTCGACTTCATATAAACTTTTTATAAGAGAAACTACTTCTTTTAAAATTATTTCATTTTCAGCAAATATCGGCAGGTCGTCCACATATACTAGTACCACTGCTTTTCTTTTATAAGAATAAGCACAAGTAAGTCCTGGTATTTCATTAAAACCATTACTTGTGAGTTTATTGTGCAATTCTTCATACCAACACCTTCCCGACTGATGAAGGCCATATAATGCTTTATGTAATTTTAAGACATGGTTTTCCTTTCCAAGTGTTATGTAATCTGCAGGTTGTCTTATGTATATATCTTTATCTATGGCTCCATATAAATATGCACATCGTACATCTAGAAGACAATGCTTCCACCCCAAAATACATATGAATAAAGCTATAAAAAGTCTGATTAATAGGAAGTTAACCACTGGACTGAATGTTTCTTCATAATCCAGTCCTTCTCTCTGGTTATTCCCCAAGGCTACTAATCTTGCTTTAAAGTTTCCAAACCTATTGCTGGCTTTTCTTTTAAGAGTATATACCCACTTAGTACCTAAAATTTTACAGTTTTCTGGTTGTGGAACTAATGTCCATACATTTCGGTCGATCATAGTTTTAATTTCTGCATCCATTGCCTCTTTCCAAAACTTAGCTTCAGGGAGCATTTTTGCTTGATTCGGAGATCTTGGTATTATGATTTCTGCACAGCAGGTTTCCTCACTATCTGATTCATTAGTGTTACTTTCCATTTTTAAGATAATAGGACCCTCATATTCATCTTTATATGAAAAGCTTATTAGATCTTTGTCATAAATTATTTTATTTTTCTGACAATACTCTTGCATTTCTCTTTGGCTTCTTAAAGTCTTCCCATCAGGTGTAAAAATATAAATGTCAAATTTTCCCTTTGAGGCTCCTTTACTTCTTATTGTTCTTATCCTATGAAATTTAACTGTATTTGATTCTGGTTCAGGACTTGGGGTGAGTGATCGGGGTTCTTCTTTTAATTCAATCGCTTTTTCTAACTCATCTTCGGTTGGTTGGGGTAAAGACACTGATTTTGGATCAACTTGTAATTCGGGACTTGAAACACTGTTTCTTATGTTGCCCCCCAAATCATCATCATCATCAAATTCCGAGGAAATATTATGACCCTCTTTTGCTTTTCCTAGCACTGCTTCGTCAAAAGTCACATGTTTACTTTCTACAATGGTATTTTCATCAGGGATCCATATTCTATAACCACTCGTCCCATACCCATATCCTACGAAAATGCCTTTCTTGGCACGAGGCTGAAATTTATTTCTTTTCTGTGGGGGTTGATGAACATAGGCTGTACAGCCATATCTCTTAAGATGATTTATTGATGGCTTTTTATTATACCACCGCCTGAAGGGGATGTCATTTATGGTAGTGTGAAATGTTCTATTTCTTATGTAATTAACTGTCATCATGGCTTCTAGCCAAAAATCATCTGTTAAATTAGCTGAATGTATTAATGTTCTCATTCCATCAAACAGCACTCGATTGTATCGCTCTGCACAGCCGTTCATTTGCGGCGAGTAAATCGTGGTGTGTTCGTGTTTGATTCCAAGATTTTCTAAAAATTTTTCTAATGGTCGGTTACAGTATTCTAACCCATTATCTGTTCTGACAGTTTTAACTTTCTTTCCAGTTTGTCTTTCTACCATAGCTATAAAATCTTTAAATTTACTATAAACTTCATCCTTATTTCGTAGTGGGTAACAGAAAGCCCTGCGGCTATAATCATCAATAAATGTTAAAACATATCTATAGCCTTGTTTTGTTGTAACTGGAGCCGGACCCCACACATCGCTGTGTATAAGTTCTAATAGCTCTCTAGATCTAATTTGTGGTAATTTTGGGTGGACAGCTCTAGTACTTTTCCCTATTACACATGATTCACATCGTGTTTCATCACCTTTAAGTTTTCCAGGATTTTGTACGAGATTTTTATTAAACATATCTTTCAAAGTGCTTAAGTTTACATGTGCCAGTCGCTCATGCCAGAGCATGATGTTATTCCTGTCTAAAGCATATGAACTATTATAATTGTTCTCTTTATTTAAGTTTACTTTATGTTGTGTCTTAAGTGTTTCATTTTTTCCTTTAAATTGAAAGTTCTCTTTAGTAGGCCAGCCTTTTATAGTGTAAAAATTACCCTTTAATTTAGCACTCCATAAATATTTCCATCTAGGTGAAAAAATTTGAAAACCTTTATTTAGTCGGGCATGCATTTTCGCCTTATCCATTTTAGACATACTAATTAAATTTCTATGAATAGAAGGAACGTATAAAACATCATGTAAATTTACAGTCATTATTTTATTTCGGTCTTTAATATTAAATTCAACTTCACCAATACCCTGTACTGTGTGGGGAGTGGTTCCCATACGTACTACTGCACCTGCTGGAGGCTTCCTTAATTCTGTAAAAAATTCTTTATTTTGACATACATGTGCCGATGATGCACTATCTAAAGTCCATTCTCTATTTGCGGGGAAAAGTTCATTTGCATAACACTTCTCTACCATAAATTCAGAGACGAAAGAACCGACTCTAGGTTTAGTTCTAGAAACTAAAGTTTTGTTTTTACAAAATTTAGCAAAATGATCACTTTTACCACATAAAAAACAAGTTAACTTTTTCCTTATGCCTGGCTTAATTGTAATTGGTTTACTAGGATTTAATTTATCTTTACTTTCAACAGTTAATGAACATTCTTGTTTTTGAAGATCACGGAAATTTCGCCGATTATATTCCTTTAAAATTTCTGCCTTTAAATTGTCAAACTTAAATTTAGACTCGACACAATTTTCAAATTCCCTTGCAAGGTAATCATATTCCTCTGGCAGGCACTGTAACAATTGATAACACCTATGATCTTCAGTAATAGATTCCCCAGAATCACTTAACTTTCTATAACAATCCTCAAACCTAGCTATAAATGTAGGTAACTCTTCATCAGGAAGAATTCTTAAATTTCTAAACTCTGCTAGCCTATATGCTTTTAAGGACCTACATTCAATTTCTAAATTTGTTTTAAGTGTATCCCATATAACTGAAGGATCACTTAAATGATTTATTTGAAGCTCAACTTCTCTGCTACAATATGTTTTCAATAGACCAGCGGCCTTGCTTTTACTTTGATTCAATTTAAATTTATCAATTTCACCTAAGTCATCTACTTTTGGCCATTTACTCTTATCTATCCAAATTATTAAACCCTCTGACTCTAGTATCCTCTTTATATTTGTTACCCAAGAATGGTAATTATGTCTTGTCAATAGTAATTGAGGGTTAGGGCTAGCAGCCATGTTTGTTTACAAACACTGAAATATTTCCAAGTTAAAACTCATCAAATTCTGCCTTTAAAATGGTGCAATACTGGGTTCCATAACCCTTTGTCCTGATTAAGTACTATTTAGCAGAGTGCAATTACTTTAAAAATTAATGAATTCTAACTGTCTTTAATTTCTTAACACAATACCTATTAACTCCCATCTTCTTAGTAGAAAATAAAATGTCTACTTACAAATTTGAAGAGACTTGTAGCAGAAATGAGATAGATGACTCACAATGATACATACTAGAAATGAAGACTTCATTAAATAAAAACTAAGATCTTTTTATTTAGGCATATCAGGAAATATCTTCAATTTATACACTTGTAACACCAAAGCAAGAACTAGATGACATGAATGAGAAACTCTCTCATTTTATAATGGTTTGCAACCAATCACAACTAGCCAGCACATGCTGGAACTCTTTTGCATAAACAGCAGAAAGTTGAGTAACACTGTGCAACCTGAAAAACATGTCAACAAAGTTTAACTGATACCTTGTTGGTAACCAACCAACCATTCAATCAATTAACTATGAATTTAACTGAAAACCATAAAAACAAAATGTAAACAATATGGATGCCAGCATGCTGTTGAAGTTAAGTGTTAGGGTTAGTTTTGTTAGTAAGTTAGTAGTTTTTATCATTGAAATATAGTAAAAGGTACCTTTTTAAATAAAACACTTAATACAAGAAATGAAGTTGAAAAATGATGGAAAAAAAACTTAATAAAAAGTGTGGTTCTTCCACACTATTTATTAATCAATATACATATATAAAAAAATTTTGGAGGAGAGGGAGGGAGTAAACGATAAAAATACAATTTCAAAGTGTTATTAAAAAAAAAAAAATAGTATTATTTCAATAGTTGCAGCAGACTGTTTTAATTATGCAGTTTTATTGCATATTTGTTAAATTTTTGTTTTATAAAGAAATCTTAATTTTGTTATAGTATATTAGCCGGAAAGCCTGGTTTACCCAGAAATATTGTAAATGCTAATTGTGTGTTTATTAGAACATAAACTAGCTGAACTTTGCTCATCTAAACGCTTCCATATTGTCAATTATTTTTTTATCAGTTTTTCAAATTTTAAGTGAAAAATACAATTTTTACCCACCGTCCTAGGACGGTCATTTACACTAGTAAGATAAATAAATATGTAAGGTAATACAAATCCCCATACCAATACTTTTCATAGCTGTTATTATATGAATCGTTAAACATACATGAAAAATTCTGCATGATGCTTAAAAGGAAAATGCTTGTGAAGAAAAATTCTAATGTGTGATGCAATTACAAATTGTAACTAACTGCTAAAGTAAATTTTTTTCAATCAATTTATGAAACACAGAAACCATTCTTAATCCTTTTAAAAAGGGCACTTTCCTGAGCCCCCCACTGGAAAGTGGTGTTGCTAGACTAGTGGAATTCTGCATCCATAGCATTTCTGAAAGAACACAAAAGTGGGTCCTGTTTTAAAAATAAGACAGATTGAATGCATTTAATAAAAAATATGCCACCTTTACTCATGTTAAACGTAAGGGTGCAGAAAGCATTCTTAGATTTAAAGTAATTCTTCTGGAAATTACTATTTCTAACTTAAGGGATGTCTCTTTTTTTCTTAGTTCTAAAACATATGCTTAGTTGAATGTTAAAATTTTAACTCATCTATATATATAAAAGAAAGTCTGGATTTTGTATTAATCAACGCGCAGCCCAAACTACTGAACCTAAAATTTTGAAACTTGAGGTAAAAATACTTCTTATGACATAGAGTGCCATTAAGAAAGGATTCCCTAAAATTCCATCCCTAAAGGGGGTTAAAAAGAGAACGAACTTTTAAAAAAATCCTAAAAAATCAGATTTTATAGTTATTTTTCAACTGATAACATATTTTAGTGTATTTTTGTATGCTGAATGGAATGGTAGTTCGTGAGATATTTCATATTTTTCTAATTTGGCTATGTCTTTGGTGCCAAAACCTCAAATTTTCGAATGATAAAAATACATCCCAGCGTTCGAAATCTTTGGTGGTCCGCTGGTCCGAGACCACTAAAAATTCAATCAGACCACTAATTAAAAAAATTTAGTGTTCCGCAGGACCAGTAACTTTTAGGTAGCTTTCTTTACAAAAAAGCTACCTATTGCAGCCGTTCGGAGGAAAGTGATTTCAAAAAATTTTGGTATATTTTCATCGATCATGACCCCCAGACCCCGAAACCACCCTCCATTCAAAATTGATATATATCTGACCTATGTTACACTGTAACTCCCGTAATTATGAACCGATTTCGATGTAATTCGGTGTGTACATAGTACATACCAATGTCTCGACCGAGTTCGTTGGGCAGCTTCATCCGCCGTTTTGTTTCAAAATGGCGGCCATTTAAAATTTTTAAAAAAATTTAAAACTTGAAATGTGGTACCAAAAAATTAAAAATGGAAAAATATTTTTTTCTTATGTATTTGACCTTTATACAAAGATTCCGGAGCAGTTTTTGTTTCGTCTATATCTTAAAAAATGGCTGAGTTATAGCATTTTGAATTTCTAGCGTGGCTGACATTTTGAAACGTCCTGAATTTTGTCACGCGATAAAAGGCGTATTTATGAACCGATTTGGATGTAATTCGGTGTTTACATAGTACATACCAATCTCTCGACCGAGTTCGTTGGCCTGCTTCATCCGCCATTTTGTTTCAAAATGGCGGCCATTTAAAATTTTTTTTTAAATTTTAAAATTTGAAATGTGGTACCAAAAATTGAAAATGGAAAAATATTTTTTTCTTATGTATTTGACCTTTATACAAAGATTTCGGAGCAGTTTTTGTTTCGTCTATATCTTAAAAAATGGCTGAGTTATAGCATTTTGAATTTCTAGCGTGGCTGACATTTTGAAACGTCCTGAATTTTGTCACGCGATAAAAGGCGTATTTATGAACCGATTTGGATGTAACATCGTTTATACATAGTACATACCAGTATCTCGACCGGGTTCGTTGGCCAGCTTTACCCGCCATCTTGTTTAAAAATGGCGGCCATTTAAATTTTTAAGAAAAATTTAAATTTGAAATGTGGTACCAAAAATTGAAAATTGAAAAATTATTTTCTTCTTATGTGTTTGACCTTGATAAAAAGATTCGGGAGCAGTTTTTGTTTCGTCTATATCTTAAGAAATGGCTGAGTTATAGCATTTTGAATTTCTAGCGTGGCTGACATTTTGAAACGTCCTGATTTTTCTCACGTAATAACAGGCGTATTTATGAACCGACTTGGATGTACCTTGGTGTGTACATAGTACATACAAATATCTCGATCGAGTTCATTGGCCAGCTTCATCCGCCATCTTGTTTCAAAATGGCGGCCATTTAAAAAAATTAAAAAATTTAAATGAGATACCAAAAAATTGGAAAAGGAAAAAGATTTTTTTTGTATGTGTTTGACCTTAATACAAAGATTCCGGAACAGTTTTTCTTTCGTCTATATCTAAAAAAAAATGGCTGAGTAATAGCATTTTGAATTTCTCTTGTGGCTGACATTTTAAAACGACTTGATTTTTGTCACGCGATAACAGGCGTATTTATGAACCTATTTGGATGTAACTTGGTCTGTACATAGTACATACCAATGTCTCGACCGAGTTCGTTGGCCAGCTTCATTCGCCATCTTGTTTCAAAAGGGTTGCCATTAAAAAAAAATTAAATTTAAAATTCAAAATGAGGTATTAAAAAATTGGAAAATGAAAAAGATTTTTTTTTATGTGTTTGGCCTTGATACAAAGATTCCGGAGCAGTTTTTGTTTCTGAAAATTTGTTCTGTTGTTGATATCTTAAAAAATGGTTGATTTATAGCACTTTGAATTTCTAGCATGTCTAACATTTTGAAACGATCTTGTATTTGTCACGCGATAACACACGTATTCGCCTATTTCGATGTAAGAAGGCATGTGGATAGTATACATCAACACCTCGACCAAGTTCGCTGGCCAGATTCATCAGCCATCTTCTTTCAAAATGGCGGCCATTAAATTAAAAAATATATATATATTTAAAGTGAGGTGCAAAAAAATTAGAAATTGAAAAAGGTTTCTTTCTTAAGTATTTGATCTTGATATAAGGATTCAGGAGCATTTTTTGTTTGTCTTTACCTTAAGAAATGGCTCAGATATAGCATTTTCAATTTCTATTGTGGGTGACATTTTGAAAAATCTGATTTTTTGCATGCGACAGCACTCCTATATATTAACCGATTCCGATGTGAGTGAGCATGTGCACAGCAATTACTAAGTCTCGAGCAAGTTCACTGCTTAGCCTTATCCACCATGTTGTCTTAAAATGACAGGCACTTTAAGAAATTGCCGAATTTGGCAGCCAAATATAAGTTACTTTAAAGAAAAGCAGCTTGGATAAAGCTGACTAATTTCGCGAAATTCTCATTCATTATATTGATAAAAATTAGTATTGAATCTCCTATATTCGGTTTCCACTAAATTGAGCTTCGTGTGTTTGCATGATATAAGTTGGCTTTTTTAAAATAAGGATTATGAAAGCTACCTCTTCCTCCCGGCACTGGCCGGAAGGACTTTTTCCCTCTCTGACAGGTAAATGTAAATTTTCCCGTCCCTGAAAAAACCACAGCCAAACACAAACCACAGAATTTTAATTTATTTAAAATAAATAAATAGTTGCATTAAAACTTAGTCAGTTGAAATAAATAATCGGAAATAAAATACATAATAATGTTATAGTTTTTGTTTATGTACTGTTAATTTAATTTTTAGCAAATTATAATTTTACATTTTATTATGCCGAAAATTTTGGGTAACTGAAAGGAAGTTTGGTTTATATTCTAGAAGGAGGAGGGGGGGGGGGGGGGGGGTGTTACTCAAAGGGTTAAAGGTACTTAATAGAATTTTATGTAGCGGGCCAGTGACGATGTCTGCGGACCAGTAAATTCTGATGTTTACTGGTCCTTGGGACCAGTGACTATTTTTTATCAATTCTACCGCTGCATCCGATACTATAGCAACGGAATAATTTAAATTGAGTAATTTTGTTAATCAATTCTTTTGGTTAAATAATAAAACAGCTATATGAGTTAGAAAAAAATTACAAACGCCTCGATAACTAAAATTTTAAAAAATTGGATAATAATTGCTAATTGTTTTTTTGCTATACCAACACCATGCCAAAATGCATGCTATTGCACCATTTATATCAACCCTAATGCAAAGGATTTTTATTGCAAACTGACCGTGCCAAACATTAAGATTTGCTATTTATTGAATGTGAATATTTTTTTATTAGTATTATTTAATCGTAGCATCGCTAAACATCTTAATTTGTTATTTTTTTTAACATAAATTTTTTATTATTAAATTATAACTTACGTTTATTTTTGACATTGACATGGATTTTACCATTTGGCAGTTACTTGATGACGAGGAAGCTGTAATAAAATTATTTCAGAACTTAGGAATTATACATATAAAAATGTTTTGTTAAAAAACGTTGAACGTTTACAGTATGTTGAACGTCTTTATTCAAAAAATGAAATGTTTTCTGGAATGACAGACATGTTTATTATGTACGCCACGTTGCAATGGTAACCTGAAACACATTTACAATTTCAGACCTGCAGATTAAATTGACTTTATTTTATTATTTTATTGTAAAATATTTATTTTTTCTTTTATTTTAAGTATTAATTTGTATTGATTTAAAAATATAGTTGGTGAAATTCTTTAATTTTCAAATGTTATATATTTTAAATGCTCATTTTTGTATCTACAAAATTATTATTATTATTTTTTTTTTTCAAATGTTTCATTTCATTCTGCACTAATTATTGTGTTTCGCGTCAACGGTGTTGGTATAACAGAAAAATACCAAAACGGTTACTGATTTTATGTAAAATACAAAGAAACTAGTATGTTGTGGCCATCACAAAACTTTCTTCTATCTCATACATGTCAATGCTTCAAAATTCACTATCTCAGTGCCAAATTAAATGGCAATCTGTGTTCATCATGAGATTCTAAAAATATGAAATTCCGTGCATTAGTTCTCGAGGTATGACTGTCACTGAAATCGTGTAAATCCAGCAAAATGCAGCATAGCAGCACCACCTATTGGGTTATTTACACCAGAACCTAATTATCACCAACTTATGTCAACGTCTAACTGAATATGAAGTTTGAGGAAAATTCGTGCATTAGTTCTTGAGATAGTGGTATTGCGTAAATCATGACAAATGCAGCATAGAAGCGCCACCTTTTGAGCGATTTGCAACAACACATAATCAGCAGCAATATTAATCAAGTTATACTTAAATCTTAAGTTTGATGAAAATTCGTGCATTAGTTCTTGAGATAGAGCTATTGAGGAAATAGTTCAAAATGCAGCACAGCAGCGCCACCTATTGGGTGATTTACACCAACACATAGTCGGCATCATTTCATATGAAGGACTAACTAAATCCGAAGTTTGATGAAAATGTGTGCATTAGTTCTTGAGATAGAGCTACTGCAAAAATAGTGAAAATCCAGCAAAATGCAGCATAGCAGCGCCACCTGTTGGGCGATTTACACCAAAACGTAAACAGCATCCATTCATGTCAAGGACTAACAGAATTTGAAGTTTTATAAAAATCCGTGCATTAGTTCTTGAGATAGAGCTTTTGCGGAAATCCTACAAAATGCTACATAGCAGCGCCACCTGCAGGGCGATTTACACCAAAAACTAATCAGCACCAATCTATATCAGAGACTACCTGAATATAAATTTTTATTAAATTCCGTGCATTAGTTCTTGAGTTAGAGTGCCCACAAAATTTGTGTCACATACAGACAGACAGACTCACAGACAGACATTTTGTAAAAACATGTTTTTTGGAATATCTGACCCACAAAACATGTAAATCCATCGAAAACTGGAATTCGAAAATTTTCATGAAAGCAATACTTTCTTCTTGTAAAGATAGAAGAAAGTAAAAAGGTTTAATTAGAAATAAATATTATAAAACGGGAATATTTAATTTAAATATGAAAGCAATGTTCGTACTGCTTAAAAAAGTTTTAATTTTCAAAGGTTTAAATCGAAAAAATATTTTGCAGTTTGTCATTTGCTCATGGATAAAAAGAAAAAATGGGTACTTTTATGTTATCTATGCATAAATCTCGCCAATAGCATTTTATAAATCGCAAATACCAGCACTTACATTTTTACTCATCATCATCTACTATATATACAAAATGCAAATTCTTATTTCATTCCGATTGATTATAACTGAGGTTCTACTGAACATAATTTTGTAGAACTTACACTGTTACATGGCCGTAACCAGCGAGTAATGTCAGGGGGGGGGACTCTGAAATATTTTTGTGGGGCTAACATCTTTTAACAATCCATATCTCTTGTGCAAACAAAATACAGTAAAATCTGCGAAAATGGAACTGTCTATAAAGGAATTGTTTATAACGCAACCTGTCTGTAACGGAAAATTTTTAAATCAAAATTCTTAATGGAAAAATAATTCATGATCCGGTTAAAATAATACAAAGCAAAATAGGAGAGGTGTACCTGCTGTGACGAAAACCTATCTAAAATAGAATTTTTTTTCATCCTTTGAGAGGTTTTTACTGTATATAATGCAAAACATAGATTGCATACGACACCTCATAGAGAAAATATTTCATTAAAATTTTAATTTAAAAAAAATCATGTATTTCAGACTGGTTACGTGAATTTTCGAATTCTCAAAGACTATTACATTTTTTACTTTATTCAACAGTATGAAAAAATATTTCCGTTTGCATTAACAGTTGATATATAAGTAGAAATTATTAATTAGTGTTAAAATAAGATACTATAAATAATTAGTTACTTAACAAAAGAAGAATGAAGAAAAATTAGGCATAGAGCACTGATTTGGGTTGTGCTTTATAGGCCTCACTTAATTCAAAACATTCAGAAGTAACCTATATTAATAAAAGAACGATGTAGTGTGTGCGGGATGGCTAGTAATATCTACCACACGTTGAGGTCTGAAAATGTAGATGTGGATAGTCCAGAGCAAGTCCTGTTGCACCTGAGGTTCAGATTTTTCATTTTGTTTGTTAATTATGCGATATGTTATTTAAAACCCATAATAAACATCACAAAATGGCACGAAAAGTCACAGACTGGTGGTGGAAATAATGTTCTGCAGTTTTAAAATCTGGGAAGAACGTATTAAAAATATTTTTTATCTCGGCTAGACAAATGAAGGTACGGAAAAAAAAATCTATACACGGTATTATGGCATTGTTATCTTTCTAACGGTGCAATCTATTTTAAAAATATTAATATTAACCCCTTTAAAAAATTCTTTTGAAATGTTGCATAAATTTGTTCATTCGAAATACCAGGAAATAAAAAGTACTCGTTGAATGTTGGTGTCTTTTTCACTTCAATCTGTTTTAAAAATATTATATAAACCCTTTCAAAAAAGTTCGTTTTTGGACGATGTTTCGGTATTTTTGCAATCTTTAAAAATTTGCATCCGCACTTTGCATCAAAATATGAAAAAAAAACAGCACTTATTAGCATTCATTTTTCTTAGGAATAATTCAATCTGTTTGAAAAAATAATAATATTAACCTTTCCAAAAAAGTTCTTTTCTGAAAGTCACTACGGTGACATTTTTTTTTTCATACTTTAAAACTCTGCATCGGCTTCGAAAAACAAAATAATAATAAAACATATCAATTTTTAAGCGTACATTTAGTTTTAAAATGGCATCTCCGGTAATCGCTCTGAAATTTTAATACAATATCTATTAGCTTTTAAGCTAATGATCGAGGATAAATTTGGATCAGCAATTGTGAAATTTAAGATAGGATTAACATTGCACAATGCACATACTCTTGTTGGGTAAAATTATTTATGCGCTAATAGGCTAATATATTTAAATTTTAATGTCATAAATCAACTTTTTAGCTGTTCAAGTAAAATTTTGATATAGAAATGTTGAGATTCAAGGGGGCAAAATAATTAGTTTGAAAATAAAAAATTCAGTTTCAAATTTTTAGCCCTAATATGGTAAATTTTCTGCTGCACGATTTTTGAAGTTTTGGCAATTTTCAAGACAATGTTTAGTAATTCTTTTCCCTTCTGAGGAGTTTCTTGACATTCCTATAATAAAAGGAATTCGGTTTCAAACATTTAGCATACTATAGAACATTTTGTCTTCTGTGATTTTTTAATCAGATTTTTAGCTTTTTTTTGCATTTCGTACCGATTTTTGATGTTCTAAAAAGATTTCCGGTTACAATGTTTCAGCTCATTGGACTAAACTTTGTCGTCCTGCTATTTTTAGGTAGATTTCGTATGAAATACTACCTATTACATTCTCCCCTATGTTGGAATTGCTGAAATTTTTTTTCAGATCTACACCAATCATGACCCCTAACCACCCTCAGTAAAAAAATTATATATATATCATTTTCTTCTGGACACGATAACTTCTACAATTCTGCACAAATCTCTTCCAAACTGATACATAAAATCAAGGGGCATAAAATCTCGGTCAAGTTCGTTAATGGGCAAAATCGGACCAAGGGGATGGAAATAGGGAGGGGTTTTGTGAAAACTGAAAAACCACCATAACTTCATAATTTTTGTACACACCAAATCAGTTTAAAGTTTTTATTACTTCTAAAAGTAGGGCCAAAAATTTATGTATCACAGATTTTTGATAAAATTAAAAATGGGCTCAAAGGGTGCAAAAAATAGGGTTTTTGGGAGAAAAAAAATTCATAACTTTGTCAATTCTCCAGATACCAAATCCAATTAATTTTATTATAAATCTCCTTAATACTGTCTACAACTTTTATATTCACAAGTTTTTGATAGGACCAATTCGTACAAAAAAAAAAAGGGGGGGGGGGGGGGGTTGAAGAAGAAGAAAACTCATAACTCCGTAAATTCACTAGATATAAAATCCCCATGAATTTATCATATATCTTCTTAATATTGTCTACAAGAATTATATAGACAAGTCTTTGATAGGATCAATTCTTACAGCAAAAACAAAATAAAAATACATAGCGGTTGAAGAAAAAAATCATCTTATTAAGGGTGTATTCAAATCCAAACTGCTTATTTTCTGGCTCATTTTTAAATTCATTTTTGCTCTAAGACGCATCCAATTGGTAGATTCTCTTATTCAGAAACTATATAATGTACCGTAATGATCGATTTTTTGATAGAGGCAGAATATATTTCAAAAAATGATGTCAAAGTAGGCATTTTGAACAGAATTTCCCAAAGCAATTGTGTTAAAAACGAAAAATATTGTCCTACTGAGGAAATAATTGTTTATAAATCAAGTTTTAATTAATTGAACGAAAAATAAAAACACAGATCGCTTATAAATCTCTTCAAAAATCACGTCAGCAAGTTTCATACGTTTTCTAATAAAAATGAATCTGAAAATGTGTCAGAAAATTTCGAGTTGTTGAGCATGGAAAAGTATTTTTTTTAATACTGCCTTAACATGATTCTGATAAAACCAGCTATTATATAAAAATGAAATAAAAACGCGTCAAGAGCGGCCAGATAAAATCATTAAAGTGGGTTTATCTCTAATCATGATTTAGTTTTTGTTGGTGAAATTAGTATACTTAACTTTGAAATTTACCGAGCCGGCAGGGATTTTTGAATTTGTGGCGATTTTTGGTGCAATTTTTAGTGGCTTTTTTCGTTTCTTCAATTTGCGGTGATTTTTCCCCATTAGTAAAAGGAATCTGGTTTTAATCTTTTAGCCCAATATAGTAAATTATGTGCTCTTTTTAATAAAGATTATTCGGAATCCGTACAACAATTTTAGAATTTTTCGTGATTTTTGGAGATTTTTCAAGTTTTGCGATGATTTCTTGAGATTCGTAAAAGAAATCCTGTTTTCAACTGTAGCCCAATAAAGTAAATTTTGTCCTCTGTGATTATTGAAATTTTGATGATTTTTTAATGCGACTTTTAGAGTTTTCCCAATGTCCTGCGATTTTTCCACATTAATGCAAAGAATCCGGTTTCAATCTTCTAACCCAATATTTAAATTTTGTTTTATTTTCAATGAAGTTTAATCGGAATTCGTGCAGCGATTTTTAAAATTTTAGCGTTTTGTTCTATTTATTGATAGGCCCAGGCAAAGCCAGACGGGTCAGCTAGTTATAATTATATATTAATTACATATTTTCAAAATATTACCTGAATTTAATGATAGTTAAAAGAACTATTATAAGTCTAATGTCCATATTATTAAATACTTTTATCATAGAAAACGACTTAATTTTTTTAGTTAGAGGATAACAAATACAAAAAGAAAAAAAAAAAAAAAAAGAGAGAGAGAGAGAATGAAAGAAAAAATATTTGAGAATGCTTACATGTATTTCCTGAAATTTGATGGCCCAACATAATTTCAGAAAAGGAGCACCTACCATAATTTTCGGTGAATGTCGTCCTTTTTCGAAAGTAGTGAATAGTTTTCATTAAATATTATACGCGTTTCCTGGTCACAAAAAATATTTTCTCTCTATCGACAGCGCGTATTTGACACATTCAAGAACTAACTTTCTTTCCTACTTGCCAAAAAATTTCCAAGTTCTCAAATTAATGCGCCTAAAAATCGAATAGCGTTCTCCATTTTCCTATACATTTCGTACATCTTGAGTTACGGCTGAATGCTACCGGATGACTGCTATTATGTCGTTGTCATATCATGAAAACCTGCCTAAAGCTGACGCTTTAGGCCATTATTTTCTATGCTATTAATATGGCAGAAAATAATATGCCATTATTTTCTGATAGATTGTTTACTGTTATAGGGAAGCAACAATAAATGTTTTTCGCGAATATGTCAGAAAGTAGCTAGTTTAGATTTGAAAACAGGTTTATAAAATGTAAAACGCAGTTCACTTCTTTGAGCGTGAATAATCATATCTGTAAATTTTATACTTTTATCAATAACTCAAATGTGTCAGAAATTAGCGGGTTTAAACTTGAAAACAGATTTAAATACAATATCCACTGTTTTAATTAAGAGATTTTTGTCAAAAGCCTTATAATAAATTTTACATTATTCATACTGTTTCGTTTAATGCTTAATTGTCATAAGACAAATTGAAAAAAAAAAGAAAAAGTTAAAAAACCAAACAGGAATAAGAATACTTCGGTTTCCTAATATACTCCCAGCAGCAAATGCTCCACCGACATCCATGGCATGAAACAATTAATGGCGTCCATTCCATTTGTATAACTTGACAGTCTTATAGCTTCATAATTCCTCCCTACAAGCATACTCATTAATAAGCACTATTTCACAGTTAAGTAAATCTACTGTCAACTAAACACACATGGTCAAGATGCAAACGATTAGGCATTTTTTCAGCGCTTCATTAATTACCGAGAAGCTCAAATAACACGTCTATTTCCGTTCACTCTGAGGGGAGTATTGCTTTTGAAACGTCACTAACAAGATTAGTTACCAAACATGTGGTGGACTGGTTCAATTAGTAGTGATCGGAACTCGAATTTTTCAGGAGAAGGAAAATGTTCCTATTTAGTTTGCACTTCGAGATTTTTACCGGAGGATAATATAACAAAACTAATATGCTTCTGAATTTTTTTAAAAATGGCATATTCGATTCAAGGCAATAAAAAGGTTTTTCTCCCAACCATTTTTTTTTCAGATTAATTGAAATGTACGCATACTGTTGAAAAAAATATAATATAGTGAAATGGTTAGGGGGGGGCGCTCAAGAGGATGCTAGGGGGGGGGGCTGACTTCGCCCCCATCTGGTTACGGGCTTGCACTGTTAGGTAATTTGTTTTATAAGAGTTTTAAAGTAAAAAAAAACATTCTACTTTGCATTAGTGATAGCTACGGCAGTTTTAAAATTAGGTGAACCCGATTATGAAAGATTACCTTTTATTTAAAGTTTTACTGAATGGATTTTGATGGTATGCTGGAAAGTTTTCTATGGTGTAGTAAATTACTAGATGATGTACGCTATATGCAGAAAGTAAGTATTAGAGAATATATATTCTATAAAGGTGTGCAGAGTTTCTTTAAAAAATCCAGAGGATATATAATGTAGACCTAAAAGTAGCACACCCCTACATCCATGAGAGTTCTATAATCTGGTTAACGCGATTATGAAAGATATATTTAAATTTAACTATCTATAATATACAGCCAATTCTGTGAAATCTGCCGATGTATAATCCGCAAACGTCTATTATCCGCACTACGCTTTGGAATGTAAACAATGAAAATTGTCATTAACAATTTATGTCAAAGTTAAATATAGTCTATATATTTTTTCAGTAATCAATTTTCCAATGATTTAAATATAAATTGAATATAAATATTTAAATCTTCTTGAGTAACAAAATTTTATCTCTGTGCAAGAAATAATAAGTGTTCATAGACTTGAAAAAAAAAAAAAAAAAAAAAAAAAAACTACTATTGTGTTGTGTCAATGTTTAAAATTTGTATTTTATATGATTTAAATTTTCTTTAACCTTACTTATTAAATATAATCAGCCAGTGTTGCATTATGTTTTTCTTTTCCATTGTAATTTTTGTACAGTTGTTCCTAATCTATAGTCAGACTTTAAAAATAAAAAAGTAAAGTGCCCAGCTAAACTGATGGCATTGAGCTCACAGGCTATTCACACTAATTGTATATTATACTCTTATTTTAAAGAATAATGCCCCTCAAAAAAATAAGTGAAGGGGAATTAGCCCCCGTTTCCCCCTTTATACTTAACCAGTGAACCTCCAAATCTAATCAGGGAAGCTCCTTATCATAATAAACCGGAATACCAAATTTGGAGCGAATCGAATAATCCTGCAAAAAAACCCATTTATCTAAATTAAGGGGGTGGACTAGCCCCCCTTTATCCTTAACCAATGAATCCCCAAAACGAATCAGGGAAGCTCCTTAACATAATAAACCGGTATACCAAATTTGGAGCAAAGCAAATAATTCTGCATGAAAAGCCCGTTTATATAAATTAAGGGGGGTGGACTAGCCCCCCTTCCCACCTTATCCTTAACCAATGAACCCCCAAAACTAATCAGGGAAGTTCCTTAACACAATAAACCGGTATACCAACTTCGGAGCAAATCGAATCATTCTGCATGAAAAACACATTTATCTAAATTAAGAGGGGCGGGCTAACCTCCCTTTTCCCCCTTTATCCTTAACCAGTGAACCCCCAAAACTAATCAGGGAAGTTCCTTAACATAATAAACCGGTATACCAAATTCGGAGCAAATCGAATGATTCTGCATGAAAAACCCATTTATCTGAATTAAAAGGGGTGGACTAACCATCCTTTTCCCCCTTTATCCTTAACCAATGAACTCCCAAAACTAATCAGGGAAGTTCCTTAACATAATAAACCGGTATACCAAATTCGGAGCAAATCGAATGATTCTGCAAGAAAAACCCATTTATTTGAATTAATGGGGTGGACTAACCCCCCTTTTCCCCTTTTATCCTTAACCAATGAACCCCCAAAACTAATCAGGGAAGTTCCTTAACATAATAAACAGGTATACCAAATTCGGAGCAAATCGAATGATTCTGCATGAAAAACACATTTATCTGAATTAAGGGGTGGACTAACCCCCCTTTTCCCCCTTTATCCTTAAACCAATGAACCCCCAAAACTAATCAGGGAAGTTCCTTAACATAATAAACCGGTATACCAAATTCGGAGCAAATCGAATGATTCTGCAAGAAAAACCCATTTATTTGAACAAATGGGGTGGACTAACCCCCTTTTCCCCCCTTTATCCTTAACCAATGAACCCCCAAAACTAATCAGGGAAGTTCCTTAACATAATAAACCGGTATACCAAATTCGGAGCAAATCGAATGATTCTGCATGAAAAACCCGTTTATCTGAATTAAGGGGTGGACTAACCCCCCTTTTCCCCCTTTATCCTTAAACCAATGAACCCCCAAAACTAATCAGGGAAGTTCCTTAACATAATAAACCGGTATACCAAATTCGGAGCAAATCGAATGATTCTGCATGAAAAACCCATTTATCTGAATTAAGGGGTTGGACTAACCCTGTTTTTCCCCCTTTATCCTTAACCAATGATTAACATAATAAACCGGTATACCAAATTCGGAGCAAATCGAATGATTCTGCATGAAAAACCCATTTATCTGAATTAAGGGTTTGGACTAACCCTTTTTTTTCCCCCCTTTATCCTTAACCAATGAACTCCCAAAACTAATCAGGGAAGCGCCTTATCACAATGAACCTAGAAAAAATTTTTGAAGCAAATCGGATGTTTCTATCAAGAGTTATCGCGTTATGTACATACATACATACATACGTACATACATACATACAGAACGGGTGGGCACATTAGCTCTCAGGCTTTGATAGCCTGTGAGCTAATAAACTGTAAACAAAGGGATGATCTATAATCCGCAAAACCCTTGGTGTGCGGATTTCACAGAATTGACTTTATATGAAATGCAAAGGGAAATTTCGTTTGGGCTGCTTAGAACTTGAGTTCTGCTGAATAGATTTTGATGACATTGTTAGATAATTTTTCAGAAAAAAATTTAGTATATTATATCGTTCTATGTTGCTTAAATAAATAATTATGGGGGAAAATTTAAAATCAGATGAATACGATTTTGAAAGATTGGCTTTTTTAAAGGTTCTGCTGGGTGGATTTTGATGGGACTTAAACTGTTAATTAGATCATTTTTGGGATGGTTTTGGCACATTTGCCAGTTTAAAAAATTCTTCTAAGTGGATTTTGGTGGTACTTGCTCAGTTAGTTACTTTTTTAGGGAATATTTTAGTATAAAAAACATTTCGTTCTAGGTTGCTGGGTTATAGGATTTTGGCTGAAAGTTCTAGAGTCAGGTGGGCCCAATTATGAAAGATTAATTAATAGGCCTTTTTAATAGGTTCTATTGGACGGATTCTGATGAGAATTGCATTGATAAATTTTCTGAAGAAGGCTATAAGTATATTACATATTGTTCTATTGTACTTTACCAAATTCTACAGTAAAAGATCAACAAAAGAAGCTTGTCCTTAACAGCTCAAATTTTGTCTGTCTCAATAGAGTATACAATAGTATAATGACATCCATATCGTTTGTAGCAATTCGGATGGGAATTAAATGAGATTAATGTCCATGTCGCTTTCAAACGCATGATAAAATTCACAGATATGTTTCATTCACAGTTTGTGTGGAAAAAACGACCAGTGTAGAGGGCGAAGGCTGCTAGTAAAATAATAAATGAAGCATGTATTTTCGAGATATTTTGACAATTAGAAAAAAAAAAAAAGTACAAAGAAAACGAGTCAGATGTGCCAAAACCTTCTTCTATCCCATACTTCAAATTTTGTTATCACCAGGGGTGGGGAATTTAAATCTTATCAGCCAAGCATTTATTTCACCAGCCAGTAAAATGCAAAATACAGTTGAAAATTTTTAGGACAAAATTTATGCAACTCAAAAATAGTGGGTTTCTATTACCATAATGCATTTTCATATTCTTTTTCCTGTAAAATTAAGAAATATAAACAAGAGATGGAAAGTTTAATATAAAACATAACTTAGTACCCTGTTTAGATTGCAGTCATTAGGAAAGCTGAAAAATAGAGCTAACTACTAAAAAAAAGGTCACCTATCTCTATAGTTTGCAGTTTTCAAAGACTATCATTCACTCGCCAGTGGCGAGTCAAAGGATGCATTCCCCCGCCCCTGGATGCCAAAATTAAATAACAATCTAGGCCCATCATGAGGATTCGCTGAATTGTGTGCATTCAAAAAAGAGTTATAAGCATCCCACTTATGTCAAGGTCTAACAGAATAGGAAGTTCGATGAAATTCCACGGATTAGTTCTTGAACTATCCTATTAATCGTGTCAGTCCTGATAAATGCAGCCTACCTGTTGGGTGATGGACAACGTCTAAGTGATGTAACTAAATTATATAAGTTTAAATTGAAAAGGCAGAAGAAACGTTTGTTAGCTGAACAACCCCAAAAACTATTTGTAAAACTAAATCAAGTTCTAGAAAGTTAAGCATGTTTAGATACACAAAACGTTTATCAAAAACAGGTTAATCATTTAAGGAAAGTAAACTAGCTTTAACAGAAATAAACTTGAACAGAAAAATGGAACGCTTCACTTTATGAATTATACCAATGAGCTTCATGACAAGAAATGTGAAAGACAATACTTTCAATTTGAGGAAAGCATATGTAATCGACGCTCCAGAGCAAGCTAACATTCCGTTGAAGCAACTCAAGATGAACAGCACGTAATTAAAGTCTCGGATTCCATAAATCAGCAAGACGATCCGGACATCAGTAAAATGAAATAAGAATCGTGAAAGCCATAAACACTTTCATCATAGCACATCCACTCTACGATAAAACATTTCACCTGAGAACTCATTATAGGAAACACGATGAGCTGTACAGAACTTCATTACTCACACAAACATCTTCCTATCTTTCGTTAAATGCCGCATTTGGTTAGTAGGTCAAGGAAGGAAAGGCGAGGTAAGAATCTACTGCCCGGCACTTTATACGATCCGAAGAAACAAAAACTAGGTCATTACGCAATGCAACTGACAGCTTCAAAACACATGCAAAGATGACGACATGATATGTACCACATTGCTATGTGGTAGCTGTTAGGATTACGTCCTCATGTACTTAGTAGAGTTTTTGAAACATGAAAGAAGAAAGTAAATAACGAAGAAGTAATTTTAGGAAAGTAAATAAAACAATGTTATTTAAGAAGAAGGGAATAAAGTAAGTTAATTTATTATAATGTATTGTATATTACTGCAAATAAAAAGTACTTTAGTAAAAGAAGTAGTGAAATAAAGATAAATAGATTTGTCAATGGAAGTAAACACATACGGTGACAAGAACAGGTATATATTGCTATCAAATCTGAAGTTCGATGAAAATCTGTGCTTTCGTTTTTGAGATAGACCAGTGCAAGTTAAACTGTGGTCCCCAATATTGAATTCAGACCTTTTTTCTTTCGGCAGGAATTTCTGTAGCTGTCATTGTGGATGGACTAGAACTTCTCATCTAGGACTATTCAGAAGCATAAAATAAACACCTCAATCTAAATATTTCTAGGGAGACATTGGAATGCTGGGGAAGGTAACCCCCCAACCCCCTCCTCCGTTCCACTCCCTGAATTCATCTCTGCGCAAGCCAAACATTTCTTCCGAATATTTTTTCCTCGCCAGTGCACATATGAATTCTGTTTCACATTATCATAGTAGTCATCATGTAACCCTACATCATCTTATCAAGAAACGCTAAAGCAAGTTGAAAACTGTAGTGTAGTGAGTGAATTCCAGTCATTGCGGTTTTTAAGTGCACTCTGCTGGTACGTTAGACTCTCTTGTTATAGACAGTAGAGAGCCAGAAATCTGCACTGTTTGGGAGAAGGTGTTGTGCAGATTTCAGGATTTTGCAGATTTTAGGTCACAAAAAGAATAAATAAAAGGTTTAAAAAAATAAAAATAAAATAACATTAATAGCAACACACTTTTATATTAGATTATTTAATTATAAATGAAAATTTTAATAAACAACAACAACAAAAAAGAATATCTGAAAACAATATAAACAAAACAACTTATTTTTTAAACTTTGAAAACATTTGTTCAATTGTAGCCTGTTTCAAAACTTTAGTTTGTTCCAGTTTAAGTTATTTTTGCAGGCTATAGATAGTTCCTGCTCAGTGACACAATTTTGTTGCTTTAAGAATTCAAGGTATTTCTCTCCCAAATTTAAACCCTCATCAAACTGAATTTTCTCAGAATCATCTGTCTTCATCATCATCATCATCATTAGAATTGCACTTGGCTGGATTCAAAACGATACTTGACCAGATACTTTCGGGATACTTCACCAGAAAAAAATATTGAATAAAAATGTCTCACATGTGATAAGATACACAGTTAGAAGAGTCCAACTCACTGAAATTCCCAAATATATTTCTCAAACCAATCAACACACATGTGCATACTCAATCTTTTTCTCCCAATTTTCACTGCATTCTTTGTAAACAGAGATGAAAACGTCCTGAATCAATCATTCGTTTTGGAAGGATATCATCCTTTTTTCCCCAACTTCATTCTTTTAGCACCACGGAGGAAAGATGTTTACATCTTCAAACCTGTGCGGATTTCAGACTCTGGCAGATTTTAGGTCAGTGGATTTGTGCCGCTCTACTGCATTTACATTTTTTTATTCATGATATGAATGAGTGATTAAAGACCAGTAAAATAAAACGTAAACAAGAGATGGAGGTGATGAATTAATATCACACAATTTAACACAGAAGAAATTAGCCCAAAGAAAAAAAAACGTAAGTGCTCTGAAAAACACCTGTACTAATAATAAAAAAACAGCCTGTTTGTGTTATTTGTCATGATGTACTGTAAAATGAATGTCTGAAACAAGCAAAACTCCATAGAAATTTACAAACGAAACATAAAGAGTATTGAAACAAACCAACTGGATTTTTTAATAGTAAGTTAAAAGAACTCAAAGTAAGCGAGAAATTATTTGAAAAGACCGCAACTGGTTCCAATAACGAAAACGCTGTTTTTGCCTCGTATCAGGTATCTTTGGTGCTAGAAAAGTCTGCAAAACCACATATGGTTGCAGAGAATTTAATTCTATCTGCTGCTAAAGCAATGATCACAACAATGCTTGGAGAAAAAGCAGCAAAGGATCTAAATTTAATTTCATTATCTAAAATATGCGAAAATACTGAGAGCTAATTAAGTGAACGTGTAAAAATAAGTCCTTATTTCTCATTACAGGTGGATGAGAGTTTAGACGTTTACATTTCCAATAATGTGAATTTGTTAACTTTCGTTCGTTATGAATTTGGTGGTAAGGTATGTAAAGATTATTTGTTTTGCAATCCATTCTGTCTCACACAAGTGCAGTGCTATTCACCTCTTTAGAAGGTTTCATGGTACTTTTCGGTTAGCCGGGCGCCAGTGTTATGTATTACATATATATGTATATAGACATGTATGTATCTATACTTATATATATACATATATATATGTGTGTGTATATATACAATATATGTATATATATAGATGTGTATATATACATATATATATGAAATAACACTGGCGCCCGGCTAACCAAAAAGTACCGGTTTCATAAAAGTAAAAAAATAAACTTGTCATTTGTCAGAATAAATACAGATGGGCCTCGAGCTGTGGTAAAGTTATTCCCAAGCATTTTTAATTTCTATTTTTTCTTTAATCCATTTGTAAAGTTTACCTGAACTCAACTACACCATATTTTCTTTTTGTTGCTGCCCTTTCGGCGTTTGTTTACGTTTTTTATTGCCACGGTTGAGTGGTTGCGTATCACGTTTTGGTCATGGACCGTATACACCAATTTCACTTGCGATCGCATTCGCTCGTATTCATTTTTTTAATAAGATAAGTATTTGAATTTAATTAACAAGTAAAAGCATTTTAAGTTATTTCTATATTAAAGTAATTTTTCTAAAATCATCGTAATATTTATTAAATGTTATTCAAATAAAAAGTAAAATGTTAATTATCTTCCGACTTATGTAAATTTCATAGTCAAGTCTGATTGGTCGATAGGTTTTCGTCCTGCTTTAAAAGGACAGCGATCTCACATTTGAGGTAGCTCTTGTTTCTTCTTGTTGATGTTGTTTCGATCGACTATTTCGTTGCTATTGATGCATTGCTATCGGCATGAGGCGATATGCCGATGTAATTTTAAGTCTGAAGCTCTAAAAGCATTAGTATGGAGGAGTTTAGCATAGAAGTATTAATTTAAGTTAAGTAATGGAGATGACTAATTTTCAAAGTTATGTTGATTTTTGAAAGGGAGTTCAGGTTAATTATTTACTTCAAATGCTCATCACCTTGATTTCGGAACAAAGTAGAGTTCTTAGCTGTAAATTAGTGCCAATAAATGTATGTCTTCAAAGGAAATCTAGATTCTTCATTCTTCTTGAATATTTCTGTAAGTACCATTTCAATTGCACTTACCTTATTTCTCTGATAATACAGTTTTATGACAATATGAATCAAGAAATGGTTTATTAATCTATTTTTATGAATACAAATTACTCAGTTCAATTATTTTTCAAGTTTCATGCCTTACTTTGGTTGGTTGGTTGTGTTTATGACGGCCAATTATCAACAGGAGGGATATAGGCCCTAACGGGGGAGTGCCCTTCGTGGGGGTCTTTCTAAGGGAACCTAACCCGTATTAACGCTTGGAAATCCAAGGTTCGAAGAAAACCACAAAAACTCCGAACGATTAGGCCGACGGGCGCGATTGGGATCGAACCCAACACCTCCCGTCTACCAGCTTCGAGAGCGCGTTAAAAGATCGCGGAAAAAAAGCGAATTTTGGCAAAAGATCGCGGAAAAAACATGAATTTCATCAAAAAAAAGAGGGAGAAGCGTGAATTTCGTCAAAAGATCGTGGAAAAAACATGAATTTTGTCAAAAGATCCTGGAAAGCAAAATTCGTCAAAAGACCGTGAAGAAAAAAAAAACGAATTTCGGCAAAGGATCGCGGAAAAACGCAAATTTCGAGAAAGTGCCGCTGAAAAAACACGAATTTAGTTTAAAGGATAGCGTGAAAAACAATAAATCGTCAAAAGGCTGCAAAAAAAGCGAATTTCGTCAAAGGATCGTGAAAAAAAAAACGGCGAATTTCGACAAAGGATCACGGAAAAACACGAATTTCGTCAAAGGAAAGTGGGGAAAAACGTGATTTTCGTCAAAAGATCGAGGAAAATATGCGAATTCCGTCAAAAGATCGCGAAAAAAACGCAAATTTCATCAAAGAATCGTGGAGAAAATGCGATGCAATTCTGGCGCGATATGTCTTGTTTGGCGCCATTTTCCACTGCCAAAAAGAAAAAAAAAGGCAAAAGTTTTTTTTTTTTTTTTACAGATAAAATTTTTTTAAAAAATTTACGAAAAGTCGGAAATTCTGATAAAAGTCGGAAGAATCTCATCCCTGAAACCAATACTATTAATGGTTTGATAAGCTCGTTTATTGATAAAAATCACCACATGAAGTTCAGACACACTGTTGAATTCACCGTGAATCGCTCATCACGAAAAAAATGCCTGAAGATTTGAAGTTACTTTCAACGATGCTGTTTCAGTAGTAAATTATATCCAGGCTCATCCACTAAATTCTAGACTTTTCGAAATTCTGTGGAAAGAAATTGGGAGTCAACACAAACAGTTACTTTTGCATATAGAAATTAGGGGGCTGTCCTGAGAAAAAGTTTTAAATCGCTATTTTGCACTATGTGATGAGGTAAGGTTACTTTTATTAGATTCCAAATGCCATTTGAAAGAGTGTTTCAATAATTCAAACTCCTGGCTTATCAAGGCAGCCTATTTGATAGATATTTTTAGTTTTCTGAATGAGCTGAATTTAAACTTACAAGGAAAATCGGTATGTATTTTCTAGGACAGGAAAAAGTAGATGCAACAATAAAAAAATTTGATTTATGGAGAAATCGACTTGAAAATAATAATTTGGAATCATTTCCAGCATTATTCGAATTCTTAAACCTCTGACGATGGAATTTCCCCTGATAGTGTTAAAAATTTCATTGTACAAGTGAAGAACTTGAAGGAAGATTTCCGATATTATTTTCCTCCCTCACAGTCAGAAAATAAGTGGATGGGGATGATTTAAAAAGCTGAAACAATTTCCATTCTGGAAAACACTTTAAACAGCTTCATTGACATGATGTTCATCACATCAGCTGACACTCTTAAGTAGAGAAAGTGTCTACGGATTAAAATTTTCCAGACGCCTCCTTTCCTCCTTTACTTCGCTTCTAATATTTGCTTTGTATTTTTACACCCACTCGGAGAATGTCCAAAATTGTTTACAGCATTCAAACCTTTCGGGAGAATTCTTTCATTTCCTCAGGCCCTTATCGCATGGGCAACTTTGCCATCCAAATCCATAGATTAATTTATAAAATATTTACCCCCCAATTCCAATGAACTTAAATCATATCTAAACTTTAGTGGTTGAAAATAATCAATTCTAATTGTCATGAGATAAATTTTCTTCCCCATGCAAAGTTTTTTTTCTTTTAACTTTGAGTTAAATGCGAAAAACAAACCCAAAATGGCCATCTTGTTAGAGTTATTGAAAAAACACTTTCGACTTGTGAAGTAGAATGTATTTGATTTGATATCATGCTATGTGTGTAGTACAACTTAAAAAGATGTAAAAGAAAGTAACTTGATTAACTCATGTTTACATGTTAGAGTATTGGACACACGTCCATAAGTTGAAGTTATTAAATTCGTATAACATAAAGTATAAAGTAATATAACAAGTGCTAAAATTAAGAAAAAGAGTTATGTTTTGTACTAAGAAAAAAATTATTTTTATTAATTAAGGTACTTAATTAGAATGGACAGAGCTAAGAATTTTCTACTATTTAAAATTCAAAGTGCGAAAATTTTGTTTATGCATTACACATAGGACTGACCCTCAGTTCTATCTGAATAACGTTGCAACAATTCAAATGGGGCCCCCCCTCATTTATCTTTGCCCAATGAGTCATGATCACGGCCTGCATTTCCTCTGAACATTTGTGTGTGTGTGTAAAAACACTATGTATTTCTGAAGATACATGACTTTAATAAATATTTCATTTTCATTCTGGAACAAATAAATAATAATAAACAGACACAAGTTTCTCCTTGATTCTGTCTGATATGCAAGTTTTGGTTCATTTGAATTTCAAGAATCATGTTCTAAAAAACTTTGTCTGATTGTCTCTGTGTAGTTAGTATTAATGGAGCGAAATAAGATAGAAATCTTTTATTAAACACAAAAGTAGAATGAATAATGAATGATCTGTTAGCATTAGGCTATCTCGAAAATGAAATGACTTAATTTTATTAAGAGAGTAATAAGTAAATATAATTTTTAAAAAGTTATAATACCACATTAATGTAAAATTCTATCTCTTAAAAAAATGAAAATAATTTATTTATATAATAATTTTAAACGATGACTTACGCCCGTGGAATCTAAATTTAGTTACCTGAATTCACATTGCTAACAAAGCGTAAGACCAATTAAATTAATTTATTTTTTAAATGCTGATAAAAATAAAACAACAAAAAACAGTTTTATATTTAAAAAAACGAGTTGGAACCCGTCGAAATTCGACGAACTAAAATGTTAGAAAGGAAATGTCAGATCGAATTTATAATAAATCTACAAAAATAATTACAATAAAAAATTCATCTTACATTGGTTGTCTAACTCTTAAACAAATAATATTTTTAACCTAAAATTGAACTTGAACTGCTGAAATTATTGAAAAATGAAACTCTATTAGAATACGTAATCAAGGTCAGTAATTATGATGAAGTTATCAATGAGTATCGATTGATATGTTTATTTTTACGGGATGAAAAATCAATAAAAAGGATTTCGCTTTGTCACATAATAAAATTTTACCCCATAAAATCTAAACTGTTCGTTATTATAAAATTTCTCATAATTTACATACGCACCATTCAAATTCACAATTTAAAAATATTTTAATGCGCAATAGATTATTAATGAACGTATTTCAAAACCTAAATCCACGTTTGTCCGATACAACTTTTCATGTGAATATTCGCACAAACTTTAAGTTCTACTCTCAGTACTCGCGAAAAAAAATTTCAGAAATTTGCCTTTAGCATAGTTTTATCAAAGAAAAAGAAAAAAGATCGTTTTGTTTTAAATTTGACATCATTTTTACTCACTGAATCATTTTGCCTAGCATCTCAAACTCGGTATGAGCGTAATGTAAAAATATTGAAATGTAACTGATTTATGAAGAAAAATGCGTGTTTTGTTTAATGCCTGACGTCATTTTCTGTTCAAAAATTATAAAAAAAGTTACTTTTATTTGTAATTTGAAAATGGCATCAATAAGGATATAATCAATAAAATAATAAACCATGACTATTTTTCCTTTACTTTCAACATAAATGGAGTACTTCAGTTGCCACGATTACAAAATTTGAATTAAAAACTACAAAAAAATTAATATCTCAAAAATAAATTGAGATACAGCTGTTGTTGCCATTCGCAAAATGACGTATGCGTTACGCACAGATATGTTTGTCCTTTATAATATAGATAATAAGAAAATCAAACTTATATATGTATTTTTAATATAGTAAAAGCAATCATTCACTGCTGAAATAGAATACATATAATATATATATATATATAATAATAAAAAGCTTTAAGTGATACTTTTTAACTGAGAGCAAAATTGGACAATTTATAAAGAAAATAAAAACATACTAGCTGACCCGTGCAGACTGTCATTGAAAAATATAACAGTGGGGTGGACTTCATAAAAAAAAAAAAAAAAAAAAAAGACTGAATAATATTTTTTTAGGCAAAGATGTCATATACGTACCACGTTGGTGCAATTTTTTTTCTGATGGCAATTTGGTGAAAACCTCGTTTTCGAATACCAGTTACATATATGTAGAAATTTAATGCACATTCACTTTGTTGAATAAATGTACTTCTACTGGGTCGGTGTCTAGAAGCAATTAAGTCCAGGCAGATTTTTAACTAAATCTTAAAACTTTAATGTTCTTAAATATATAGATGAAAGTATTTACAGATGGGGTATTTACGTTAAACATAAAAAATATAGCTGGCCGGCGACATTCCGCTTAACCCAGGTCCGTGACCGGGTATTCGTCGACACGACGACGTTTCAGCACGTCTGCTTACATGAGCAACCAACAGTCATCTCTCTTTCTCACAATAGTTTTTGTAGGTTCAGCAGTTTTTCGTAGACTCAGAGGTTGGGGCGGATCGTCCAGAGCCTCATCTAAAGAATGTGCTAGTCTTTGCAGTGCAGAGTTCAAATTCTGTTACCACATATATATTTTTTTTAAAAGGGAATAACAATAAATAAAAAAAAAGTTTCATTAATAACTATAGAACAAAATAATTTATATAATTTAAAAAAATAAAATAAAAGGAAAGAAACAATTTATTAATAAAAAACAACAACGTCTGGGCAGCAAAATAACTTTGGCTGCAGGTAAGTACCCCAGTGCATATATGACACTGGCATCAGAAAAAAAAATTGCACCAACGTGGTGTGTATATGACATCTATGCCAAAATGAAACAGTCAGGGAAAATTATTACGCTTAAAGAATGAAAATGTCAGGAAAGTCCTTACGGTTGAACCTAAATAGCATATCGGTATAAGATCGAGGCTTGATATATGGCAAATTAAGATTAGTGAAATGCTAATGTGATGCATTTTATAAAATGGTTACTAAGCCTATTTTGGCGATCACGTATGCTCTGTGTTTGACAGTTATCTTGATCCAATCTATTTCGATTTTCTCATCTTATAATTCGGCTTCTTCTTCACTTTCAAGCATTCACCAAGATCTTTTACGGCATTTCTAACGATATTTTGAAGCTCCATAATTGCAGTGAAATGTTAATAAACATGATTTACTCGGTCTAAATCCTGCCAAAGGTCTTTTACACAATAACCAATAAGATGCGTTTCATTTGGTTGTTGCCGTTAAACAATTAACAAGTAATCACGATTTCTGTGCCACGTATGATAGCGTAATATATATATATATAGATTATAGATACTTTCTAAATGAAGCTTATCAATTGATAAACAGTTTTAACAATTTCTAGTGAGTCATAGAGAAATTTTGATATTGTTTACAAAAAGTATGGAGATTACTACAAACTCTTCCCATAATAAAAGGGATTATCATACAGCACGATAGTGCTGTATAGTAGAGCTCAGCCGCATCTTTTACGTTTTGAAACATGAGGAAAAGACAACAACTCAATTACAATCCAAACCAGAAAACATTCAGTGATGAATAATGGCTTGTTGGAAAGTTCTTAATTTAGCGATGTGCCTTTCAAAGGTCGGATGAAAAAATATCCAATATTAAGGGAATGACACCCATTTAAACTTTACATAGCATTCCATAATTTAATGATATAGAAATATCTCCTTCAATCTTTCTTTCCTGTTGCCACATCCTAAAAAGCGGCACAATAATTTAAAAAAGTGATAACAAGCGTATTTTGTTTTAAATAAAAATCAGATTTTCTCGCTATATTTTTGCATTTTTCAAATCGACGTCATTCTAATCAGAAAATGAAAAATTTTCCTATATATATGTAAAAACGTCTTAAAATGATGTAGTATCTTTATTTGAATGTTTTTAATGTTTAAAAATCTATTTTAATACAGGAGTTTTAATTTCAAGAAAACAATTTATGAAAAGATAATAATAAAAAAAATCGTTTGCTAGGTATGACATCAATTTATGTTTAACTGACATAACTTTGTAATGATGTTTTATTCTGAAGAGAGATTCCTGATATTCTGAAATTAATCCCCATTATTATCATCCATAAAGTGAAAGGTTTATTTTTAAGTGATACAAAAGAAATTTTCGGTAAATGCTAGTTCATTTGGTTGTATTTATTGTATTTTCCTGCGTACTGTCAAGGATACTCTTATTATTCTATTACATGCACCAAAGAAAACATGCATTTTAATTTTAAGCTTAAACACTTTACTATAATTACATCATTAAGCCAAATGCATTTTAATTTTAAAAGCTTAACACTTTACTATAATTACGGCAAATGAAATTCAATTTTGCGAGTTTAAAAAAAATTTAACATTGTTGGAGCGAAGAGTCTAAAAGCTAGCAACGTTTTCATCACTTGATTTTAGCAAGGTATTTTTTTATATGCTCTTCCGTTTGATGGTGTAGTACGTATGCGGACGGTCTGGTTTTCGGGAGACGTTGCGTTTACCTGCGGGAGAAGGGGTTATGCAGGTGAAAAAAACTTCAAAAATTAGTCATTTTAGCAAAGTGCATTTTTCTATATGCTCTTCCGTTTTATGGTGTAGTATGTATGCGGACAGTCTGGGTGTCGATATGTTCATCCGTTACGGAATAACACACACTAAAATAATTTTACTTAAAGAGTGAAATAAAAGCTACCTGCATATGTTCATGAAAGTGTATTAAATGTTATTATTGTACATTTTATAAAATAACTATGTTTTAAGACGTAAAACAAATCGTTGCATATTTTCTAAGGGGAAAAAAATCGCCATTTTTACAGAAACTGTTATAAAATCGGAAAATAAATATGAAACGCTTGATTTTTCCCTAAAAAGAAGTAGTACTGATGCATTTTACAATATAGAGTAGTAGACTTGTTTTTAAAACGCATTTAGTCAAAAATATAATGGGAGACAAAATAAGGTGAGATTTACCCAATGCGTGTATTGACGTTACAAAAATAGGTGCATGCATTTACGGTTCAGTTAATTATGTCCTTAGCTATGCCCGGTAACTTGCGCCAATTGTCTGTAGGCTCAATTATATAATTTATCTGTACCAAATACGACAATTGTCAGTAGACTCATTTACGTAATTTATCTCCTTAATTAATGCATACTTTACAAAGGACACCTACTTTCCAATTTCCTCATTTTTGATTAATGGTTACAGTTACATGAAAATATGTTAGTCATTATCGCGATATTTTAGTTTGACCTCCGAAATATTATTATCAATATCCAATATTAGTAATATTTCTGATATTATTTACAGGTGTATTGTACAATATTTTCATTCACTTTTGATCATTTTTCTGCATTCAGTTGTTTTCAGACTTTTTTAAATTTTAAATTCCCATTAAGTCCCCCAAAAAAAAGAAATTTCCCTTTCAGTTTTAATTCATTTCTTATGACTGTTTCTTACCCTAGCTTTTTGTGTATTTGAGGGGTTGCCCTAGGATACTGCATAGTCCCTTAAACCATAGTAGCATAGGTACATAGCAGAAAAATTCAAGAGATCACGCTATGTATAAAACTTAGTCTAGGGACTAGTCTGACGGTCAGTCCTGAGTAGAGTATAGGTCAATATTCCAATATGGGGATTAGCAAAAAGTATGGGGTCATCAGAGCTCTTGAAATACACTGGTGAACCAATGTTTCTCTTAGTTTTTGATTAAGACAATTAGTTGGACTGGTTAATTGGGATCATTGGTTGGTTAGTTGGGACGGTTGTTTGGTTAATTGAAGTTGGTTGATTAAGTTCCTGAAAGGATCTAAAAAAGATGATAAATGATATAAAAAATTGGTGGAACCAGAGAGAAAAGTAAAGCTCGATCTAAAAAACTTACAGTAAAAAATTGTCAAATAGTTTCAGCTTAAAAAAGTACGTAGTGCATGGAAAAGTAATAAAACCAGATTATCTGTAAAGCTCATGAAATTACCCAAATTTTTGTTGATAGCTGAAAATGTGGACTGAGCTTTACTGGTGCCTTACATTCAAAATCATATTATCCACTCAAAATGAGTACTGGGTATAGTAAACAGAATGTGTAGTTATGTGCAAAGAAATTTCTGTCAGGCCCAGAATTGTGGACATGACTGCATCAAGCCAAGCTAAACTCCACAAAGCTAAAAGAATGTAAACCATAAAGTAATATTTTAAGTATAACATTAATATACTCAATTTGTTGAGGAATTGTTGTTATTAACATTTCTGACATAACACATGTAGCGTAATAATTTTTATTTCATATAATTACTGTGAAAAGGGAGCCTTATGTTAATGGACTTAAGCCAGACAAGTAGTTAGCATATGGTTGAATCATACATACTTAGGGTTTTGGACTTTGATTTTTTAGGCTTAACGGTGACCCCTGGAATGGAATTCGGCCCATACTTTGTACTGAACGATCTCTCATGTTCTCGCTCATTTCCAAATCAACCTCTAACTTATTCTTATGAACCCAAATTTTGAAACTGGTTATGAATGAGTTAAAAATGCCTTTATTTCCCTGGTTGATTTTAAGGCACCAGTAAAGCTCAATCCACATTTTCAGCTATCAACAAAAATTTGGGTAATTTCATGAGCTTTACAGGTAATCTGGTTTTATTACTTTTCTACGCACTACTTACTGTTTTAAACTGAAACTATCTGAAAATTTTTTACTGTACCTTTTTTAGATCGAGCTTTACTTTTCTCTCTGGTTCCACCAGTTTTTTATATCATTCTAAAGAATGGTCAAAGACAAGATTTTTTTTTTTTTTTTTTTTTTTATATGAAATATGAAAGTTAAGATATCCACAATCCAATACTCAGACCTTCCAATGAAATGCAACAGAGCGACAAGGTTTTTTTTTTCTTTTCTTTTCTCTAACTCAATTATTAATGACTACTTGCATTACTACTTATACATTTATTCCTAACTGCTTTCTAAACATTACGAAAAAACTTTTGTACTTAATTTTAATGCATTTTTAAATCAGCCTACAACAAACTTTAAATCACCCAATATTCCTTAGGGTTACAACAATGGCAATTTAATGATGTGCCAAACGATGCTTGCCAAAATAAGCCAACAGGCTGTGAAGCTGCAATACACTTTTTCACCCAAGTCCGTTTCCTTATCTCCAGGCACATGGGAATTGCAACATCAGAGATCTGTTTAGGAAGAAATTGGGTCCTTTAAAGGACCCTTCGCAAAATTTTTCATTCCAAAACAGGAAGGACCCTTCACAAAAAAATGTTTATCTCAAAAGTAACCCTTCCCTTCACAAAATTGTTTGTCTTAAAAATAAGATTTTCACACATTTTTTCCATTCTCTAAACTGAATCTTACACAAATTAAGTCAATCTTTACACAATCTTACACAAAAAAACAGTAATCTTTACACAATTTAAAAGTAAAATCTGACCTGCCACTTTAACATGTATAAAGAAAATATATCTATTTTACACACCTATATCTTCTTAAAATGTACAAACAAGAACTTGAATAGAACGAGCATTTCAAATGCACAAACTTATGAGTAGAGTTTTCACAAAATTTAAAAAACTGTTCACAAAAACAGGACTCTGTGAAAAAAGTCTGGACAGATCCCTGAACATTATAGTTATCCATTGTACATGCTGATTTGCAGGTTAAAAAAAAAAAAAAAAACTTATTGGAATAAGATTCAAAGCATTCCAGCAGGCCTACACATCCTTCACCGAATCCAAACACAAAGAGAGAGAGATACATAGCATCTTTCTCTTAAGCGGCAGTATTTTTGGCAGGAGCATTCGTCAGAAGATCGGTGAGCGCCTAGTATCACCTACCAGAATAGACTGGTTGTGTTATTCAACTACTACAAAGCGTACACTCACAACTTGCCTGAAAGAAACAGGTGAGTAGCCATTGCAAAGACTATATATTTAGAGTTGAAAATCAGCAGCTACTGGATTTTAAGACCAATGTAAATAGAATTAAATCATTTTAAGTTAATTTTGATGAAACAAGATGAAAATACAAAAATTTTTTAGGAATAAATAAATTTAAAGTTATTCAATGCAGATACGATTTACAATTAAGATAAACACATTATTATTCTTTTTGATAATTTAATAGAGATATTATCATTTGAGACTTTTGGCCGATTATAGGAAAATTAATAAATTGAGAAATATTTCAAAAATAATTGTAAATACTAAAATTAAATTACATTTATTGAAATAATTAGATTAATTTAGATTTCATTTAAAGATAATTTAATTTGAAAAATGTAACAACATAACAGTTGCCTTTCTTGCCAAATAAAATTTCAACGTTTTTTTCATGCTAAGGCATGAAAGGCATATAAAATAGGAAGTAACAACAGAATGAACAGAATTACCTTTATGACAAGGAGGACCGAAAGGTTCACCCACTCCACTGCCAACAAAAATTTTACCATCATCTGCAAAGATAAACAGGAAAATATGAAAATCTTGAAATTCATATTTTTTTCTTAACTAGACACTTTGTAAATATTATTGTAGAGTAAAAACAAATTTTAATTTGTGTTATAAGGATAATTATATAAGATATTATAAAGATAATATTTGCTTGAACACAAACAGTTATTACTTTCTATAGACAGTCAAACTCGTTTAATACAAGGACACGGTTAAAATGAGTAAGTTGCAGTCCTAGTAAGTCCTGGTAAGTAAGTACTTCAGTCATGCAAAAACACCCATTTGCTAATGTCAATCCAATGGGAGAATTTTTTAACGATATTTTGTTTGCAATGATGTCTTGTGACATTGTTTTTTAAATTATGTGAAAATCAGAGATGGGAAATATAGTTACTTTTCATTAACAGGTTACATCGTTCCACACTTGTACAGGTAACAGGTTCCAACAACCTGTTATTTTTATAACATATAACTAATCGCTATGTATCCGGTCGACGAATGTTTTAATTAGGCAAAAAAAGTCTCAAGTAATTTTTTGACGTAATTATAAATGCTGTTTTATATTAAGATGAATCAGAACCAGTTTGTGGCTAAAAACTTAATTTTTGCAAGACAAAAAGTTACCTAGTTATAATATTTTGAATTTCATGCATTTTTGGCATTTTCTGACATTAAAAACATGTTTTTCCATTTATGGTGATTAAAACATTGAAAATTCATAAAATTACGAGTATCATAACTCATTAAGTTTTGACCATACAAGAATAAATTTTTGCTGTTTTGCTTGTTAAAACATGGAAAAACTTTTTCAACATAAAACTTATAGGGTGCAGGCATATGTGTAAAATTTGTAATTCTTTATCTATTTAAAAAGTAATTGTTGTAATGTAAATTGATTTTTATGTGATGCAAAACAAAATTTGAAACATTTTTGCAACTGGCTATGCTTCTATAACTAACGGCTTAGAAATTAGTTATTGGTAAACGATAAGAGACACGCACTGTATAACATTAAACACAGTTTTAACAAAGCGATTTCTAAAAAAAAATTGCATACAGCATAGATTATGAAACACTTTCCAACACATTCAGAATACTATAACAATTTACAAAGGTGGAAGATGATGTCTTAATGAACAATTTGGAAAATGCAGAATGCATTTGAAAACACGATTTCTGCTATTACCATGAATAGTCATTAAAATATACGATTTTTTTACAGACCTGTATATGATCTACAGATATGTATGCATACTACATAGTGTGCTAAAAGTCAGTTCAGTTAAACGCATAGCACAGTTAAAAATTTCCGATCAGTAATTTCAGCTAATAGAAGAATGTTGTTGAGAACTTTTGTTCGACCTTTTATATGATCTAGAATTTATACACACCAAGTAATATTAAAAAAATAGTTATATTTAAAAATGCACACCACAAATGAAAACACACTTCCAGCAATTATTGTGCGTAGGCTTCAATAATTCAATTATTGCTCATTTCCTTCTATATCCAAATACTTTTGTGTGTTCCTGTAAATAAACAATAAGATCTATGCACACCATATTCTATAGTAAGAACTTTGTAATACACCTCAGTGATGTATATCCATTTAAATGTGTTTTAAATACTGTAATATCATTAAAATACACGGCAAGCGATTTTTACCCATATACTGTAATGTAACGGAATTCTTTTGAATGACCTTGTAAATTAACCAAAAATGCTATACACTTTCTTTTCAAAACTTGAACAAGCTATACTAAAGCCCAAGAATAACATATATCCATTTCATGGCAATCGGATAATATTTACACGAGTTAGAGCAAGGACAGACAGACGGACAAAGAAACCGAATTCATAAACACTTTTCAACTACGGTGGAAAGTACTAAAAAAGAGAAATTTGATCCTCGACTTCATAGCAGCCATATCTATCAACGCATATTCAAAGCTAATTTCACAAGAACACAGAAATATTATTTATATATACTTTTAATTAAATGCAATTCGTCCAAACAAATTTCGTTCGTATAAATATACTTTTCAAATTAATTATTAATGTACTAAAATTAAGTTTCCTCACAAATTATAGGAGGGTATTTTCTTTCTTTTTTTTCAGCGAAATAAAATCGCAGAAATTAAATGTTTTCCGGCTCCTATTAAACGCAATGATAAAACAAAAATATTAAAAATACTTGGCCAAAAAGTGAAATTTATAGTGCGAGAATCACCCCCCCAAAAAAACAAGAAAAAAAAACTCCATGAGTCATGAGTACGTAGTAATAACCCTTTTAAATATTCAAAGAAACTGTCCATAAATATCTCTCATTCAAAATATCAACGCAGATTAAATCCTTTCCCATTACTTCCTCATAATAATTACTGGATGTGCAAAACACTCTTTCATTCATATCACTGAGACAAAATTATCCATTAGCGTATTTTTTTAACCCAAAACACTTTGGTAACAAATGTTTCAAAATAAGCAAATGTTATATTGACCGCAGAAAATTTTAAGAGATAAATAATTGCAAAATTGATCTATTGTCTCTGTTTATTCAAAAGCTTACTAAACGATAATATATCATTTTATGCGTTAAGAACTAGGTTTACTGATGGCGTAATGAAAATGTATCCGAATGAATTGCGATGGGTTGAAATCTGTGGTTGGTTTTCCATTGCTGTTTTCAATTGAAATCAATCTAAGTTCTAATGTACGCGCTTTAAACGTGCTAATCAATTAGAAAATTATAAATTCCTGCATTTTATTTGTATGCAGTCAAATAGTGTTTCGTTATTTTTGAAATAGGCTTTCTATCCAAAATCAAGAATTAAAATTTTTAAGGCATAAATTTATAAATAAATGCATTTTACTTAAACATTTCAAAATGATACTTTTTATAAATTTAACGATTCTAAATTCGAGTTTGCTGCTTTTTTTTGGGGGGGTGGGTGGGGGGGGGGGGGTATAAATCAATGCTTTTAAATTATGTAGAAAATTTTAGTTTGGAATATTGAACAGGGGTGTTATGCTATCTTAAAAATCTTTGAATCTTTGCAACTCCATGTTCAAAGAAATTCATTGTAATTCCTATTCCTCATTTCTGATGTGTAACTGAGCTATATGTTTGGCAATATATTATATTTTGGCAATATTCATAGGTATATAAATTTTTTAATTTACTCATTGAAAACTAGAAGCAAAACAAGAAAAAAAAAAAAAAAAAAAAAAGCACAAAAGTATATTTTTAGTTGGAAAAAGACTGGTTAGGTCAAAAGTTAGACAAAACTTTGCTGAGTTTTAGAAAGTCAAACTTAGCTTTTTGTTAAGGAAATGCTAAATGAAAACAATTAATATATATATTAATATATAGATACGATTCATAAGTACAAAACATGTCAAGCATGAGCTTTTTTCTGACCAATTTTTAGATGTTTTTATGATCTACTATTTGCTTCAGTGTTTCGTTTATGCTCTACTTTGCACAATCAGAATCGGAGAAAATATGTGATGGTGGTGACCTAGCACCAGGCACCAAGCTGGAAAATGTTTAATTAGTGCTTCAAGTTGTTACTGTTCATACATTGGGGGATTGATGAAATGTAAAATAATTTTTTAGCACCACACATCTAACAGAGTCGCCAATAACTAGAGAGTGAAGATGCGCACGTCTCAAAAGAAATGATTGAGGACATTTTTAGTGAATTTTGTTCTATTTTAGAGGCACGAAATTGAATTCTTGATTAAGGCAAATGAATGAAGACGCTGCCATTTAAAACCATATGTTATTTAATTAACAGGGACTTTTCGGTAACATATTAATGGAATATTAGGTTCTAACATAGTAACAGTGTTTTTTATCCTAATATGTTAAATAATGCCCATCCCTAGTGAAAATTAATCCACGCTCGCAAATAGCCAAGTTAATTTCATTTTCATTTTATGTTTTGCAATGTTTTTCATTATGGATCATGTATCGTGACATTCTTTACTATGTTATTGTTTTGAAATTATGTGAAAATATTTTTCTATCATAAATGATTTTGAAAATATCGCCGCTTGTGCGATGAAACGATTGTCCATCTTAATAACGCTATTTTGTCACTTTTTATAGCATTATTTAACTTAATTTTGTTTGCATTTGAATATTTTTAAATGAATATTTTTGCATTGGATAGCTGAGGTCGATCTCTTCAAAGGCCGTTTCTTATTTTTTCAATTTTGTTTGCAAGTTTTTTTCTTATGAGGATACTTTCACTTTCGAAACCAGTTCCTAAGTGAAAGTGTCCTCATTAAAAATACCTGTAAAATAATAATAATAAAAAGGGCAAACTTTGTACAGATCTACTTCAGCTGTGCAATTGAAAAAAAAAAAAAAATCCTTTAAAAATATTCAAATGCAAACGAGATATCTTAAAAAATTTCTCCCATTAGATTAACATTACCGAATGGGTGTTTTTGTGTGCAGTAGTCTCTTAAGAATGGTTCCATCGTGTATTAAGATTTTCTTGCTTTTCAGGAGTTGGAAAACACAGGAACATGGCTGATAGGAGCCAAACAACTCATTGTTTCAATGTGATTTTCAGCAAGAAGTAGAATTGGGAAAGAAATCTCTCTTTCTTTTTCTAACATTGTTCTCCCTCACCAGATACTATATACCTTCACCAGAACACTGTTTGTCAAAAGTTATCACTTTTACCAGAGAAATTTTCACCTTCAAGAACCCCCCCCCCCCCCCCCCCCCACATTAAAAGAAACACGAAGGATTTTCCTGAGATCTTGAAAGAATTAATGAAAGAAGGAGCATTTCAAACACTGCCCCTCTGTAAGATTTACAACTGAGCCATGGAAAGGACGAAAACCTTCATTTGTTTCTTTCTTTAAATCTGGATAATCAGTAGGGTGGAGTGAAAAAAATTAATTTTTTTTTTTCATCAAAAATGGGTAGGTGCTAAAAGTTGTCTTTATACTAGTACATCACCTGCGTGCAACATTGCCGCTGAAAAAAAAGTGGCTTGAGTCTGCGCTTTTGGTCCAAATGTTGAAATTTTGGGTAAAATTTCACGTTTTTTCGAAAAAAAAAAAAAAAAAAAAAATTCTATAGAGATGGTTATTATTTAACAGTGTTATTTAAACCTTTACTATTAATGATTAACATATTTAAACGATGAAACGATATCTTTGTTCGGTATAACTGGAGCAAAACTGACAACTTTTGGTGAAAAAAAGGCGTTGCCACTCTGTTGTGTCATACAAATAATTGTTGTTTGCAATACAGCTCTTACCTAGTTGCTTCCATAAACTACCCAGGAGATACCAAATGTCACAACAGTGCAACCCTACCATCTGAACACAATGTTTTATTTATACATTGAATTGTGATTTTTTTTTTTTATCAAAGGCTGCCATAAGTTTTCTATGTATCAACCTAGTACATCTCTTCTTTGTATCCACAAACTTTGGATGCTACTGCTGTGATCTCCTTTACGTATTTTTCTACTGCTTGCATAAGAGAAGGCAAACAGTGTAATGCAGTGCGGATATTAATGGAATCTATTCAGCCGTCTATTATCTTCACTAAGATTGCACCTGATAAATGCATATTGATTAGGAGTTCTGTTACCACAACACTTTTCCAATGAATTCGATTTATATAATTATCCGCTTCAAAGTGGATTGTCGGCATTTCAGATTTGTGTATGCCATCATTGACTCTCATCTTTCAACTATTATGTGCTGAGCAACTAGTTGTTTAATGGGATGGCGATCGTCAGAGAGCATTGAAATCAGAATTTCCCCTGCGTATGCAAAGCAACCATTATCCTAAATAACCTTTTATTAGTATTTGTTTTATCCTGTTTCATGTGTTGTTTAGCAGCCGAGTAATTTCCCATGAGATTTTAGATCCCTTCTTTAGCTGTGGATTATATTTGATTGTAAACTATCCTGGGGTCAAACTTCGATTACATAGTACTTTTTGAGGAGACATAGAGACTCTGATGGGCAGTGAGTGAACATTTAAAGGCAGATAATTCTGTTCATCGTTGTCATCCATTCTGCAAGGTAAATGATTCGAATAAACCATTACAATGGATCATATGCCATCTCGAAGTCCAGTGAATTTCCTTTGCATCATTTATAAGGCAAGATCGTTGGCAAAAATTAGATTCTAACCCACAGGGACCAATAGGAAATTCTTTGTCCAAGTGCCATTTCCTTGTTATTTCAATTTTTGAAGCCATAGAGGGTATTTTTCAAACATTACTTCATGAAATCGAGAAAAAGGTACTTAGCACATACCAGAAATACCTGCTAGACATTTGCAAAGTTATTTCATCAAGATATTGCTCAGAAGAACTAGCGAATAGGAAACCAAGAAACCTATCTTACGCATAATGGCTCACAAAGGTGAATAAAATTTTTTGCTTTTACATAAGCACTTCTGACCATCAGAGTCTGTAGGTTCACTCACAAAGCATGTAGTCCAAGTTTATGCTTCAAGATGGTTTACACCAAGTGTAATCTACATCTAAAAAATGGATCTAAAAACTTATGAGAAACTACTCGCCTACTAAACATCACAGAAAACGACAAAAAGCAAATCCTTCTATATATAGAAAAAAGTTTTCATTTGGAAATGGACCAATGAAAATCTGCGTAGATATTCCTGGCAGATCGCCATCCAATTTGAATGCTTAAGCATGGCTTTTCTTCGTTAATATCGGTAGTATTATAGAGAAATGTTTGATAAACACGCTGATGCAGACAGTTTTCAAATCAAAGAAATATTTTAAGAGATATTTAATGCCAAAGTTGGACAAAATTGTTGCATTAAAAAAGTTTTATAGGAGCAAAAACTGTACATAAGAATTTAACCATTTTTAGATCATTTTATGTGTCAGAATTTCCCGGTGTGCAGACTGAATTTAGTATTTTAATTTGACTCATTTTTTGAGGTTTTATTTCTATTTTCAATTCAAATTTTCAGCATTTCGAGAGATATTTTTTACAAAATTTAGAAAATTGTATTAATTTAAACTAGAGCAAACAATAATGTTTGCTTCAAATTAAAAGTTTATTTTACACGTGACTATTATAAACAGGAAATATAAAAAGCAGGAACTCATTGAAAATTACGTCATAAAAACTATACTTACACGTGAATTTTAAAAGAGAAACAATATTGTAAAATAATACATTCATTAACATGCGTTAGAAGTCTTAAATAGGAGAATTTACGTCACATTACACTTATTACGCAAAATGAACAAAAGATAATATTGCAAAACAGATTAAATTTTAAAATTGCGCAAGACATTTATTTGATATTTTAAGATGATCATAATATTTCATTTCTAACAAAAGTATTTTTACGAGAATATTAAAAAGAGAAAGAAAAGTTTGGTGAAAATTACGTCAGATTATGATTGTCAGATTCAAATTATACTTCAATCTTCCAAAGTCTTTTTAAAGCCGATCAAATTAGCGTGCTGTTAGAGTCTGCGGTGTCTGAACGGGGGTTGACGAGCTTAGCTCGTAGGGGGCAGAGCCCCCTAGTACTAAAAAAAATTATTTAGGACAATGGTTGCTTTTCACATCGGGAGCAAATACTTATTGCAATGCTCTCTGATGATTGCCATCACATTAAACAAAAAGCTTATCAGCATATAAAAAATGCAAGAGGTAGGGTAAATCATGGCATACTCAAAGATGAAATACTTAAATGTTGTAAAATGCTGTAGGAACAGAACTTCCAATCCATTCCAGGGCTTGAAATTCAATTTTTCATAGGAGGGGAGTCTCCCTACCAACATTTATAAATGGAGGGGAGTTGAGCTATTTGGGAGGGAGAAAAAAATATGAAACCCACTGTTATTTTACGTGCTTTTTAAAGATTTGCATTAATTATTTTTTTATTATAGCCATGACAGTATACCATTGAAGCAATTTAAATCAACAACTCAGAATAATAATGCAATTTTTTTTTTTTTTAAGGAAGAAAGCAGGAGTGATTCTGAGTGAAAAAAAAAAAAAAAATTCTGAAACTGACAGCAAATTTTCTGAAAGGTTACAACAGAGGGGATGAGGGGGGGGGGGGGGGGGGGATCACTCCCAGCACTAGTTATGTGTTTTTTCGTGCTCCTTTGACAAAATTTCCATTTATTGCGATCTTTTGACGAAATTTGCCGTTATTTTGCGATCTTTTGACGAAATTTGCCGTTATTTCTTTTGGCAAAATTTGCTGTTTTCCGCGATCTTTTGATGAAATTTGCCGTTTTTCTGCGATCATTTGACGAAATTAGTTTTTTGCGCGATTCTTTGACAAAATTCGCGGGTTTTTTTTCCGTGATCTTTGGACGAAATTCGCGATTCTTTGACGAAATGAGTGTTTTTTTCGCGATCCTTTGACGAAATGAGAGTTTTTTTTCGCGATACTTTGTCGAAATTCGCAATCTTTTGACGAATTGCGCGTTTTTTCGCGATCCTTTGACAAAATTCGTATTTTTTCGCGATTCTTTGATGAGATTTGCGTTTTTTTTCCACAATTCTTTGATGAGATTCGCGTTTTTCTTCACGATTCTTTGATGAAATTCGAGATTTTTTCTCAACGGCCGTTTGACTAAACACTAAATTCGTGTTTTTTCCGCGATCCTTTGACAAAATTAGTTTCTTCTGCGATCCTTTGACGAAATTCTCTTTATTCGCGATCCTTTGCCGAAACTCGCATTTTTCAGCTTTCCTTTGCCAAGATTTATGATTTTTTTGCTATCCTTTGATGTAATTTGTGTTTTTTTTTGCGATCCTTTGATGAATTTCAAGTTTTTTTCCCGCAATCTGACGAAATTCACGTTTTTCTACGATCCTTTGACAAAATTTGTGTTTTATTCGCAATCCTTTGCGACGAAAATGGAGATTTTTTCCTCGAATGATTGACAAAATTGATTTTTTCGGCGAGCATTTGTAGAAATTCACGATATTTTTCTGTTGAACTGATGACCGATTTTTCACAAGTTTTGGAACCTAATGCCTTAAATTTTTGGAAAATTCGTAATGCGGATTTTCGTATTTCAGAAAATTCGTTCACCCCTGAATTCGCCACTCGGTCGCGGACACTTGTCAACTGATCTCGAGATTTTTTGAGAAAAAAAGAATGAAATTTGTCTATCGGTTGCATCGAAAATTCGTGAGTTTCAATAATCTTTCGCGGCTAATTAAAAAACGCAAGATGTGTCAATTAGTCACGCAAAAATATCGGGAAATTTGCAAGGCGTTCGCGGGAGTTAATCGTAATTTCAAAATGCAAAATTTTCAGGAAAAGGGGGAAATTTTTTGGACGGGAGTCTCCCGCCCACAATACTATTTTGGGCGGGATTTCAAAATTTTGGGCGCGAATCCTGCCATCCCGCCCTGCATTCCGAATCCACTATGCAGTAACTGGATGCAATTTTGGTGAAGATACTAGATGGCTGAATAGATTCCAATAATTCCACTGCATTTCTTATCTTATCATATAATATGATAAGCAGTGTCACAGCAGCATCACCCAATGTCTGTGGATACAAAGTATGGACTAGTTTGATGCATAGAAAACTTATGCCAGTCTTTGATAAAAAATCACAACTTAATGTATAAATAAAACATTGTGCTCAGATGGAAGGGTGGTCGAGCTATGCATTGTTGTGTCATGAATTGCAGCCAACTCCACGTGGTACCTCCTTGATAGTTTTGAAAGCAACTACGTAAGAGCTCTATTTAAAACAACAATTAGTTGTATGACACAACAGAGTGGCAATGCCTTTTTTTACCAAAAGTTGTCAATTTTGCTCCAGTTATACAGAACAAAGATATTGTTTTATCGTTTAAATATCGTTAAGTCATTAATAATAAAGGTTTAAATAACACTTTTAAATAATAGCAATCTCTATAGAAATTTTTTAATTTTTTTGAAAAAATGTCAAATTTTACTCAAAATTTTGACTTTTGGACCAAAAGAGCAGACTCAAGCCATTTTTTTTCAGCGGTAATATTGCACGCAGATGATGTACTAATATAAAGGCAACTTCTGGCACCTACCCATTTTTGATTTAAAAAAATTAATTTTTTTCGCTCCACCCTAGTCTACAGGGATTTATTTTTATTTTCAAACTGATTATTTTACTGCTAAATCTCATTATTTCTAAACCAAAATTCTACTCAAATAACAGCTGAAAGATTAGTTTAAGGTACTAAAACGTTAAAGCAAAAATAAGTTTACATTATAAGTGTCAATAAGAGCGTGCAACATTAAACCAATGGGCATTTTTTTAAATTTCCAAATGGATTGTATCCCTCCTAAATCTCACCATTTCTGAACCCAATGTATACTCGATCATTAGCTAAAAGGTTAATATAGTGTATTAAAATTTCAGGAAGAATCAATAAAATTAAGTTTTTTTTTTTAAATCAATATGTGTCTGATGTTAAACCAATGGCAATAAAAACATAAAGCGAAAAGGGTTGCAAAACAAAGTAACTTTAAGAGGGTTCATTTTTTTTTTCCTCTCAAACTCAAGCGGATGCTCATTGGCTACAAACAAAATAAATATTCTTTTCAGGTTAGATATCTGAATAAAAATAAATGATCGAATTAAAAAATATCCTACTGTCACAAAAGAAAATCGAACTGAAAGCAAATTCAATGTTCACTCTCTCGAGTGGAGCCCTATCAACACGTTGCTGCCATCCATGCCAGTCATAAATCTGCAAATATTACTAGAATAGTAAAACACGATTTCTGTTCCCTTTTCATTCTGGTCAAAATAGCATTAAAATTATTTGAATTGGAATAAAAAAGTTATCTTTTTCTAAGAAACAAAAAAGTGCCGGAATTGAGATTCGGTGGGCTCGGACGCAAGTTAAGCCCTGCATATGTATATACTTGACTCATACTTGCAACAAAATATATAATAACAAACTTGATAAGGGAGTTGAGTTCCAATTGGATGACTTGTTCAGTTGACTGAAAATCATTCCAAGTTATCAAAGTACTATTCTACAAAAATTCAAACCAAATTTGGTAATCCACTTAACTATGGAAAATTATACTAAAATATAATCACAGGAGACTGAAATTATACGGAAGTACATCTTCCTTTATCGTGTTCTTTAACTGGTACATGAAGAAAAAAAGAAGATTATAGAAAATTATTTAACAGTCATCAGATTTCTTTAACAAAATATTTTCAGAATAAATGTATTTAATATAAGGGCTGTTAAACTTACCCGCATGGTATGCTATAGAACCTTTATTCCAACCAGGATGACGATATTTAGGATAATCCTGAAAATAAAACCCAAAACTTACTTGCTTGCTTAAAAATATTATCCTATAGTCAGTCTAGAATCTGATACTTTCTTTATGTTAAATTATGAAAGAATAGGAGTGACTTATTTAGAAAAGATTATTTTTTTGAAACTTAATAAAAATTATCTGTGTTATATCAATATCATAGGAAATTGTACAAAAACACCACAAATAAATACAAAAGTAAAAATGATTTAAAAAAAAAAAAAATGTTTAAAATGTGTCAATGTTTATCACACCTATTTTCATATTACTGCCTATGCTATTCAGAAAAAAATTCCATTACAATAAGTTACTTTAATTATGGGAAATTCAGCACTTAGGTAGAAAGTGCAAAATAGTAAGTAAATTTATTAAAAGAATTATATCTATATATATTTTTAACTATGACCCCCCCCCCCCCAAAAAAAAAGCATTATTTAAACTATCTACTCAGGAGGATTTCTAAAATGTTTTCTCAACATATAATCATAATTTAATTATTATTAATTGATAAAAGCATATTTAATATATATATATATGGCTAATTCCATGCGAACTTGTCATGTCTGTCACATACTAAGATTTTTGGTCACCAGTATTTTAGAACGGAAAATGTGACTTATTTTATCGGAGATATCTCATCAATTGAAAAAGGCGAAGCAAACTTTACGAAAATAACAGTGGCCAACAAGCATAGCGATTTTCAGCTGCGTGACAGACATGACAAGTTCGCATGGAATTAGCCATATATATATATATATATTGAACTTTTCATTTTTTATTCACATTTTATTTTCTACTTTTTAGCAGGGTTGGCACGGTTTAAACCAAATGGTTTTTTTGTCAAAAAAAACCATTTGGTTTTTTTTACAACAAATCTAACATAATATTTTTTTCTTTTTTATAATTTAAATGTTTTAAATTATTAATAGAAGTGATTTATACTTTTCACACTTCATCTCAGCAGTCAACATGATACATAATGAGCCTAGGTCATGTTTCTATGCATGTAGAATGAAAATTAGCATGTGGTAATGAACATGTCTGGCACCCTAAAGATTTATCTTAAAACGTGAAATTTGAAAAGATAAAATAGATAAATAATATTAAATATTTAGAACAAAATATTTTCATTTAAAAAATGCAGATTTACAGCAATTAAAAACAAAATACAATGATCTTCAAGATTTGGGTCAAGCTGTAAAAGAAAATTTTTCGGATTGGGGAAGATTATCCTTAAAGAATTTAAAAGAATAACTTAAGACATGAAGTTGAATAACACATATTTCAAATGAAAATCAAATTTCAAAGTAATTGCTTAAGAGGCGCAAAGGCCAACATAGTGAAAAAGATTCCATGTCGGGATACGAACCCGGGCCATCAGTATAGCGCACTGATGTTCTACCGACTAAACCACATGGAACTATACCCAGTCTATGGAACTATACCCAGTCTATGGAACTATACCCAGTCTATTATATGTTGGCAAGGCTACAAATGCAGCACAGGATGGAAAATTTATCATGAGCCACCGACCTGGGGCGAACACGAAACTTAATTAAATCCAGCATCGATAGAAACTATATTAATACATGGAAATTATTCCAGAGAGAAACATTCGCCTTGCATACAATATTTCAAATGAAAATCAAATTTCAAAGTAATTGCTTAAAAGGCGCAAAGGCCAACATAGTGAAAAAGATCCCAGCATGGAATCTTTTTTCACTATGCTGGCCTTTGCGCCTTTTAAGCAATTACTTTGAAATTTGATTTTCATTTGAAATATCGTATGCAAGGCGAATGTTTATCTTTGGAATAATTTCCATGTATTAATTGAATAACACAGTTTGCAAAAATTGAGTGGTAGTTATAGCATTTCAATAAAACAAATCATACTTTTCTATTAGTTGCTGAATCTAATGGCCAAAAATGTTGACTTGGGGCGTTATCACTTAGAAAACAAAATAACCAGAAGTATTTGGATAAAAAATAAATGGTCAAGTGCGAGTATTACTTGCGCACAGAGGGTTCCATACAATAGTATATGAATTAGTAAATGTATTATTAAAAAAATACCGTTGCTAAAAGAATACTAAGACTTTGTAAAAACTATACAACGTAGGGTTGGGTATAGCTGTATAGTATAGAGGGTGCAAAGGAAAGTCCATTTAACCTGAAAATACTTGCAAACAGAGAGCTACAGCGTGAGGTAATGGTACAGTAAAGCGACTACGCCTGATCTAATGTAAAGAACAGCAGCACCCCTCGTGGCGAAATTTGGAAGAGAGCCTACGCAAATCGAAAACGAAAAGAAGTAGAGCAAATTTTCCAATTAGAAAGTTTTAGAACATCAATTAATTAGTACAAAACAACATTTGGTTCACACGGATAAGATAAATTGTTGCCTGCATACCCAAAAATGACCGAAATCGATGAGCGACGATTCTACTTTGTCTATTCACATTCCGGAAATGTAGCAGTGCACTACTGCAGATTGTGACATTGTATTGTGCTGTAATGTCTGTAAAGATTCAATTTCCAATGCATTTAAAATTTTAGAATAAATCTATGTCGTCATATTGAAGAGGTTTGCAATAGACGTTCCGTGCTGAGAAATGTGCATGCAGAATTACTCTCATGAATACAAACGTGTATCGTGAGCAATGGCAAATTTTTCGAACATACTGAATATTAACTTTTTATCACTGTGAGACAGCTTGTCTTTTTTGTGTGTGTGTGATGTTATCAAAATGTATTGAGATAAGTATGTATTTATAGCATAAATTGTGCGTATTTCTTCATACTTCTGACTATTCCATTCCAACATTTACACAAAATGGAGTGCATCGATTTCTGACATTTTTGGGTAAACAGGCAAAGATTTATCTTATCCATGGAAACCAAATGTCGTATTCTATTAATTGATGCTCTAAAACTTTCTAACTGGAAATTTTGCTCTATCTCATTTCATTTTCGATTTGCAGTGGCTATCTTCCAAATTTTGCCACTAGGAGGCGCTGCTGTCATTTTCATTAAATCGGGCTTAGTCGCTTTACTATACCGTTACCTCACTTGCATAGCTGTAGCTCTCTCAATTCACAAGTATTTTCAGGTTAAAGGGACTTTCTTTTGCACCCTGTATACTAGAAAAATATAAATGGATATACCATGAAAGTTCAAAGATATATGGAACCTAAATAATAGCAAATATAGTTATTCTGTATATTTGTTATTCCATATAGGTTTTTAGTTAACCTTTAAAGACATAGTAGGTGTATTGAGAGATCCACTCAATGGAAACTAGTCGCGAATCCCATAGTATTCATGTGATTAATTCTCATTAAATTAGTCTGTTTTTAACAATTTGATGTTTATTGCTTTATACTGCTACTGGGAATTGCATTACATAAATATATCCTTAAAATTTGTTATCTAGGCTTTAAAAGCCGATGGAGCATAGAGTACGCCATCCCTGTCATTATGTATGTCCAAACCGCCCGTGTCTTTAAGGGTTAATATCTCGGCTAATTACCGACGATTTTTTCCGAAATTCATGATCAACAACGCTTTTATACTTCTGCTACGATAGGTGCCTACAGCTCTGCTCAACGCTTTCGCTGAAGCACATAAATCGAAATTTGAGTGTAACGGAAAAATGTGATTTTCTCAAAAACTAAGTGACTTAGGGCAATCGCTATAATTTTCCTGCAAGGTTTAAATTAATGTCTACTACCTCTAATTTTTTCATAATTTTAGTTTCAATAGATTCGGAGTTAGATGGGGGGGGGGGGGGGACATATTTTTGCACTGCATTTTCCACCATAACTTTGAAAATATAATACTTAAAATTAAATTAAATATATTTTTGATTTCAGCGTTATGAAAGCTTTCACACGATATACAAAGAAAAGATTTTTTTTTTCAAGTAACTTAATTAGACTGTCTACATTTTTCCTAAATATATTTATGAATATTTATTAATCTGTAAATATGTGGGTCAATAGTCTTTATTACTTCCCCGAATTTGAACTTTCCACGTTGCATAATTTACGAGTAAAAGGGCTGTGACAGACAGACAGACACAGGAGTTATCTTATAATGGTTTCGTTTTTACTTTTTAAGTACGGAACCCTAAAAAAAAATAATAATAACAACCATAGAATAAAATGTTATATTCATGAAACTGCATCAAATGTTTATTGATTGATTATTGTATTATTAATCAAAGGATTCTTCATACGATTTTCAAGGTATCAATGTTTCACCGTGTAGAGCAGTTTACTTTGAACATAAGACATAGCTGTTACTAATAATGTTTAAATTAGAAATGATTTCAATTTTCTATATAATTGACTGTAACTATTTAATTTAAATATCTTGAAAAGTTATATTACTTATATAATATCCAACAAGGTTTATTTTATCAACAGATATGCATTTGCATGCAATAGAAAATTATATTTAAAAAAAAAACCCAGTTCAAACCAAAAAAAACCTGGTTTAAACCAAATAAACCGTTTTTTTTTGTTTTTTGTTTTTAACAAAAAAACCCGTTTTTTTTCCAACCCTGCTTTTCAGTGTTTAAAATGTTTCATCGTTGCAGTTTCACAGCCAGTTGGCCTATTTTAGCAAGTATGGTTTGGCACCTATTAAACTCTTTTGTCGTTGTAACTTGTTGTAAACATAAAGAATATTGGATAATTTATCACATGTAATCTAACATAACATCTAACATAAAAATGCCTTAAAAATTTATTAACTGGTAATTAAGTTATAAAAATATTGAAATGTTGTATTGCATTTGGAAAAACAATTTTCATAATTCTAGCCTATCAGGAAGTACAGAATCAATTGTAATATTACTAGCAAACCCCGCGGCTTTGCTCGCGTAATAGTGGAAATATGCCAAGTGAGGACTATTTTTTATTAGAAGTACACTTTTTAGAATAATTCAAAAATTATAAATTAAACCACAGTTTGACTAAACTTCATTATAAAAGTGCAATAGACAGAAATGAGATTTTAATTAATAAGGAGAACTAAAACTAATTCCAAATAAATGATAATTTAGAAAGTATTTGGAGACTTTTATGCTCATTTCAATATTCATTTGAAGTTTTGAAGTTTTTAGAAACCATCTTAACACATTTATATCTTAAAATTAATCATCATGTCAAATTCCAAGCTTCTTGTCTAACAGTCTACCACCTCTCTGGTGTTAGTGAAATATAATGTCTCGAAAAATGTTGAAACAGAGACTGACACCATTAACTTGCCAACATTAACATTGAAATTGGTTGGTATTTCCAAATATTCTATAGAAAACGGAATTTAGATATTTTTAAAGGCTTTCTTGTTGTTTCTGCCAACCAGGTGGTAGTGACACCAGCATAAAATATAGCCCGTATAGGATCAGGGACTCAGCGCCATCGCTAAGACTTTTTATTGGTGGAGGAGAGAACCTTAAATTGCCAAGTCAAATTTCAGTATTTCCCAACTCGTTTTATAATTTTGCCAATTTCCCATAGTAAGAAAATGTAATATAGTTCTTATTTGTTAAAAGTTTAATAATATTCCCAATTAGTTTTGTAATTTCTGGCAAGTCTATCAGAAATAGAAAATATATTATAGTTTTTAGTAAAGTTTTAAACAAATTTGCCAACTAAGTTTGCAAATTTACCAAGTGTAATATTTCTCCCCCCCCCCCCTTAGCGAGGCCCCTACGAGGGACTATCACTCTTCATTCGCAACCAGTAACCTCTGTAAACGGTTTATTATTTCCTGAGATTCCATAGAAATCTTAATTTAGGACTCTTTTAGAATGCTTTTCGCTCCTTCCCTTCGCTTCACCACTTTTTAATTTCAAATTTATTTTCGACTGTTCTTAGGAGACATTTATATTTTATAAGTAACTACCGTGCTATATTTAAAGTTTCTAGCCTCTTCAGTACCGCAGAAATTGCAATTTAGAACGTTTTTTGCTCCTGCAACCCTCTAGGGGTTGTGGCACCGACATGAAATATAGCTTATGTTTGAGTAGGTTCTATCTCCATCAATTTGCAACCATTACGTTTGAAATCGGTTTCGTATTTCATACGATTGGATAAAAATCATAATTTAAAACGCTTATAGAACACTTTTGGCTCACTTCATCCTTTTAAATTGAGAATTTTCTTTCGACAATTCTTAGAAAGCATTTGCACCTTTGAAGTAATTGCCATTCCAAATTTAAAATGCTAGACCCCCTCAGTAACACAAAAAACGCAATTTAGAAATTTTTTGCTCCTGTAATTCCCAGGTGGTAGTGACAACAACGTAAAATATAAGATATGTTGGAGCGGGGGCTGTCACCATCAATTTGAAACCATTACTTCTGAAATCGGTTTATATTTCCTGAGATTACATAGAAATCGCTATTTAGAACGTTTTTAGAATGCCTTACGTTAATTTTCACCCCTTTTAAATTTCAAATTTTTAAGGAACTCTTCTCAGAGGGCATTTATATCTCATAAGTAATTACCATGCCAAACTTCAAGTTGCTAGCCCCTTCAGTATCACAAAAATCACAATTTAGAAAGTTTTTTAAAATGCAACTGCAAGGTAGTAGTGACGCCGACATGAAATAGATCCTATATTGGAGCAAGGGCTGTTGCCATCAATTTCCAACCATTACTTTTGAAATCGGTTGGGTATTTTCTGAGATTGCCAAGAAATCGTAATTTAGAACGTTTTTCGTCCATCTTCAACCCTTTTAAATTTCGAATTATTTAGGAAATGTTCTTAGTGATCATTTACATATTATAAGCAACTACCATGCCTAGTTTCAAGTTGCTAGTCCCTGCAGTATTACAAAAAACGCAATTTAGATCGCTTTTTGCTCCTTCACCCCCTTCAGGGTAGTAGCACCGACATGAAATTCAACCTATGTGGTCACCATCATTTTCACACCATTATTTTTTAAATCGGTTTGGCACTGCCTGAGACTGCGTATAAATCACCATTTAGAAAGTTTTTTAGAACGGTTTTCCCTCATTTTCACACTTTTTAATTTCGATTTTTTAGAAAATGTTCTTAGAGATCATTTGTATCTTATAAATAACTGCCCTGCCTAATTTCAGGATTCTAGGCCCTTCAGTAACACAAAAATCGCAATTTAGAACATTTTTTGCTTCTGCAACCCCTAGGTGGTAGTGACACCGACATAAAATAGGGCTTATGTAGGAGCAAGGGTTGTCATAATCAATTTCCAACCATTACTTTAGAAATAAGTTGGGTACTTTTTGAGATTGCGTAGAAATGGCCATTTAGAACGTTTTTTAGATCTCTTTTCGCGCATTTTCACCCCTTTTAAATTTTGAATTTTATAAGAAATGTTATTAGAGATCATTTATATCTTATAAATAACTACTATTGTAAATTCCCTGTATCTGGGTCCTTCAGTAACACAAAAATCGCAATTTCGAATGTATTTTTTTGCTCCTGCCACCCCCTTTAAGGGTAGTGGCGCCGACATAAAAAGTAGCCTATATTGGAGCAAGGGTTGTCACCATAATTTTGACACCATTATTTTTTAAATCGGTTTGGTACTTCTTCTTGATATTGCGTAAAAATCGCCATTTAGAATGTTTTTTAGAACGCTTTTTGTGCATTTTCACCCCTTTTAAATTTTGAATTTTTTAAGGAATGTTCTTAGAGATCATTTATATCTAATAAGTAACTATCACGTCAAATTCTATCTGGACCCTTCAGTACAACAAAAATCGCAATTTCGAACGTTTTTTGCTTCTGCACCCCTTTTAGGGGTAGAGGCACTGACATAAAATGTAGCTTATGTTGGAGCAAGGGTTGTCACCATTATTTTGACACCATTATTTTTTAAATCGGTTTGGTATTTCCTGAAATTTCGTAAAAATCACCATTTAGAACGTTTTTTAGAACGCTTTTCGCACATTTTCACCCCTTTTTAATTTTGATTTTTTAGAGAAATGTCCTTAGAGATCATTAGTGTCTTATAAGTAACTACCATTCCAAATTTCATGTTTCTAGGTCCTTCAGTAACACAAAAATCGCATTTTTAGAAAGTTTTTTGCTCCTACACCCCCTTCTGGCCAGTGGCACGGACATAAGATATAGCCTATGTTCTAAGTTGGACTAACACCATCATTTTGATACCATTACTTTTGGAATTGGTTTGGTAGTTCCAGAGTTTACTTCCTACAAATAAACAATTTTTACCTCTTTATAATATTAGTATAGATAGATTATCTGGAGTGTAAAATATTCCCCTTTAGTCTAATTTTAGGGGAATTTTCATAATTCAGGTTCTCAGACCTGCCAACCTTTGAAAATGAGAAATCGTAGCACACAGAATTTAAATTAATCTGGAGGTTGGTTGGTTGGTTTTTTCATGTTCGTAAAAGGAATAAGGTTTCAGTCTTTCAACTCAATGTAGTAAATTTTTTTCTCTGAAAATTTTTACACGCTTTTTAGAGTTTATTTTCGTTTCACTGCGTTTTTTTTTTTTTTTTTTTTTTACATTTGTAAAAAAATCCTGGTTCCAATTTTTTAGCCCAGTGTAGTAAATTTTGACGGAATTCGCGATTTTTTTCCCGCCATCATTTCAGGATATTCACAATTTGTTTTCCACACTCGTAATTTCACATTTTCCTATCACGATTCTTTGTTGAAATCTGCACTTTTTACCATGAAATTTTGACGAAATTCGCATTTTTTAAACGATCCTTTGACGAACTGTGCATTTTTTTTTACCACGATCCTTTGACTAAATTAGTGTTTTCTTTCTGTGATCTTTCGGTGAAATTTGCGTTTTCTTACTAATCTTCCGATGAAATTTGCATTATCTTACTGATCTTTTGACGAATTTTTATTTTTCGCGTTTTCTTTCTGGGATATTTTGACAAAATTCACGTTTTTACTACGATCCTTTAACGAAATTTATTTTCTTCTGCGACCAATTGACGAAATTGATTTTTTTTTTTTTTTTTTTTTTTTTTTTTTTTTTACACGGTCACTTGTCGAAATTCGCGATAGTTTATCGCAAATCGCACGATTTTGCGCACTGTTTCAAGCCCAGTCCCTCAAGGAACCCCTCCAGAATTCTTAAAATGGCACCCTTGTTTCTAAGGAAGGGAATTCCTGTATAACTATTTACAAAAACACGATCACAGTGTTTTATGTTAAGAAGTTTTTTTTGCAGCCCAGAATTTTTTTTTTCTCATGAGCATTTTTTAATGTCCGAATTTTCAGACTAATGGCCAATTTTTTAAAACTTTCGGAAATGAATACTTGGAAATTTCGGAACAGAATCACTCCTGAAAAATATGCTGCGCGGGATAAAAATCGCAACTAGAAACAAAATATGCTTTTGTGTTTTTTTGCAAAAAATCGTAGTTTAAGACCAATTTTTGTAGCATCGTAGTTTATAGGTCCAAATCGTAGCAACTACGATTTTTTCGTAGCAGTTGGCAGGTCTGGGTTCTTAATTATTCCAAAATTTGTTTTGCATTGTTATAGTTACAATAATATCGCATTTCATTTTGATCATTTTGAAGTTAAAAAAATCAACAGTGATAACATAAATAAATTTCATACAGTCTCTATGTAGTTAAAAAAAAAAAAAAAAAGGGATAGTGAACAAAATGAGCAAAAAGATAACTTTCTAATATTGATTTCATTTTGTTATTTTGATGATACCACAAAATATTTAACCAGATGTATTTCTGTAATAATTTACATCTGAAGAATGTTGCTTGAGAGCACAAATAGCTAATTTTGATAGAATATTTAGAAGATTAGTCAGCTCAAATATTTTCATTTATCGCATTGCAAATAAATAAATAAATAAGGCTCATTCCACGCCAAATCACACGGGGACATGTGCCCTTACGTCTCAGATTTTTTTTGTGTGTGTGTGTGTGTGTGTGTGTATAGATACCTAAGAGATACGACCACAATAATTTTTTCAATTTTTTTATCTCAAAAATTGACTTCAGGAAAAATATTTGAAATTTGCGCATTTCGTGCAATTCTTCCTTGAAGAACGTTGGTATAATCTTAATTGATTATACACGTAAGATATTTCTTAAATGGAGCAGTTAACACATTGGAAACATTTGCAGGGAAAAATAACGCTGAAAGTGAAAATACGCAAATATGTGGAAGTGCAGTTGATCCTTAAAATATATAGGAAAACAAAAGCAGGCTTACTTGAACAGAAACAATGTTTAATTAATTCCAAAAGCACACTAGACATCAGTAATAGGCAGGGTTTGCCCAAGTGGGCCCGCCCGAAAAAACCCGCCCGGGTTTTTTTCGGGCGGGCCCACTTGAAAAAACCCATTGTGGGTTTTTTCAAATTTTCTCATGTTTTCCCAACTAACATTATTTAATCTGCGGGTTTTTTCGGGCATGCGTACTTGAAAAAACCCATTGTGGGTTTTTTCAAATTTTCTCATGTTTTCACAACTGTAACATTATTTAATATAAGGCATGAGAATGGGTGAAAACTGGAAAATTGGATTAGCAGTCAGTGGCTGTTAGACAGGGTTTGCCCAAGTGACCACTTGAAAAAAAAAACATTGTGGGTTTTTTCAAACCTTCTCATGTTTTCACAACTGTAACATTATTTAATCTGAGGGTTTTTTCGAGCAGGACCACTTGAAAAAAAAAAACATTGTGGGTTTTTTCAAATTTTCTCATGTTTTCACAACTGTAACATTATTTAATCTGAGGGTTTTTTCGAGCAGGACCACTTGAAAAAACCCATTGTGGGTTTTTTCAAATTTTCTCATGTTTTCACAACTGTAACATTATTTAATCTAAGGAATGAGAATGGGTGAAAACTGGAAAATTGGGTTAATAGTCAGTGGCTGTTAGACAGGGTTTGCCCAAGTGGGCCCAGACCGAAAAACACGCCCAGGTTTTTCCGGGCATTGAAAAAACCCATTGTGCGTTTTTTCAAATTTTCTTGTGCTTTCACAACTGTATCATTATTTAATCTAAGGTTTGAGAATGCAAAGATAAAGGCCAATTTAAATATATTTCAAAAGAACCAGATTTAAAGGAATTTCTAAGCAGAGATAAAATGACCAAAAAAGAAAAAAGAAGGAAGATTTTCATGCCTGTAATCTAAAATGTATTCAAATGCTTTAAATCTTAATGCATGCAAAAAGATTGCACTTGGACCCCATCTTGATTGTTGCATTGTTATAGCTTTTAAGATTAATCATCCCATTTATTATCCTGCTTCAATGTTCAATGAAAGTGTTATACAGGAGTTTTCCACACAAAAATGGTTCATATTATGGCAAAAAAGAGTGAAACAGATAAGTTTCCTCCTGGATTTTGTGAGTTTTTCTTTTCTTTACATTCAGTACCAGCTACCTCTGCTTTAATCGAACAATACTTTTCCACATTTGGTCTGGTTTGGAGCAAGTTACGTAATCATTTTGGAGTTGATAAAGCAGCAAAGCTAGTAATAAGTGTATCGCCATTTGTGATATAAATTTACAAATGTTACTGACTTCTATGACAATCTAATTTAACATTTAATACTGTTGCAATATATATGTAGCAAATTTTGCTAAAATTTTCAAATATGTTATTGCGAATCCCATTTCTTTCAAAAGAAAAAAAAAAAGTCTTCAACTGATTTCTGATTTGAAGTGAATGAAAGAAACTATATAAATTTAACATATTTAACTTAAGGTAAGAATTATATAAAGAAATACATTTGTGGTTCACTTAATATATGCTTAGTTCAGCAAACTAGTCCCATGAAATACAGATGTACCTTTTAAATTAATTTGATTTTTTTTCTTTTTATATATTTTTTGTTAATTCATACTTAATTAATGCAAATTATGCCCAAGTTTCACTGATAAGATTAATGACTGATAAGACTTATAATTCAGGTATTATGTATATGAAAATTAGAAGCTTAAAGTGCTCTCCAAAAAAACTCAATAAAGCCCGAAAAAAACCGGGTTTTATCAGAAAAACCCGGGTTTTAGACTAATGGGCCCAGTGGGCTGGGGTTTTTTGAAAAAACCCGGGTTTTTTCTAACCCTGGTAATAGGTATATTCATAGATATAAGCAAACTTGAGAGCGTGGTGACGATGTTTCACAACATGGCTTAGCCAATTTAGAATCGGACATTTTACACTGAGTTATCACAGATTGAGCATAAAGTATAAACACATTAATAAAAATATATAAGTATAAAACTACATACAGAACCAGGTCCAGCCTACATTCAGTAGCTTGAAATACTTCTTCCATGAAAGGAAGATAAAAGTGCACTATTTGAATATTAGCATCGCATATTTATACGAAAAGAATTGGATCGAAAGCATCGTTTCAGACAATGCCCACAAAACAGACCAATCAGAGAACGGCATCGAATCGATGAAAAGATTCGATTGTAGAATGATATGCTAAGTTGTCATCTGGCAGAAGAAATATCGTTACGGAAAGTTGAAATCAGCTGAGAGAAAGTTTTTGCCGGTGTAGTACATTAATGAAATTAAAGTTAAGCGTGCAAAAAATGGCGTAAATAACTACGGACTTTAAAGAAGCAAAGGAACTTTTATTTCAGCAGGATATTGTCAAGAATCAATATAAAGTTTAAGATATATCCATTACTGACTTTATGATGTAATAAATAAATATAAATAAAATAAGTAAATGAATGTAAAACTTCATGAATGAACTTAAAAGATAAAATAATGTTTGTGGAATGAGGTTTTATGATAGGAGATGATGAGAAACACTGTATTTCTATTTCTATCAAAATGGTGTACAGTAATTTTTTCAATTTTTTATCTCAAAAATTGACTTCAGGAAAAATATTTGAAATTTGTGCATTTCGTGTGATACTTCCCATCATTGTGTTGGCATCAAATTGCGTAAAATGCTGTAACTCTGTTATTTTTGGAACAATATACATGATTTTGGTATCAAATTAAAGCTAATTTTTTATTCTTTCTAACTGTGCTATATGTGTGTGTATGTCTAAACAAAATTACTATAAAAAAATTAGGAGCTCTCAAAGTGAAATTTTTGGTTTTTAAAAGTGTCGCAATAAATTTGCAATAACGGGCAAGTACCAACAAACGCATACTTTAAATTCTAGCATTAGCTCTATCTCAACATGTGTTTTCAGTTTTGAAAATATTATTAAAAGGGTGTTTTTTGTGGTTTTTAAATTATGCAAGTTTATTGTTCTCCAATATGTAACGGTGATTATGACTCTTAGACATTTAAAAAAGTGTTGAATTTTAGAAACAAGGTGAAACAATTTGATATTTGGGTAACATATGAATAGACCAATGTCAAATTATTAATTGTTTAACTACTTTATAAAACAAACTTTTAATTCATTGCACTGTACACTCTAAACAAAATTACTTTGAGTATGAAACACGAAGTTTAGAATAAAATATCAATGTAACAGATGCATCAACATGCAAAAGAACATTTAAAATATTAAATAATTGCAATTTAACTGTTTATTGTTTATGCAAGTTGGAAATAGTATGTCAAATGAGGTGCATTCGTACTATAATCAGATCTTGTTGCACTCTTATGCAAAATCTATTACGATTCAGTCATATGGAAATAATAGGACTCCATTTTAAATAGGAAGTAATCATAATGGCAATATATGCCTATCATGGGATATCATTAAATTAGAATAGAATTAAAACTTTTATTAATATCCTTTTAAATTTTCATTTGACATTCATAAAATTTAACATGACTCAACAAAATTCTGTATATTAAATGTCAAACCATTTGGTTGGATAGTTTTTGCACTGTTATATGAGACGAACGGACCAAAAGATAGACTATAGGAGCTATGTATTTATATAATTTGACATTTCCCAATAAACCATAATGGAATGGAATACTTTTAAGTATCTCTGTAAATAAACTATGAACGCTACATACTTTATTTTCAATACCGAACATGGAATAGTAAATCTCAAAAACTTTATCAATTACAGAGCAATCCAACTATATTAAGGCAAGTTAGAGTTCAGATGGACAGACAAACCAAATTCCTAAACACTTAACTATGTTGGGAAGAGTCAAAAGCACATAATAGATTGAAATTTCCTTTTCAGCAATTTATATGAATAGACGGAAGCATATTTAAATACTTTTGTACAGCCCTGTATTTTACCTACTATCTTTATATATATGTTGCATTCTAGCAACATTGGATTGACTTTATCGTTAAAAATGCAGTACTGGCTGTCACGATAGAAGTTGTGGATCACATCCAGCGATAATGGCGTAAAAGAAGTGGTCAGAACATAGAATTCGAATCTGTTATATTAGTAGAACAAATTGTTGAAATGCAGTTGTCGAGTGAAAACAATGGAATACACCGTTCCATGAAGTTTCCCCAGAAGAAATGGAAACAACTCATAATATCAGCTAAGCACTATATTAGAAGATCTTACAAAAGGTGCAGTTTCGACCAAGATAATTAGCCATCTCTCAGTAGTAGTAATTAGGTTTAAACAAAGTTCCAGATAATCGAATAAAAGGACGGTGACCAGGGGATAGATGTAAACTGGAAAATCGACTCAAATCTTTCAAAATCTGCTGAAACACAGCGAGTATCAACTTTTTGTTCCTCACGTGTAAGAATACAAATATGACATAGATCGCGCTCTCAACCAATGAATAATTAAGAATGTCACGTCATATGAAGAGTGCGGACAGAGTTAGCGGATGAATTTGGAGGGAAAAAGGATAACCTCAGAAATGCGCAGGAAAGTAAAAATGGAAACTAAAAGAATATTCTCGAAAGAAAAAAGGCGCGGAAAAGGAAAATTTAATTTAAGAATACTAAAAGTGTAATATTAAAGCAATTTAGAGAAGTGAGACATTAAATTAAAGGGAATTTAACAGAGTTAACGAGAGAGATTATCTATAATAATAAGGAAAGAAGTTTGTGTGTGAGTGAGTGAGTGAGTGTGTCGACGGTGTTCTGAAGAGACCATTGCACGTAGAGCTACAAAATTTGGGTAAAAGGTACGTCTATATATGAAGTTTTGCACCTCGAAGCCCGATTTTCGATTGGATTTTTTTTAATTTAATTTTATATACGATTTTTAGCACTTTTTTAAGTTTCGAGGCGATTTTTCCATATAAGTGAGAAGAATACGGTTTCTTTCTTTTAACCCAATATAGTAAATTTTGTTCTCTTTTCAAAAAAGTTTATTTGGAATTCGTGCAGCGATTTTTGAATTTTTAGCGAATTTTGTATGCGATTTTTAGTGGTTTTTTCTCATTTTGCGGCAATTTTTTGATATTGGTAAAAGGAGTTTTGTTTCAAACTTTCAGCCTAATGTACTAAATTTTGTACGCTATGAATTTTGAATTTCAGAGATTTTCAATGCGATTTTTCGAGATTTGAGTTTAGCGTTGATTTTTTGTCATTTATGAAATATTTTTTACTCCTTTAAAGTAAATTTTGACCCCTGTGATTTTTTTAATATTTATTGATTTTTAACGTATTTTTTCAATGTGAATTTTAGTGTTTTTTAGAGTTCTACGGCGATTTTTTTGACTTTCGAAATAAAATTTGGTTTCAAACTTTCAGCCTGATATAGTAAATTTCGCCATTTACGATTTTGCAATTTAGCGATTTTTAATGCGATTCTTTTTCCGTGTTGCCTCGATTCTCTATCATTCACGAAAAATTTCCAATTACAATGTTTTACACATCAGAGTAAACTTTGACTTCTGCGATTTTTAATACACTAGCCATCCATGAAAAGTTTCATAATCGGGTCCACAACCAATTGGCATATCTTGGCGCATAATTAATATCTTTGTTGTAACTCACATGTGTTATGTTTTTTTACTGTGTATATGAGAAATTATGTACGTCTGTATATGATATATAGAAGTTCAATGCACTTCATAATGTACTAAAACTTATCTAAGCACGAATCTTGCAATTAGCAGCCTTAATAATAATAATAACAGTGAAACTTAATAACATATATAAATTTCTCGACAATCAAAGTATTTTAGGAAAGTTAGAACACGGATAGGACAAACAAATGGACTGAAGCCATAAACACTTTAAAAAATTGGAAACATAAAAAAGTTTGGCACAGATGCTATATACAGTAAATTTGGCGAAAACATCAACATCATAAACAATAACATCCAGGTTATCATATCAAGCAAAATAACGACACTTTGTCGCCAGTTAAGTACTCGCTGCGTATATGACATTGGCGACAGAAAAAAAAATCGCACCAATATATGACATCTATGCCAAAAGTTTAATAATCACTTAAATTTATACGTGTTCTTCAACTTTTACCCGAAAAGATAAATTATTGTCGTGCTACGACTTTGGTGTTTTTAAATCTTGGTTTGCGATTCTTCATTAACCAGACCTACAGCCAATTGGCTTATTACAGTATTACGCCCGCTTATTACAGTAAGTGTACTTTGGCGCAAAACTAATTTCATTTTTAAACTGTATAAATGATACCACATTGTTCCAGCATCGCACTTTTTGCAGCTAGCTTTGGCTGTGGAACAGATTACATAAAAACCTATTCACTGTTTCATATAAAGAAGCAATATTTTTCACTATTTATATAATTTATTTAATATAAAAAAGCAATTTATCTATTTTTATATACAAATAAATAAATTGTGTATAAAAAACAATAATATCTGTAAATTAAATTTATACAAGTAAATTCTTATAAAACAAGCTAACAGTTCATAAATTTTTGTTTTCATAACTGTTTGTATCATTTGGCAACAAATCTCATTTTTTGAAGCCCAAATTGCGCCAATTAAAAAAAAAAAAAAAAAAAAAAAAAAAAAAAAAATGCAAATTTCTCTTTACTGAAAAAGTGCCAATAAATCTTGCATTTAAATCTTCATTTTCAACATTTTTAAAAGCCAGAAAATAATTGTGCGAAATAATTTGACTTTACGTATTTATTTTAGTGGAATTCCAAAAATATAGTTTTTAATGTCAATAACACAATATTTTCCATTTTCACTATACATTTGTTTACTTAGTGTTACCAGTAGTATGCACCAGGTGGCGTAACTTACGAGCCAAAGTCAGTGAATAAGTTGGCAATTATCGGGGACAATCTCACCCATAGACTTTCACCGGATTGTCAAGTCTGATAATATGATAAGATAGTCTTGATCATTATATTATTTTTCACGTATTCAATTTTTTCACGTACAGTTATGCATTTCATTTCCGAAATTGGCAACGATAACTTACTGCATTTGTATATTTTGATACCAATGCTTTAGCGGCTGTTCTGCAGTGTTTTTATATTTTTGTTGATTGAATATACAAATTTAGGTATATTTAGGATTTGGTTTCTACAGGTCTTTTATTTTTTTTATTTTGTGTGGGTGTTTATATCTAAAAAATGCCTCGATCACCAAGAAAAAAAAAATGTTTCAGGAATAGGCAACAAAGTGATAGAGAGGGACAATGTAGGAGAAGAGAAGAAGAAACATCTGAAGAAAGGGCTGCAAGACAAGAGCAAAACAGGATTTCAATGTCTCAATTGCGGCAACGTGAAACAAGCGAAGAAAGGTATACCAGGCAAGCACAACACATGATTTTGATGTCTCAATCACGCCAACGTGAAACAAACGAAGAAAGAGATGCTAGGTGAGAACAACGCAGGATTTTCATGTCTCAATCACGCCAACGTGAAACAAACGAAGAAAGAGATGCTAGGCGAAAACAACACAGGATTTTGATGTCTTAGTTTCTAGCCTCTTCAGTATGACAGAAATCGCAATTTAGAAAGTTTCTTGCTCCTGCAACCCTCTGGTGGTAATGGCACATCATAAAATATAGCTTATGTTTGAGCAGGTTCTAGCACCAACAATTTGACACCATTATTTTTAAAATCGGATTGGTTTTTGATAAGATTGCACAAAAATTATAATTTAGAACGTTTTTATAGCGCTTTTCGCTCACTTCATCCTTTTAAATTTGGAATTTTCTTTCGACTGTTCTTAGAAAGCAGTTGCAACTTGTAAGTAAATATCATGCCATATTTCAAAATGTTAGATCCCTCAGTTATGCAAAAAATGCAAATTAGAACATGTTTTGCTCTTGCAACCCTCAGATGGTAGTGACAGCATCCTGAGATTGAGTAGAAATCGCAATTTAGAACATTTTTAGAACGCTTTTCACACATTTTCAACCCCCCCCCCTTTTAAATTTCCAATTGTTTCGAAACTGTTCTCAAAGATCATTTATATCTAAATAAATAGGTACCTTTCCTAATTTCCAGTTGCTAGCCCCAACCGATCACAAAAATCGAAATTTAGAATGTTTTTTGCTCCTGCAACCTTCAGGTGATAGTGACACTGACATGAAATAGTGTCTATACTAGAGCAGAGGCTGTCAGCATCAATTTCCTACCATTACTTTTGAAATCAGTTTGATTCTTCCTTAGACTGCTCACAAATCGGCACTTAGAACGTTTTTAGAACGCTTTTCGCGTATTTTCACCCTGTTTAAATTAAAAAAAAAAAAAAATGTTTTTAGAGATCATTTATATCTAATAAATATATACCATGCAAAATTTCATGAATCTAAGTCCTTTCATAATTCAAAAATCACATTTTTAGAATGTTTTTTGCTCCTGCACCCTCTTTGGGGTAGTTGCACAGACATAAAACGTAGCCTATGTTAGAGCAAGGGTTGTCACCATCATTTTGACACCATTATTTTTTAAATCAGTTTGGTACTTCACGAGTTTTTTGCTCCTGCAACCTTCAGGTGATAGTGACACTGACATGAAATAGTGTCTATACTAGAGCAGAGGCTGTCAGCATCAATTTCCTACCATTACTTTTGAAATCAGTTTGATTCTTCCTTAGACTGCTCACAAATCGGCACTTAGAACATTTTTAGAACGCTTTTCGCGTATTTTTACCCTGTTTAAATTTTTTTTAAAAAAATGTTTTTAGAGATCATTTATATCTAATAAATATATACCATGCAAAATTTCATGAATCTAAGTCCTTTCATAATTCAAAAATCACATTTTTAGAATGTTTTTTGCTCCTGCACCCTATTTGGGGTAGTTGCACAGACATAAAACATAGCCTATGTTAGAGCAAGGGTTGTCACCATCATTTTGACACCATTATTTTTTAAATCAGTTTGGTACTTCACGAGATTGTGTAGAAACCATCATTTAGAACGTTTTTTAGAATGCTTTTTGTGCATTTTCGCCACTTTTAAATTTCGAATTGTTTAAGAACTGTTCTTAGAAATCCTTTATGTCTAATAAGTAACTAATATTTAAAATTTCGTATTTCTAGGCCCTTCAGTAATGCAAAAATCGCATTTTTAGAATGTTTTTTGCTCCTGCACCCCATTTGGGGTAGTGGCACCGACATAAAATATAGCCTATGTTCTAAGTTGGACTAACACCATCATTTTGATACCATTACTTTTGAAATGGGTTCGGTAGCTCCAGAGATTACCTCTGACAAACAAACAACCTTTACTTCTTTATAATATTAGTATAGATTCCAATCATGTAACTGTTAACCTGATAAAAACTTGAATGGCTGATACTGGTAGAAAAATAAACATTTAGTTTGCATCCAATAAAATCTTCCGTAATCGTATTAAAACCAAGGCTGACGTCAAACATTAGACAACGAAATAGTTCAAATGTAACAGAGTTAGTTACAGATGCGGCAAACTATTTCTCATTATATTCTATTCACACACTGCTCTATAGATACTTTACCAACAAAAATCCTTTTCTTTACTTTTTTCGAATGAGTATAAAAACACAGAGAGAGCTTACAACTTCCAATATATTCAAGAGATAATTATTCTTCAATATGCTGCCTAAGTAATCTCGATATTGAAAATAATCGTTAATTGTTACTAAGATAAATTGATAGGACTGTCTGTCAGACGAAATTGCTTTATAATGATATAAATTTTATCTAATCAGAATTGTATTTTTTTTTCTTAAATAGGCTAACTGATAAATTCACAAATGTTTTTCCATGCATTGGCAATACGTAGTTTTTCAGTACATTGCAATTACTACTTTTTTCACGATATTACAATAACAGAAGATGAAAAATAAATAATACTGAATTTTGTTCTTCTGTAATTGCATTCACCATCCACAGTCTTCAAACATAAATGAATCTTTCAACAATATAGAAAAATATTCCAATTGGCGACTGACCCGATTACGGAAAATGAGTCCAATATCTTTTAAATACCGTCCGAAAACAATACACGATATTCAGAAAAAGAAATGACGCATTAAAAATAATACCGGAAATTTATTTCAGCATGCAATTTTTTTTCTTTTACAAAATGGTGAGTTTGTTTTATAGTAATAACGCATAATTGCATAAATCCCCCTAAGAATAACTTTAGTTCCTATCTTTGAAGCCATGAATCTTTCTACAAACGAAATTGGCGATATTGTAGAAAAAAAAAGAGGGAGTACAATATTCGGTAATCTGTGTTCGAGTCTATAAGAATGACATATTTGGAAGAAAACAAATCACCATTTTCCGTTTAAAAGTATGGTGAATTTTTTTAATGTGTGAAATTAACTATTTTTTACAATATGTGTGTGTAGCAAACATTTATTTACATTGAAATTTAAATATTTGAATCCATTTTTATAATATTAACTGCTATTTATACCATTTACATTGGAATATAAAAATTTACGCCTAAAAAGTCTCTCAAAAAACCACCATCATAGCTCCAGCTGAAGGTCTTGCATATATCTTTTTGGCTTAAAATCGCATTGTTTGGCGACAAAAGTAAAGCAAAATACCTGAAACGTAAGTACAGCCATTTTTAGAATTATTTCTCCTAGTATTAGTTGTAAGAAACATAATGGGAGAATGAGATAAAAATCAAAATAATTAAAAAAAAAAATACTGATATTTTATATTCAAATTTTTAAGCTGCATTTTTCGGTACTATCCCGTCGACCAAAAATTGTCGCCAAACAGTAAGATTAAATGCCAATAATGGATTATTGCAGATGTCATATTCACTTAACATTAAACATGTTACACGCGTATGTTACGTCATCAAGTATTTTTAATTTGACGTTTTATTTATATTTTTATTACTATTTTACTAATTTATTTATTCTTTCGTTATTGAAAAATGCTGTAAAATTTAAATTTTTTCCTCCTTCAATTCTAGAATGTTTACATACATTTTATAGTTATATCCGCCTACGTTTTTTGACTAAATAAAGAGCATCGGGTTCCCTGCAATTTCCCGTTATCATTGATACTTATTGTGTCCCTTAATAGATTCAATGATTACATTTAAAATACAGTATCCTAAAAATATTTCTTTGTTTATGGTTTAATTTAATAATTCTGCATGTAAATACGTAAACTATTAGCATTATTTTCTCCGAAATTATCTAAATAAATCAAATTTTGTATTTGCTATATCACTTTTCGCCATAAGTGAATGTCATCATTAATGTAACCCTATTCTTAAGTGATTTTTTAAATTTAAATAAATTAATTTTCCTTTCTTAAAAGTTTAGAGTGGCAACACTCATCCATGTGTATAATTTGGCGAAATTGGTCTATGGGATAACCACTTTTCTTAACCTGGCGGAAGCGATAAAGCGCCAAATATTGTATGAATTGAAATATTTCATATTAAATTCATTTTTAGGCATTACGAATATTCCTTTCATGTTTAAATTAAATATTTTCGTTTATAATATTTTCCCTCATTAAAGAGGTTTTTCTTTCTTATTTTAAAAAAATTAAATATTAGTAATTATTTTCTACTTTTATTTGCAAGATGTTTGTGTTATTTTCTAACTGGTATAGCCATTTCAATTCATTTATCAAAGATAATTTTTGCCAAAATGACCACTGGTAACCCTTTCGTCAAAAATATCAATAAAATACGAAAATTTTAATAAAAAATGATGGTTATCCCTGTATATTTTACTCACAAACCACCGCATGAATATTCTCTATCGAATGATACATTCTGCAAAAAAATCCACCGGGTAGTTTTTGAAAACACTTGAGCAGAACTTTTAGAGCTTACTGCTTTATAATATATAGCAAACCCCGCGGCTTTGCTCGCGTAATAGTTGAAATAGGCCAAGTGATATTTATATGACTACTTTTTATTTGAAGAACTAGGGGGCTCGGCCCCCTACGAGCTACGCTCGCCAACCCCCGTCCAGACACCGCAGACTCTAAATGCACGCTAATTTGATCGGCTTTAAAAAGATTTCGAAAGATTGAATTATAATTTTAAAAACAGTGGCGATCTTTCTATAAACGGATTTCTATTCATTTCTCTTTGATTGGGGAATTTTTCATGCCAAATCCGCTGCGGTACTACTTGATTATCCAGTCGACCAATTTCGCCAAATTATACAAATTGACATAATTTTTATTTTAAATAACGTAAGAACAACTAAATTAGTACAACATTAATAAAAATACAAATAAAACATCGAAATCAAAATAACTTGATGACGTAGACACATGTAAAAACATTTCAAAATAAGCTAATATAAAAGGAATTAAGTAAACAGAGTCCTTTTCTCCTGGTATTTTTTAACAAAGCGAAAAGAAAGTTCTTTTAAATGAGACATTTTAAATTAATCGTTTTTAATCTGACGTAATTTTGACCAAGCTATTCTTTCTCTTTTAAAATTCACGTGTATACTTTTTATGACGTAATTTTCAATAAGTTCCTGCTTTTTATACGCAATTAATTTTAATTTGAAAGTATCTTTACTATTTATAATAGTCACGTGTAAATAAATTTTTAATTTGAAGCAAACATTATTGTTTCCGTTGTTTATACAGTTGGCAACAGGTTAAATTAGTACAATTTTCTAAAATAAGTAAAATATATGTCTTGAAATGCTGAAAATTTGAATTTAAAATAGATATAAAACCTCGAAAAATGAGTCAAATAAAAAAAATAAATCAATTCTGCACACCGGGAAATCATAACGTATAAAATGAACTAAAAATTATTAAATTCCGATGTATAGTTTTTGCTACTATAAAACTTTTTTAGTGGAACGATTTTGTCCAACTTTAGCATTAAATATCTCTTAAAATAAGTCTTCGATTTGAAAACTGTCTACATCAGCGTGTTTATCAAACATTTCTGTATAATAGTACCGATTTTCATATTTTTGTATGCATTATTTTTCTTAATATTAACGAAGAAAGACCTCCGGTCACAAAAAAATTAAAACCGGCGGCGGCAGTGACAGCGGTAGGTACTTTTTTTTTAGAATAGAGAGGCACATTTTGGAATAATTCAAAAATTACAAATTAAGCCACAGTTTGAATAAACTTCATTATAAAACTGCAACAGACAGAAATGAGATTTTAATTAATAAGACGAACTAAAACTAATTCTAAATAAATGTTAATTTAGAAAGTATTTTGAGACTTTTATGCTCATTTCATACGCTCATTTCAGTATTCATTTGAAGTTTTGAATTTTTTAGAAACCATCTTAACACATTTACATCTTAAAATTAACTATTATGTCAAATTCCAAGCTTCTTGTCTAACAGTCTACCACCTCTCTGGTGTTAGTGGCACTAACATAAAATGCTGAAACAGACTTGAGATAGAAAGTCTCGAAAAATGTTAAAACAGAGACTGTCACCATTAATTTGTCGACATTAACCTTGAAATCGGTTGGTATTTCCTAATATTCTATAGAAAATGGAATTTAGATTTTTTAAAGGCTTTCTTGTTGTTCCTGCCAACCAGGTGGTAGTGACACTGGCATAAAATATAGCCCGTATAGGATCAGGGACTATCACCCTTGATTCACCAACCAATAACTTTTGTAATCGATTTATTATTTCCTGAGATTCCATAGAAATCATAATTTAGGACTCTTTTAGAATACTTTTCGCTCCTTCCCTTCACTTCACACCTTTTAATTTCGAATTTATTTTTGACTGTTCTTAAAGGACATTTCTATTTTATAAGTAACTAGCAAACCCCATGGCTTTGCTCGCGTAATATTTGAAATATGCCAACTGATATTTATATGCCTAATTTTTATTAAAAGGTACTAACTAAATTTTTATTTTATTAAAAGGTAATATTTTATTTTATTAAAAGGTTTTTTTTATTTAAAGGTACTTATTACTTTTAGGAATAATTCAAAAATTACTATTTAAAATGATAATTTAGAAAATATTTTGAAACTTTTATGCTCAATTAATACAGTCATTTCAGTATTCATTTGAAGTTTTGAATTTTTTAGAAACCATCTTCTTACATCTTAAAATTAACTATCATGTCAAATTCCAAGTACTACCACCTTTCTCAACATAAAGGGCTATGTTGAAATAGGAACTGTCACCATTAATTTGCCAACATTAATTTTGAAATCGGTTTGTTATTTCCTAATATTCCACAGAAACGTAATTTAGAAAGCTTTTAAGGGCCTTTTTTAGAACGTTTGTTGTTCCTGTGAACCCCAGGTGGTAGAATCATCGGTATAAAATATAGCCTGCGTAGGATCAGAGACTGTTACCATTGATTCGCAACTATTACTTTTATAATCTGTTTATATTCCCTGAAATTGCATAGAAATCGTAATTTAGGACATTTTTAGAATGCTTTTTGCACCTCCCCTTCGCTTCACCCCTTTTTAATTCAAATTTATTTTCGACAGTTCTTCGAGGGCATTTATATTTTATAAGTAACTGCCATACCATATTTAAAGTTTCTAGCCTTTTCGGTACCACAGAAATTGCAATTTAGAAAGTTTTTTGCTCCTGCAACCCTCTGGTGGTAGAGGCACAGACATAGAATATAGCTTATGTTTGAGCAGGATCTATCGCCAACAATTTGTCATCATTATTTTTTAAATCGGTTTGGTATTTGATAAGATTGCATAAAAATTGTAATTTAGAACGCTTTTCGCTCACTTAATCTTTTTAAATTTGGAATTTTCTTTCGACTGTTCTTAGAAAGCAATTGCATCTTCTAAGTAAATACCATGCCATATTTCAAAGTATTAGACCCCTCAGTTGAACAAAAAACGCAAATTAGAACATGTTTTGCTCTTGCAACCCCAGATGGTAGTGACAGCAACATAAAATATAGCTTATGTTGGATCAGGGACTGTCACCATTGATTTGCAACCATTACTTTTGAAATAGCTTTGATATTTCCTAAGATTGAGTAGAAATCGCAATTTAGAACGTTTTTAGAACACTTTTCGCACATTTTCACCCCCTTTTAAATTTCCAATTTTTTCAAAAAATTTCTTAAAGATTATTTATATCTAATAAATACATACCTTGGCTAATTTCAAGTTGCTAGCCCCTACCGATCACAAAAATCGAAATTTAGAACTTTTTTTTTTGCTCCTGCAACCTCTAGGTGATAGTGAGAATCGACATGAAATAGCATCTATGTTAGAGCAGAGGCTGTCAGCATCCATTTCCTACCATTACTTTTGAAATCAGTTTGATTCTTCCTGAGATATTGCTGAAAAATCGGCATTTAGGATGTTTTTAGAACGCTTTTCGTGCATTTTCACCCCTTTTAAATTTCAAATTTTTAAAGAAATGTTCTTAGAGATAATTTATAATAAATATATACCATGCAAAATTTCATTAGTCAAGGTTCTTCCATAATTAAAAAATCGCATTTTTAGAACATTTTTTGCTCCTGCATCACCTCTGTGGTAGTGGAAACAGATATAAAACATAGCCTATCTTGGAGCAATAGCTGTCACCATCATTTTTACACCCATTATATTTGAAATCGATTCAGTACTTGCTGAAATTGCATAGAAATCACAATTTAAAATGTTTTTTACAACGCTTTTTGCACATTTTGACCCCCTTTTAAATTTCGATTTTTTTTAGGAAATGTCCTTAGAGATCACTGATATCTTATAACTAACTACCAATCCAAATTGTATGATTCTAGGCCCTTCCGTAAAGCAAAAACCGCAATTTAGAACATTTTTTTCTCCTGCACCCCCTTTGGGGTAGTGGTACCGACATAAAACATAGCCTATGTTAGAGAAAGGGTTTTCACTATCATTTTGACACCATTATTTTTTTTCCTGAGATTGTGTAGAAACCACCATTTAGAACATTTTTTAGAACGCTTTTCGCGCATTTTCACCACTTTTAAATTTCGAATTGCTTAAGAACTGTTCTTAGAAATCCTTTATATCTAATAAGTAGCTAATAATTCAAATTTCATATTTCTAGGCCCTTCAGTAACACAAAAATCGCATTTTTAGAACATTTTTTGCTCCTGCACCCCCTTTGGGGTAATGGCATTGACATAACATGTATCCTATGTTCTAAGTTGGGCTAACACCATCATTTTGATACCATTACTTTTGGAATCGGTTCGATAGTTCCAGAGCTTACCTCCTACAAATAAACAATTTTTACCTCTTTATAATATTAGTATAGACTACAGTGCTTTATTTAAAGTTTCTAGCCTCTTCTTGTAGCCCTCCAACTTGTAAGTAAATATCATGCCATATTTCAAAATGTTAGATCCCTCAGTTATGCAAAAAATGCAAATTAGAACATGTTTTGCTCTTGCAACCCTCAGATGGTAGTGACAGCAACATAAAATATAGCCAATGTTGGAGCAGGGACTGTTACCATCAATTTGCAACCATTACGTTTGAAATAGCTTTGGTATATCCTGAGATTGAGTAGAAATCGCAATTTAGAACAATTTTAGAATGCTTTTCGCGCATTTTCAACACCCCCCCACCTTTTAAATTTCCAATTGTTTCGAAACTGTTCTCAAAGATCATTTATATCTAAATAAATAGGTACCTTTCCTAATTTCCAGTTGCTAGCCCCAACCGATCACAAAAATCGAAATTTAGAATGTTTTTTGCTCCTGCAACCTTCAGGTGATAGTGACACTGACATGAAATAGTGTCTATACTAGAGCAGAGGCTGTCAGCATCAATTTCCTACCATTACTTTTGAAATCAGTTTGATTCTTCCTTAGACTGCTCACAAATCGGCACTTAGAACGTTTTTAGAACGCTTTTCGCGTATTTTCACCCTGTTTAAATTTAAAAAAAAAAATGTTCTTAGAGATCATTTATATCTAATAAATATATACCATGCAAAATTTCATGAATCTAAGTCCTTTCATAATTCAAAAATCACATTTTTAGAATGTTTTTTGCTCCTGCACTTTCTTTGGGGTAGTTGCACAGACATAAAACGTAGCCTATGTTAGAGCAAGGGTTGTCACCATCATTTTGACACCATTATTTTTTAAATCAGTTCGTAGCCTATGTTAGAGCAAGGGTTGTCACCATCATTTTGACACCATTATTTTTTAAATCAGTTTGGTACTTCATGAGATTGTGTAGAAACCACCATTTAGAACGTTTTTTAGAGTGCTTTTTGTGCATTTTCACCCCCTTTTAAATTTGGAATTGTTCAAGAACTGTTCTTAGAAATCCTTTATATCTAATAAGTAACTAATATTTAAAATTTCGTATTTCTAGGCTCTTCCGTAATTCAAAAATTGCATTTTTAGAACGTTTTTTGTGCATTTTCACCCCTTTTTAAATTTCGAATTGTTCAAGAACTGTTCTTAGAAATCCTTTATATCTAATAAGTAACTAATATTTAAAATTTCGTATTTCTAGGCCCTTCAGTAATGCAAAAATCGCATTTTTAGAATGTTTTTTGCTCCTGCACCCCATTTGGGGTAGTGGCACCGACATAAAATGTATCCTATGTTCTAAGTTGGACTAACACCATCATTTTGATACCATTACTTTTGGAATCGGTTCGATAGTTCCAGAGCTTACCTCCTACAAATAAACGATTTTTACCTCTTTATAATATTAGTATAGACTACAGTGCTTTATTTAAAGTTTCTAGCCTCTTCAGTACGGCAGAAGTCGCAATTTAGAAAGTTTTTTGTGCCTGCAACCCTCTAGGGGTTGTGGCACCGACATAAAAGCAGCCGACGAGCAGGTTCTATCACCATCAATTTGCAACCATTATGTTGGAAATCGGTTTCGTATTTCATATGATTGCATTAAAATCTTAATTTAGAACGCATATAGAATGCTTTTCGCTCACTACCTCCTTTTAAATTTGGAATCTTCTTTGGACAATTCTTAGAAAGCATATGCATCTTTGAAGTAATTACCATACCAATTTCAAATGTTAGACCCCCCCCCCCCCCCCTCAGTAACACAAAAAAACACAATTTAGATCATTTTTTGCTCCCGTAACCCCCAAGTGGTAGTGACAACAACATAAAATACAGGCTATTAGTTGGAGCGGGGGCTGTCACCCACAATTTGAAACCATTACTTCTGAAATCAGTTTATATTTCCTGAAATTGAGTAGAAATTGCTATTTAGAATGTTTTTAGAACACCTTTCATTTATTTTCACCCGTTTTAAATTTCAAATTTTTAAAAAACTGTTCTCGGAGAACATTTACATCTCATAAGTAATTACCATTGCAAACTTCAAGTTTTTAGCACTTTTAGTATCACAAAAATCACAATTTAGAATGTTTTTTAAAATTCAACCGCAAGGTGGTAGTGATGCTGACATGAAATAGAGCCTATATTGGAACAAGGGCTGTCATCATCGATTTCCAACCATTACTGTTGAAATCGGTTGGGTACTTTCTGAGATTGCGTAGAAATTGCCATTTAGAATGTTCTTCGCGCATTATTACCCCTTTTAAATTTCGAATTATTTAGGAAATGTTCATAGAAATCATAAGTAACTACTTTATAAGTATATCTTATAAGTAACTACCATGCCTAATTTCAAGTTGCTAGCCCCTTCAGTATTACAAAAAACGCAATTAAGATCGTTTTTTTTTTTTTTTGCTCCTGTACCCCCTTTAGGGTAGTGGCACCGACATGAAATACAGTCTATGTTACAGCGAGGGTTGTCACCATCGTTTTCACACCATTATTTTTTAAATCGGTTCGGTACTTCCTGAGATTGCATAGAAATTGCAATTTAGAAAGTTTTTTAGAACGCTTTTCGCTCATTTTCACCCCTTTTAAATTTCGACTTTTTACGAAATGTTCTTAGAGATCATTTGTATCATATAAACAACTGTCCTGACTAATTTCATGATTCTAGGCCCTTCAGTAACACAAAAAACGCAATTTAGAACATTTTTAGCTTCTGTAACACCCAGGTAGTAGTGACAGCATCGTAAACTATAGGCTATGTTGGAGTGGGGACAGTTACCATAAATTTGAAACCATTACTTCTGAAATCGGTTTATATTTCCTAAAATTGTGTAGAAATCGCTATTTAGAATGTTTTTAGAAGCTTTTCGTTCATTTTCACCCCTTTTAAATTTCAAATTTTTAAGGAACTCTTCTCAAAGAGTATTTACATCTCATAAGTAATTACCATGCCAAATTTCAAGTTGCTAGCCACTTCAGTATCACAAAAATCGCAATTTTGAACGTTCTTTAAAATGCAACCGCAAGGTGGTAGTGACGCCGACATGAAATAGAGCCTATATTGGAGCAATGGGCTGTCATCATCAATTTCCAACTATTACTTTTGAAATCGGTTGGGTATTTTATGAGATTGCGTAGAAATCGCAATTTAGAACGTTTTTTGTCCATTTTCACCCCTTTTAAATTTCGAATTATTTAGGAAATGTTCTTAGAGATCATTTATATCTTATAAGTAACTACCATGCCTAGTTTCAAGTTGCTAGCACCTGCAGTATTACGAAAAATGCAATTTAGATCGTTTTTTGCTCCTTCACCCCCTTCGGGGTACTGGCACTGACATGAAATACAGCCTATGTTGGAGCGAGGGCTGTCACTATCGTTTTCACACCATTATTTTTTAAATCGATTCGGTACTTCCTGAGACTGAGTAGAAATCACAATTTAGAATGTTTTTTAGAATGCTTTTCGCTCATTCTCACCCTTTTTAAATTTCGATTTTTTTAGGAAATGTTCTTGAAATCATTTGTATCTTACAAATAACTGATCTGCCTAATTTCAGGATTCTAGGCCCTTCAGTAACACAAAAATCGCAATTTAGAACGTTTTTTGCTTCTGCAACCCCTAAGTTGTAGTGACATCGACATGAAATAGCGCCTATGTTGGAGCAAGGGCTGTCATCATCAATATACAACTATTACTTTTGAAATAGGTTGGGTACTTTCTGAGATTGTGTAGAAATCACCATTTAGAACGTTTTTTAGAGCTCTTTTCGCGTATTTTCACCCCTTTTAAATTTCGAATTTTTTATGAAATGTTCTTAGATACCATTTATACCTTATAAGTTACTACCATTTGAAATTCCATGTATCATGCCCCTTCAGATACACAAAAATGCAATTTCGAACGTTTTTTTTCTTCTGCACCCCCTTTAGGGGTAGTGGCACCAACATAAAATGTAGCCTATATTGGAGCAAGGATTGTCACCATCATTTTGACACCATTATTTTTTTAAATCGGTTTGGTACTTCTTGAGATTGCGTAAAAATCGCCATTTAGAACGTTTTTTAGAACACTTTTGTGCATTTTCACCCCTTTTAAATTTCGAATTTTTTAAGAAATATTCTTAGAGATAATTTATATCTAATAAGTAACTACCATGCCAAATTCCATGTATCTAGACCCTTCAGTAACACAAAAATTGCAATTTCGAACATTTTTCTGCCCCTGCACCCATTTTAGGGGTAGTGGCACCGACATAATATGTAGCCTATGTTGGAGCAAGGGTTGTTACTATCACTTTGATACCATTATTTTTGAAATCGGTTTGGTACTTCCTGAAATTGCGTAAAAATTGCCATTTAGAACGTTTTTTAGAATGCTTTTTGCACGTTTTCACCCCTTTCTAATTTCAATTTTTTTAAGAAATGTCTTTAGAGATCACTAGTATCTTATAAGTTACTACCATTCCAAATTTCATGTTTCTAGGCCCTTCAGTAGCTCAAAAATTGCATTTTTAGAACGTTTTTTGCTCCTGCACCCGCTTTTGGCTTGTGGCACGGACATACGATATAGCCTATGTTTTAAGTTGGACTAACACCATCATTTTTATACCATTACTTTTGGAATCAGTTCAGTAGTTCCAGAGCTTACCTTCTACAAATAAACAATTTTTACCTCTTTATAATATTAGTATAGATTAGTATAGATATGACAGGGTGGGCACTTTGAAGCGTTTGATTTACTGGCAAAAAGTGTTTTTTTTACTTTTGGAGAGGCGCTTGTGAAAGAAAATTCAGAACTTATGGATACATATATGGTAATAATACTAATCACAGTTAACCCCCTCCCTTTTTAGGTGCGTTCGTAATTATATAAATACGTAGCACCTATAGTTGTCGTTCAGTCCGTCCGTCTGTCCGCATATAACAGAGCAAAAACTACCCAACCGAATCGTTTGAAATTTAAAATATATAATTGTTGCATAATTTTGTCGAGTCATTTCAAATTTTATGAAAATCGGATGTATATTTTAATTACAGGGACAGTCAAAAGTTTTCCGATACATTACGGCCAATGGGAAAAAAATATTGCAAGTGAATTTTAATGATGTTACTATTTCCGAATTGTCTGAAATTTTAAATATATAATTGTTGCAAAATTTTGTCGAGTCATTTTAAATTTTATGAAAATCGGATGTATAGTTTAATTACAGGGACAGTCAAAAGTTTTCTGTTATATTACGGCCAATGGGAAAAATTATTTCAAGTGCAAATTAATGATGTTACAGCCTTTCGAACAGAATGAAATGGATAGGCACTTATGAAGTGCACTAAAATATACATTCAGTACAATATGCGGTGCAAAAAATATTTATAAAGCTAGTTATAGTACGAACGCACCTCATTTGCCATGTTTGACGAGCAATTTCCAACTTGTTTTTTTTTACTTTCAACATTATAACTGTATAATGTTATATACCATATTTTCGGGTGTATAGCCTGCGGGTTATACAAGAAAAAAACATTTGGAATAGCCACTGCGGGTTATACAAAGATTTTTTTAAAAAAGAAACGGAAATCGTGATTTTTTAAAAAAAAATTTAAACCCCAAAAAATTTCAAAAATCGTCGAAATTTGTGAATTTTTTTAGCTATGCCGCGAAATTTAAAGAATTTCCCCGTGTTTGTAATTTTTTTTTACTGTTTAAATGCTATTTTTTATTCTGTTTTGGAAGAATTGTTGCAACTGTCACCAAGTATTGCACTAACAGAGCTATAATAGCTACCTGACCTCCACTTCAAAATAACGTAACCTTTGACCTAACAGGTTTCAGCACCGGTCAGGCAGGTCAGAACGAAATTTGAACAATTAGCACTCATCGTTCGTCGCATTTCCGACTCTGTTCTCCTAACACGTGCTACTTACTTGCTAAGATTTTTTTTTTTCGTATTTTTATACGTACAATGCCGAAAAGACGTGCTAGTTATACGGCCGCATATAAATTGCAAGAGGTGCAGAAGGTCGAAATTTCAGGCAATAGAGCTGTTGCCCGAGAATTAGGCATTGATGAAAAAAGCATTCGGCAATGGCGAAAAGACAAAAGAATCCTTGAGAAAATGCCGAAGTACAAAAGAGCAAGGAGGGGGAAAGGAGATCTATGGCATGAATTGGAAGACAAACTTTATGAATGGATTGATTCTGAGAGATCGGAGGGCAAACCAATTTCGACGACAATTATTCGAATGAAAGCAAAAGGTTTTGCGGCAGATTTAAATATAGAAGATTTTAAGGGAAATGCATCATGGTGCAATAGATTTATGAGGAGGAAAGGACTATCAATTCGAGTCCGAACCACCATATTGCAAGATCTTCCTAAGGATTTGGAAGAGAAGGTTGCGATGTTCAAAAATTACATAGAGGAAATTATCGATGAACATAAATTTACGCCTGAAAGCATCATAAATATGGATGAAGTCTCAATGGCTTTTGATATGCCCCCAGTAAGACTGTAAATACTATCGGTAAGTAATGCTTTATACATATTTCATTTCATACAATTAATCTTTTAATTATGAAATTCGTTGAATATAATTTAAAAAAAAATCAATTAATTAATTTTTAGGTGAAAAAACCATATCCATTTCAACTACAGGAAATGAAAAGAATTGCTTCACAGTAGTATTGTCCTGCTGTGCAGATGGCACAAAATTAAATCCATTAATAATCTTTAAAAGGAAAACTCTACCAAAGGGACCATTTCCTTCAAGAATCATTATATCAGCAAATAAAAAAGGCTGGATGAATGAAGACGTGATGAAGTTGCGGCTGGACCAAGTTTTGAGAAAAAGACCCAGTGCATTTTTCAAGTAAATATTTTTCATTCTTTTTTACTATTTTCTTTAGTAACATAAGTGGTTTGATTCTTTTTTGGAGTTCAATATTCTGTTTTTAATCATTTGTTATCAACAAAACATTAATAAGTATTGGGATATCCAAAAACGGAACTGGCAAATTTTTAACATTTACTTTTGGATATTCTTGTGTTAAAAAGTTTAATTTTCAAAATATTGCGTAAAATTTAAAATAAATTCTGAAATAATTACAAAATAAGTAAATCATTAGTAATGTCTCCAGTTATAAAACTAAAGAAAGGAACGAAAGAGACAAAAAACACCCGGTAAAACGGAGAGCCCCAACTGCTGTGCAGAGAAAAGAAATGAGCCCCTATTTGCCGTGGAAAAAAAAGAGAGAAATTTGGATGCTTAAAAGGGCAGTGTCCCTTTTGCGCTTGTGGAAGAAGCGCTAGCTATTTCCGGAAATGAAATTCTTTACGTGCATGCATATCACCTGAAACAAAATGTGAATAAAAATTGGAATTCCTGCGGTACCTTCGAATCTATCCTCACCGGCAAATTTTGTGTATACCCGCAACCGTTACTCGCAGTAAAACAAACAACAACAACAACAACAAAAACGTTTATATAAAAAAATAATTATTAGACAGAAAAACAGTCATAAGAAAAATTGATCCTTTCAGGATTTTAAAAATAACGAAAACAATTGCATAGTATTATTAGAAAGTTTAGAAAAGAGCTTTTCAACCAAATTTTGCGAGGTTACCCGCAACCTGATCCGCTGGTAGTAAAATTGAAATAGTTAAAACTATGGTAGTTATTTAAATTAAATTTTATTTTATATGAGCTGCACATTAATTGCCGTAAAAACCGGGAGACAATCTGAAGCTACCCACTGTAAAACAATACTAAACACAGGAAGTGATAGAATTTAAAAGAACATAAAACTGTCATAATATTAAACAGTAGGTCTTTTCCAGAGATTAAAAAATTTTTTATATGGCAAATCGATTTTCTAAAAATTTGATGGAAAATAAAATAATAAACATGCATTTAAAGATCGAATCTTCCAACAGAAAGAAAAACTGTAGTAGTTAACAACCTTTTATTTATAAACAACTTATGTTAACAAAAATGAAATAAATATCCTGCAATTTGACGGGTATTTCATAAAAGATAAAACTTTCGAAGGTAAAGCATGTGACCTACTTTTCTCCTCTCCTCTGCACAATTGATAAAGATACTGTAAACATATGTCTCAATTAAGGACTTTCAAATTTGTTATTATATTGATGCTTTGTTTTGTTATTTGAAGCTATCATCGTGTTTTGAATTAAGCGCTTGATATTATGTTAAATTTCAGTTTATTTATTGATTTCATTTATGAGAAAACTCTAGTTTCCACATGAAGACGTTTCCTGCAATGTTATTCAATGGCAAAAGGTGATCGTACTAATCCAAATTGAGACGAAACTTACCGGAATTTTTTAATTTTTTTTTTTTTTTTTTTTTTTTTTGTCTCGAATCAAAAATGATGTTGAATATTCCCGAATTTTTAATTTTGAGATCGTAAATATTTTTTACTTTAATTTTAAAAGTGGTACATTTTTAAAAATAACATGAGTTTTTAAAAGTAAAATAAAAATAATTATGATCTCAAAAATGAAAATTCGAAAAATTAGGGAATATTCAACATCCTTGCTGATTCGAGAGAGAAAAAACAACATTCAAAAGTTTCTGGAAGTTTTGTGTCAATTTGGATAATAGAACGATTCCTTTTTGCCATTGAATAACATTGCAGTGAACGTTATCTCTCGGTAACTAGAGCTGCGCTTTAAAAAAGAAAGTGTGTGTTTTGTTTATGACGGCCAATTGTCAACACGAAAGATATGCGCCCGAAGGGGCAGGGGTCTTTCTAAGGGAACCTAACCCGCATTTACGCAAAGAAAAACCACGGAAAATTCCAAACGATTAGGCCGACGAGCGCGATTGGGTTCGAACCCAGCACCTCCCGTCTACCAACTTTGAGAGCATAACCTCCTCGGCCACTGGTGGGGCTTAAAAAAAGGAAGAAACAAAGAATTATTTTGGTCAATTTTGCTGTTCTTTTTTTCCAAATCTCATGTTTTAAAAATAATTCTATTTCATTAAAAGATATTCTGAATAGAATATTTATTATTATTAATGGTAGCATGTATTAAATACTGCTTTATAATAACAAATCATTATAAATTGTTAGTTTTTATTTACCATAAAATCCCGATTGGAAGTCCCCCTCCCACTTTTAAGCAATTTTTATTTTATTTTACAATCTCAAATATAAGCCCCCCCCCCCCCCCTCCTTTCAGAAAAATTTTTGTGGAAAAAAATTTATTTAAAAATCTAAGGGAATATTTGGACTGTTTTGATGGATTTCTACATGTTTTCACATAATATTAATGAACCCCACCCACTAGGGCCGAAACTAAGGAGGGTGGGGGGTGGGGGGGGGGGGGGGCAGAGGGAGCATGAGACCCGGGCGTCAGAACTAAGGGGCGCCAAATGGAGGATTATACCTTTGTAATGGATCATTTTCTTCTGATGGACTGATGGTTTCCATTATTGTGAAACAGCCATTTATAAATGAAGTGTTAGGTGAAGATGAAAGAGCAGCCGTAAAAGGTTAGAACTCTGATTTTCTGGTCAGAATGGGGGGGAAAATTGCCCATAATTTTTTTTTTTTTAATTCCCATTCTGACCAGAAAATTAGAGTTCTAACTTTTTACGACTGCTCTTTCATCTTCACCTAACACTTCATTTATAAATGGCTGTTTCACAATAATGGAAGCCATGAGTCCATCAGAAGAAAATAACTCAGTTAAAGCGGAAACTCGGTTAAGCAGGACAAGGATAATCGGGACTCTACTGTATATTTCATTTAAAAAATAATCTTTAGAATATTTTTGTTTGTGTTCAGAGAGGAGTCATGACCCTGTGATCTCCCCTTGGATCCACCATTGTAAATTACGTAGTTCAGTATTACATATTTTATGATTACATATTTTAAATTTTAAAATAAATCAGCTATAAGAAAATTAGTAAAATTATCTTTGTAAATATACTTTGCGGAAGAGGGGGAGGGGGGCGCTAAAATCCATGTTTGCCCCGGGTGCAAAAAAGGCTAGTTTCGGCCCTGCCACCCACCCCTCTGCATAAAATATCCGCTTTCTTTCTCTGCTCTCCCTCCCCCTCCTCAGCACAAAAAGTTTAAAATCGTGGAAATCTTAATTCTACTGTTCTATTTGTTGCTCGTTAATAACAACAAATAAATAATCGATTATTTAAATTACACCCCTTTCTCCAAAAGTTCTTATTTCTCCTCTGACCCACACCCAGCAAAGTTTAAAATCCTTAAATTTAGTTTGTAAAAAAAGTCCTGCCCTATTTCTTACAGTTGAACCGCGAAAATTCAGAATCGGCGGGACTGCGGCGATTCCGGATTTTCTGGATTTATGAAGTCTGTTAAAAAATATTTTTCATGGTAATATAATAACATACAAAATGCATTTAAACGACGATCAAATTGCCGCATTAAGTTATAAAATAGGAATGGTGCACTAAAACATAACACTTATGCTGAAATTAAATATACATATACAACAACACAATAAATTAAAACATAGTACAAATAGATAATACAGATGTAATTTTATTCTGAATTTTCCGAAAATTTAAGTCATTCAGTTCCGAAAATTAAAGAAATATCGACCACCAGTCCGAAAAATCAGACATAAAAAAATCCTCAGAAAAAAAAAAAAAAATCTGGTAAAGAAAACAAACTTCTTAACATAAAATCCTCTTAATGAATGTTAAATATAAGTGAAATCGTGTAGTTACCCACAAATTCTTTATCTGAGAAGGTTTAGTATCATTTCTAGAGTTTCATGAAGAGGGGGGGGGGGGGTGTTGTAGAAAAATGAAAATATTTCTTGAATTTCTTGACAATAATTTTGATATTTTTAAAGGGAAAAAAAGTGAATTTTTTTTCCAGATTGAAAAATAAATAATGAACAAACTAAAATTCTGGTTTTATTATTATGGAATTATTAAAAAAAAAAGATCTCTAATTTAAAACCCTGATCGAAATATACATTCATAGATGGTGTATAGCCCGCGGGCTATACACCGTTGCAGCTCTGCGGCTTATACACGAACTTTTTTACTGTACTGCTCGATTTAGGGGTGCGGGCTATACACCTGAAAATACGGTAGTTGCCCTATAAAAAGCAATTGCAGAAGTATTTCTATATAACTACATAATATAATGTAGTACAATGTAAATACAGATATTAAAGATACATAGATTGCAGACATAACAAGACGCCAGAAATAAAACTACCATCGTAAAATCTTTCAGCACTAAAAAGCCGCTCATCTAATGTTATGCATTTAATAAACGTATGCTAAGTTCTGTCCTGTGTTATATCAGCTTGCTTTTATATTATTTATCATTTAAAACGATGTTCAATAAAAGTATTTTAAATTACTCTTTTAAATTTGATTGGCAATAAGCAACAATAAACGGGTTACGACAATTGACATCTTTTTTTCACGGTCTCTCTTTTTGGCAAAAAGATCACTGTTTATTTCATCTATCTTTTCCAAAAACGATTCTCTGGCATAAAAAAAAAAATTAAAAAAAAATGGCTGTTACAATATTTTAAGTTTTATAAAGAATAATGACTTTGAATTGCAAGCCTGTAACTTCTACAGCAATAAGAGTAAAAATTGACAGCTACTTCCACTGAGAGCCTCTCTTACTTTTCTAGCGAGTCCGATGGCAATGTAGCAGTTTTCTCCGGGATCCATAATTTCAATTTCAAAATAGTGATGCGTTGTGTCCAGAGGATACTTGGCTTGGGCTAATCCAACGTCAATTATACTCTTACCACGGCCAGAATATTCCAATACCTACAATAAACAACACTGATGACAACCTGCTTTGTCTACATAATAATGGGCATAAACAATTCATGTCATTGAAAATTAAACACACATACTTTCATAATAGACTGACGACACAAATGTTTAAAAGTAATAATAATACAGTAGAACCTCTTGGTTAACTGAAACTCTCGGTTAACCGAAATCCACTTTTAAAGCTTTTTTTTTTTTTTTAAACTATTACATTCCTTGTGTGCAAAATCCCTTTTTAAAGCTTTTTTTATTTTACTATTATATTCCTTGTGTGCAAGCAATCCTTTCCAAACTACGAGTACCTATAAATATTTTCGATCCCTTTCCTTAGAGTTCCTTTGAATTGAACTTGAGCTCCAGTAAGCTAGAGAGTGCAACGAAGAAAACGAACAAATTAGCCATTCTGAAACTTTTGAATGTTTTGCAAAAGGTTTGGCATGGCTGGAGCAGCAGAAAGACTGTGATACGGGTGAAATCATACTATTAAAAAAACTCTGCGATAGAGCTTCAAAGCAAAAGCAATCGAAAGTGCGACAAACAAAACATTTTTCCAAACCCTTGTGATCTGTGTAAAAGGTACTTCATTTCAAAATTAAAATTCGGGTAATTTATTCTTGTTTCTATTTTCTATTGCTTTATTTTTATGAAGCACCCTAATGAGAAATATTGCATCTATTTCTCCTTCATCTTAAAATGGAAGCATTCTCGATGATCCGAAAATTTCGATTTTCCGAAAGAGTCCCAATGACTTCGAATAATCGAGGTGTAATAGACAAAAATGAAGCGTTAGTTGATGTACAGACCCACTTAAAATGCAATCACTTTTAATAAGAAGATTTTTTCCAGTCCCTTGAACATTGCCCAAAAGCAGCGTTCGAAATCCTTGGTGGTCTGAGATCACCAAAAACGGACCATTAATTTGAAAAATTTAGTGGTTCGCATGACCAATAACTTTTTTTCCTCTCTGACAGGCAAAAATAAATTTTCTCGGCCCTGAGAAAACCACAATGGATTGCAAATAACACAATTTTATTTTATCTAAAATTTAAAAAACTCAATCGTATGGTATATATTTTTTTCCCTCTCTCAAACAATAGATCAACTGCTGCAGTTTGTGCATACTTTTCCAATCAACCAAGTTGAATGCCATTCCTTAGCTGGGGGGGAATCACACAAAGGGTTAAAGGGATTTAATAGAATTTTATGCAGTGTACCAGTGATGATGCCTGCAGACTAGTATATTCTCATGCTTACTAGCCCTTGGGACCAGTGACCTTTTTTAATCAATTCTAATGCTGCTCATAAGGATAGTGCAAAAATATCACGTTTAATACATGAATGGTTATTACGCAATGTTCCTTAATACGTGACTGATTTTCGGCCATTTGAGTAAAAAATCATGCTTAAGATGCGAACTCATAGATCAAGATTTCTTCTCTCTTCTCCAGTAATACTAATTTAGCAGATTTTTTAAAAACACTGCTTCTGAATAGTAATATTTGCTTCATTAAATAACAAATGAATTAGGGCAAATATTACTAATCTGAAATAGTGAATATAGTGATATTTGAATCCATCCCTACTAAATTACCAACACTGCAATTCTTCTTCTCTCTTCTCTAGTCATACTAATTTAGCGGATTTTTTAAAAACACTGCTTCTGAATAGTAATATTTGCTTCATTAAATAACAAATGAATTAAGGCAAATATTACTAATCTGAAACAGTGAATATAGTGATATTTGAATCCATCCCTACTAAATTACCAACACTGCAATTCTTCTTCTCTCTTCTCTAGTCATACTAATTTAGCGGATTTTTTAAAAACACTGCTTCTGAATAGTAATATTTGCTTCATTAAATAACAAATGAATTAAGGCAAATATTACTAATCTGAAATAGTGAATATAGTGATATTTGAATCCATCCCTACTAAATTATCAACACTGCAATTCTTCTTCTCTCTTCTCCAGTCATACTAATTTAGCGGATTTTTTAAAAACACTGTTTCTGAATAGTAATATTTGCTTCATTAAATAACAAATGAATTAAGGCAAAAATTACTAATCTGAAATAGTGATATTTGAATCCATCCCTACTAAATTACCAACACTGCAATTCTTCTTCTCTCTTCTCCAGTAATACTAATTTAGCGGATTTTTTAAAAACACTGCTTCTGAATAGTAATATTTGCTTCATTAAATAACAAATGAATTAAGGCAAATATTACTAATCTGAAATAGTGAATATAGTGATATTTGAATTCATCCCTACTAAATTACCAACACTGCAATTCTTCTTCTCTCTTCTCCAGTCATACTAATTTAGCGGATTTTTTAAAAACACTGTTTCTGAATAGTAATATTTGCTTCATTAAATAACAAATGAATTAAGGCAAATATTACTAATCTGAAATAGCGAATATAGTGATATTTGAATCCATCCCTACTAAATTACCAACACTGCAATTCTTCTTCTCTCTTCTCCAGTCATACTAATTTAGCGGATTTTTTAAAAACACTGTTTCTGAATAGTAATATTTGCTTCATTAAATAACAAATGAATTAAGGCAAATATTACTAATCTGAAATAGTGAATATAGTGATATTTGAATCCATCCCTACTAAATTACCAACACTGCAATTCTTCTTATCTCTTCTCCAGTCATTCTAATTTAGCGGATTTTTTAAAAACACAGCTTCTGAATAGTAATATTTGCTTCATTAAATAACAAATGAATTAAGGCAAATATTACTAATCTGAAATAGTGAATATAGTGATATTTGAATCCATCCCTACTAAATTACCAACACTGCAATTCTTCTTCTCTCTTCTCCAGTCATTCTAATTTAGCAGATTTTTTAAAAACACTGCTTCTGAATAGTAATATTTGCTTCATTAAATAACAAATGAATTAAGGCAAATATTACTAATCTGAAATAGTGAATATAGTGATATTTGAATCCATCCCTACTAAATTACCAACACTGCAATTCTTCTTCTCTCTTCTCCAGTCATACTAATTTAGCAGATTTTTTAAAAACACTGCTTCTGAATAGTAATATTTGCTTCATTAAATAACAAATGAATTAAGGCAAATATTACTAATCTGAAATAGTGAATATAGTGATATTTGAATCCATGCCTACTAAATTACCAACACTGCAATTCTTCTTCTCTCTTCTCCAGTCATTCTAATTTAGCGGATTTTTTAAAAACACTGCTTCTGAATAGTAATATTTGCTTCATTAAATAACAAATGAATTAAGGCAAATATTACTAATATGAAATAGCGAATATAGTGATATTTGAATCCATCCCTACTAAATTACCAACACTGCAATTCTTCTTTGATCCTGTTTCCTAACTTTCTTTGTCTCTTGCTTCGTGTATGTTTTTACGGTAGAAGAGACAGACAGACAAATTCAGGATGCTCAGATACGTCATAAAAATTATTATGGTTAGAGACATTGTGTTAGTGAGGTTTTAAATATATGTTTATATCACTACTATGTTTTATAATGCATGTTATAGGCAAAAAAGTGAAACTTGTGAAGATTAAACAAATATAACTGCAGTAGTATATTTATATTTTCTATGTTTTGCTTATTTTTTGCTACGCTATCAATTATTTTTTTTTACATGAAGATCGATAAGGATAGTTTTTTTCCTAGTAAGACAACTCTGTGAAATCCACACACTTAGGGACCGAAGGTTTTGTGGATTATAGATCATCTCTTTGTTTACATTTTATTTTTTAAGTCTTGGACTATAAATTATGAACAACTGCACAAAGATTACAATTACAATGGAAAAGAAAAACATAATGCAACATTGGTTTACTATATTTAATAATTAAGTTAATTTAAAGAAAAATTAAATTACATTCAATACAATTCATTATTTTAAACCTTGGCATTACACAATGGTAGTTTCAGTTTTAGTTTATTGTTAATAGTTTTTTTCTGTAGTCTATAAACACTCGTTACTTCTTGCTCCGAGATAAAATTTTGTTACTCAAGGAAATTTAAGTATTTATATCCAATTTATATTTAAATATTTATTCATTGGAAAATTGATAACTGAAAAAAAAAAAAAAAATACATTTATGAATTTAACTGTTAATTGCAATTTTCACTGTTTACATTCCAAATGTGTAGTGCGGATAATAGACGTTTGCGGATTATACAGAGTTGAGTGTCTATTAAAATTGAAAGATAGATTGGTGGAAATGGTACTCATTATCACAAGTACTCAATATGATTTTAATAACTGGATTGTGCTTCACAGATTTCAATTTTACTTTGTATAAAAAAATGAGTAACAGGAAAATAATTTTGTTGTTCTATTTTTAGTTGTAATGTATTAATTGAAAATAGAGCCCTGTTTGAATCCCTATTTATTTTCAGTTATTATTTCAGACGCTCCTATAAAAAGAACCAATGTTGAATACAGTTAAATTTTAATCTAAGTATACGTAACAATTTTCGACTGTAAACATACAAATGAAAGCTCTAAAGTTCATTTAGAAGATTAGATGAGTCAATAAGCCTGGTTTCTGCAACATTATACACTGTTAATACACGATCCCGCTTATAATATGCAATTTTTGTCCACGCCCTTGAAACACGTCTTAACTGGGCTCCACTGTAATTTAACAAAAAACTTTTTTTTTTTTAATTTGCAGTGTATTTTTTTGCTGTCTCTGATTTTTCACTGTAGTTGCTTAGTCACAAGAGGAGGATGATGATGCAAAACCAGGGTTGTAAAAAACCCGGGTTTTTTAGAAAAAGCCCAGCCCGGGCGGGTTTTATTAAAAAACCCGGGTTAAATGGGCAATTTTCCCCGGGTAAATTAAAATGCCAAAATGTGGATGATGATTCCCCCTTCCTCACAAATAATAACGTTCACAGTTGCCACTGTATATGGAAAACTAGAAAATCTGACGGAATTTAAAAATGAGTATTAAAAACAAGGACTTTTACTAAACTTTGGTTCTTTACAAAATTTATCAGTTTAAATTTTGAAATTAATCAGAGGAATTACTCTGGGAAAATTTAATTTTTTTGCTCAGGAAAGCGCAAGGAATTTGATTGCTGAAATAAATGGAAATCCTGATCTCAAATACAATCTTTGTGAACACTTCATAGTCTAATAGATGGGAATGACTTCATAGTCTTAATAATGATGTCACTATTTTTTCTGTTCTTAAAATACATATATAGATATGATCCCTTTAATTTAAATAACAAACAAATTTTAAATTGCACATCTATCAATTGTGTGTTTTCCAATTGTTTCCAATCTAAAAGTGCAAGTAAATTAGTACAAATATATTTTCTAAGATTCAAAGAAGTGAATAAATAAAACAAAATAACGATAAACTGTTAACAAATACATCATCTGTTCTTTTCCAGAAATATATTTTAAAAAACCCGGGCATTTTACCTGGGTTTTTTATAAAAAACCCAGCCCGGGCGGGCAGCTGGGCGGGTACCCGGGCAGCTACCCACTACAACCCTGTGCAAAACCTAAACTCTGTTGGTTTAATTCTCCTTTTCAATCAACAACTCTCACGTTCACTGATGACACCTGGTGTATATATGTCTGCATAGGAAGATAGGCTTTGAACCACAGAACAAGGACCAATTTTGATCGTGTGATCATTTAGTAAATATATAACAAATACTATATTGGTATGACTAGCAGGAAATTTAAGTACAGAAAAAAGGAGTCTGTAGCTGCTATTAAATAGAACAGGAAAACCACAACCCTAGCAAGAAGAAACCATCCCAATAGATTTCAATGATTGTTTCCCATCCAGTCTGTACTATCCATCCATTATACAAGAGATTGTAACGTGCGAAAATTCAACGATCCTTTCACTCACCGAAATTGTGGCTCAAGGTTATGAAAATGGTTAGGAAAATAAATAAACATCCAAGGGAAGTATGTGAAAGATTGAATGATGGCACTTCATAGGCAATTTTAGAATATTTTTATTTATTTCTTTTGAAAAAGATTCAGGTGGAGTCAAAACCTATTTTGACTGTTCTCAAAGTTTTAAATGACACTCTTCAGCAATCAAAATGAATACAATCATTTAGTTATAATAAACAGCAACAACAAATATCTTTGGGGATTTATTGACTATAAAAATATAAAAACTTGATTATTTTTTAATTTTAATTAGCACAAAAGTTTTTTTACTGGGATCCAAAAAGAAAAACAAATTTCACTATTACACATCAAAACCAAAAAGTTTCATTTTCACTCTATAGTTAAGTTCCACTCTGATGAGAAAGGCTGGACAAATTTATTCGTAACAACAGCATTCAACACGAAAGAAATGATACAGCAGAGTACAACAAATCCACAGTCCTGCAATTTGCAAACAATTAATAAAATTTAATTCCTGAAAAGTCCACTATGGATTTATTTCAGGTTAATTAATAGGGTGGTCCTTATTTTCCAAGTTTTAAAATTTATTGCTCTTACCCTCTAAATATGTTCCATTATATCTAAAAATAATTCTTGTAGAATTTACTCATTAAAAAATAATATTTAGAGGTAGCTCAAAGAAGTATAAGTTTCATAAATCAGGATCATTTTGCTGTTTCTTTTCTCCTTTTACTTGGAAAAAAAAAAATTATAATCCTAATATTGCCAAATTATTTGAATGTATTAAAATGTCAATTATCTATACTATAAAATCCATAAAAGCATTTGTAAATGCAATTATTAAATAATTATCTACAGATAATTTCATTGATATGAAGAAGAGAAATGTCTCTCACCTCTCATAGATGGTCAGTAAATCATCAGATCATCAGTAAATTTTGGCCCTCGAAATTTTCGGATTTTTAATTCGATTTTTAATGCGTGTTTTTGTGAGCAACGAGTTTTGACACTTGTGAAAGAATTCTGGTTAAAATGTTTTACAGCATTTTATAGTAATTTTCAGCCTTTCCAACTTTTGGAATTTTTAGCACTTTTTAATGAAATTTTCAGCGGTTTTTCTCGTTCTGCAGTCAGCAGCGCGCGAAGAGAAAATTGCGCCCGGGGCAAAGTTTCAATTTGGCGCCCGCCCCCCTCCTTTCATAATTTTTCTTTGTGACAGGTGTCACAAAATTGAAAAGTGCAGAAACAGAAATAAATTTTAGAGTGACAGAAACATATTTTGCGTTTAATTTTAATTCAGAAATTTCAAAAAACTAAATGACATAAGAGAAAATTGCACTTGTTTTTGGCAAAGGGGATCTGGAAAATGTGTGTAGAAAAAATGTATCTGACAGTACAGTATAACAGTTTAGAACCCTTTTGTATTCAAAGAAAAAAAAACCTATGCTATTTTGAGAGTATATGTGTTTGCCACAAGCACAGACTCAGAAAAGAGAAGGTTAACATAAGAGATTAAGACCCAAAACAAGTTTTGAAAAGAAAGAAGTCCTTATTCATAAATTTGTATTTCAGTGTGGGGTATAGGACAATGCAATAACTTTGAAATGAAAAACGTACGTACTTTCAAAATTCCCAATATGTAAATATACATTTCTTTTTTACCAAAAAGAAGAAAAAAGAGGTTTATAGTATAAATTTGGCGTCCCCCCACTTTGAATGGCCCTGTCTGCAGTGACCTTTTTTTTACATTGGTGAAAGGAATGCGGTTTTAAACTTTAAGCCTAATGAAGTAGACTTTGTTCATTTTGCATTTATCCTATACTATTGCACTATATTATTACTATATTTATACTATACCGAAGCAGAATTCGCAGAGAGCGGCGCGTGCGTTCCATCAGCAGTCCTTTACCCCTATTCTCTCTTATTCCGAGTCTCTTGCGGGAGCCAGGTTGAAAAAAATTTTAAAAAATGAAACCGGACAAATTTGAAAGGGAAATTACAGAAATTAAAGATACCAAAAAGCGGAGAAGGAGGGCCTGGTGCTTTGAAGTTTCCGAACCACCTCTGCTGCGTCCAGCTTATTATTAGAGTTTTGATTGTTATTGGGATTTTATGCATTCCGTGGAGATTTTTTGACATTCGTGAAAGAATTCTGGTTAATGTTTTATTGTGTTCTCGGCGATTTTTGAATTTTTAATGCTCTCTTTTTTTTTTCGTATTCCGTAGCGATTTTTTGACTTACATAATATTTTTTAGGTTTCATACTTTCAGCCTTATATAGCAAATTTTGTCCTTTCTGCGATTTCTGATTAAAAAAAAAATTCCGCATTTCAACACGATTTTTAGCATTTTTACGCATTCCGTGCCTTTTTTTTTTACATTTATAAAAGAAATCGTTTCAAACTTATTAAACGCTGTAGTAATTTTTTTCCTCTGCGATTTTTGATTTTTATCGATTTTTAATGCGATATTAGCGTTCCAATTCTACCTTTTGACATTCGTAAAAGGAATTGGATGTCAAACTTTTAGCCCAATATAATAAATTTTGTTATATTTTCAATAAAGTTTATTTGAAATTCGTACAGCGATTTTTTAATTTTTTGCGATTTTTTATGCATTGTTCACAGATTTTTCGCATTCCGCAGCCATTTTTTTTACATTTGTAAAAGGAATCCTGTTTTAATTGTCAGAATATGACAGCCTGTTTTCCTTGATACTTATACACCCTGAAATGGTACTTACCTTTATTTCATTGGTTTTCCTTATTTCCATTCTAATACAGCTACGTCACAATAACCAAGTTTTCTTTTGGTTATTTTTTTATTTATTTATTTTTCAAACTTTCATTCACGCATCGTTCATCATTTATTTCGTTACAATCGTTTTTCAAAGATCGTCTGTTTATTTCTCCAACGGCTCCGATCTTCGTACGTACCGATGTGACGTCACGCCTTTTCCCGATCGCTGATCTTTGCACCGTGTCGGAAGATACGATTTTTCGCCCTTTGGTTTTGCCGTAAGGCAGGAGGCGTTTTTCTCAACTCCGCCGGAACGGGAGGGAATGTTTTGCTCGTAAGAGGGCGTGTTGGAAGCAGACGATATATGCCGATGATTTTGAAGTTGTGTGAGCTTGTTTTTTTTTCGGAAGCTTGTTTTTTTGAGAGCTTGTCTTTCGAGAGCTGGTCGTATTTTAGTTTGAAATTGTGTGGGTGCTTCTTGCTGTAGCGTTTTGAAGAATGCTGGTCATGTTATTTTTAAACAGCTTGAAATGTTGATTTTAAAAGAAGCTTGTGTTTAATTTTAAATAGTTTTTCCGTAGCATGTTCATAAACGATGTTCGTTTTTTTTAAACAACTTAAGGAATGAAAAAAACTTTGCTTTTGTTGGAAGCTTGATATTTGTTGAATCTCTGGAAACCTATTCCTTTTTAAAATGTTCCAAGTGGACTTGGTTCTTCATTATTGCATATATTTGAAAACATTGTTATTGGCATTGAAAAATTATGATTGTGTTGTCTACATGGAAAGTATACCAGTGTGCCGTATTCAGCCTAGAGTTAAACCGTGAGTTCCTCCTTTTGTTTTTGTTGTATGTGAATATTGAGAACTGTTCAACCATTTAATTCATACTGTTTACTGCCATTTGTCACTAACTTATTTCATCATTATTTATTTTTATTATATTGTTTGATAATTATTTAAGTCATGTTTTCGTTAAATAAACGTTAGTTTTATTTCAAACCTAAATGCATCTTTACTTGTTTTACACTTTTACATTTTCTCAGTCACTATCCTGCTATGATTACCTACAACACTTAAAGTTAAAATATATTCCACACTCTGCTAAAATTTTAGTAATTCTAGACCGGTCCTGTTTCTGGACCGAGAACATTAATCTTTTAGCCCATAATGACAAAAGTTTGTCATATGCTGCTTTTGAATTTTTAGCGATTTTTTGAGATTTGCTACAATTTTTCTAAATTAGTAAAAGGAATCCGGTTATCTTCTAGCCCAAATAGTAAATTTTGTTTTCTTTTCATTTAAATTTATTTGGAATTCGTACAGCATTTTTTAATTTTTCGCGAATTTTTATTACGATTTTTTTAGTTTTTTCGTGTTTCGCACTATTTTTTCGACGGGCCGGACGACGCCAGGCATGTCAGCTAGTTAGTGTATAAATGTATAGTATAAATACTTCAGGGTTGCGCACGAAAAAGCGGCCTTGCTGTGTTTGCCATGAAAGCCCATGTACAGATAGATACTTTCATATGAACATCGAAAAGTTTGAAAATATCATGAAAATCGAATAAAATGTCAGTTCGAAACGGCATGGAAAATATGGTCTGGCCCGGGTTTACAAAAAAAAAAAAAAAAAAAAAAAAAGAAAAGAATAGACCTGCTCCAAAGGGTCAACTTTCTGACATAAGTTTTAAATTCATTTTTGTTCAGAAACGCATTAAACTAGAAGCCGGTGTTATTCAGAAACTATGTCATCGAACTGTTTTTTCCGTTTTCTTGTAAACGCAATAGATCTTTCAGAAAACACTGTCAAAGTTGGCATTTTGAGCTGAACTTCCGAACGAAAGAAGAAAATCCAGTCAGTAAGAGAAGAAAAATGCCGTGTCACGTGATCAAAATCGCTTATAACTCAGTAGATAATTGATTCATCAAAAATGGAAAAAACAGTTCGATTCCAAATTACTTCTATGGTCAGGTTTTCCAATTTTATATCTTTCTGTTAAAAAATGAATTTGTGAATGTGTCAAAACATTTTGCGCTTGTTGGGCAGAGCAGTTGCGAACAACCTTAAGGGTCCTGTCCCTGCTGGCGAAGACACTCATGAGCTAATGCTAATCCTATGGGGAGGGATTTATCTAATATCTCGTTTGCATTTCGACATTTTTAAATAATTTTTTTTTTTTTTTTTTGCATTGGATAGCCGAGGTCCGTCTCTACAGCGCACCTTGGTTACTTTTTTGATTTGGGTCGCAGATATTTTAAATAAAGTTACTTTCATTTTCAAAACCGGTTCTGAAAATGAAAATGTCATTCTAAAAAATATCTGCAACCAAGATCGAAAAAGTAACCAAGGTGCGCTGTAGAGACGGACTATCCAATGCAAAAAAAAATTATTTAAAAATGTCGAAATGCAAACGAGATATTAGAAAAATCCCCCCCCCCATAGGATTAGCATTAGCTCGTGAGTGTCCCCGCCGACAGGGACAGGAGCCTTAATGAAAGAAAATGGGTCTGGGAAAGTGTTTCTTGCGCGGCCCGAATAAGAACAACTGAATATGTACTGTTTAATGTTACCAGATCCTGGTGAATCGTCATTTACTATACAGAGAGACCTCTGGATAGATTTGTGGTCTATTTTAAGAATTATGAGCTTTATGCATCATCTAGAGACAAAGAATTTCTCCCTTTACGTTCTATGCTTTCGAGACACTGGCTGGCTTCTAGTTTCATCATTGCAACAAAACTTAACTCCTCTACCCCCTCCCTCCCGTGCTCTGCAAAACTCGTAAATTGGAGCCACTTCGGATTCTGGCGAACCATCTCATCTGTGCTCTCATCAGATGATATCGGACAACATTTGTTGTCAGTTAAAACATGAATTTATTGCCTTATGATGCCGAATCAAAAAAAGAAATTCTTCCCAGAAAGTGTGCTCTGCCAAAGAAGGAAGAAAAATCCACCATGAAGAGTGCTTAGTTTTTTCCTCATACGCCACGCTAAAATTTTCGAGTTCTTTTACTTGTTTACAAAGAATAAAAGTAAATAGCGAATTTAGAAAAAAAACAATTATCCATCGAAAACATTATATGCTAAAAACTTTTGTAAATTATATGAAATTCTAAAATCTGATTTTTTTTCTATGTCAGTTGGCGTAAAAAAATAGAGCCCATCTGAAAAAATTATTGGAGGGGCCCAAGCCCCACGGGACCCTATAACTCTACGCCTATGATAGCAGCAGCAGAATTAAAATGTGGATGATAACAAGCATTCATTATTCAGTAACGAAAACGACTGAAACATTACGGAGAATGATATTTGCAGTTGAAACATAAGAACGTAGAGAATGTATTGGGGATATATTGGAATAGTTGGTATTAACGAAAGACGGATAATCACTGGAGGGGGATACTGTACTTTGAAAGAAGAGGGGAATGGATGGTGCTAAGGAAACGATTGAACGTAGAGAATGTATCGGGGATATATTGGAATAGTTGGTATTAACGAAAGACGGACAATCAATGGAGGGGGATACTGTGCTTCGAAAGAAGCAGGTAATGGATGGCGCTAAGGAAACGATTGAAAGTAGAAGATATTGCTTTAATGGTTCTGAATATTCAGCGCTTTTTTTCGGTGTTTGAAGTCACGGTCGGTAAAAAAAAAAGTTCTTGGGACTTATGGGTTAGAGTAAAAGCCTAGGTATCGGTATTGGGATATATTCTTAGAGTCAGAATTCCAATATTGTTATTGCGATAATTAAAATATATCAATATTGGATGATATATTGATAAATAATCCAGCCCTAGTGGTGACTATGTTGACCTCGATGTGACTGTGTGCATGCCACTTTGTGACACGATGCCTTTTCACTCATCTGTCAGTTCACAGCAATCATGTTGAGTGTACAGCAGAAAGCACAGTGCATGCAGACAAGTTTAAATCTGTTTCCGAGGAGGAAATTTAAAAACTCACTGATTTTTCTAACGCAACACTGTAAAAATAAATGATTTAATTCTAAATCAGTGATGGACACCTTTTTCAATGACCCTGTATTACATAGTTTAATGTAATGTTGTTTATCTTTATCATACATTCCCGCTTCATGAGCTTCGTGAAACTGACTGCAATTTGGTATCATCGTAATTGTGGGGGGGCTGCTGTAAGAGAGTACCCAATAACTTAAAATTATCCAAATACTCACTTAGATATAAAAGTATTTCATCATTTGTTTAAATAGGAATTACAAGAGAATAATGCATAACATATTAATAACTTTTTTTTATGAAATTCTTTATAATAATTTGCATATTTGGTAACCCAAATGATGAGTGATCCTATAATTGAAGTACTGGATAAGAAACTCTTTTTTGGTAGTTTCATACTAGCCAGATGGGATGGGCACACATTTAGAGTTCTTTACTATCCAGAAATAATTTTCATTTTTGATAGAAAACATTCAAAAATGGCTCTCAAGAGGACACATACAATGGAAATAGAAATATACAGGTGACACCCTACAGACATGAATGAATACATAGATGACATGAAATATTTAGTAATTAATTGCTGGTATAGGGGCTAATAATTTTGAATCTTCTCCTTACCATGCCATTTAATTGGATGTCATGTAGTCTGGCCCATTCTTCTTCGTTGCTGTCGATGCACATGAGGACATCATCTTCCGAAGACCACCTCATCCCCAACGTGAGACGCACTTCGGCAGCCACCAGGAAGAAGCAGACAGCAGGATACAGGCCCTCTTCCGGTAAGGTGAACTCGGTGGAGGATACCTGGATAGACACAAAACAACAATCTGGCAAGTACATTCTGCTTCATTGTCAGCAGTAAAGTAAACAAAAAAATACGTTGGATCCCCCCCCCCCCCCCCCCCACTTTCAAAAACTTACGATTTTACTGCTATTCATAAAATTTATCATTTACATATTAGAATTATTATTCCATTATTTATTAGAGTTTCATCAGAAACTGGGCAGTTAAAACCAGGGCTGTGGAGTCAGAGTCATTTTTACTTTCTTCTCTCATTGCAAGTATTGGATGCGTGAAAAATTTCAAATTCTACTTTTCGATGGATCGATACGTTTTAGAAGGTCCTGAACACGATTGGAGGGTTCTTAGAAAATGTCACTGTGCGAGTCTGTATGGGACAAAAATGTTGTGGATGCTCTCTCTCGAGCAGGGGCGCATAGACATGGGCCCACCCATCGACAACCCCATTGTTGAATACTGACTATCAACACGACCCCTTTGCTCTAACTCTACGAGGATGAATCAAGTCCATTACGAGACCTATTAGCATCTTTGTAATCGTTTTTTTTCCGGTTGGTAGTAATTTCATAGTGAAAAAAATCTTGTGGTGGAGTGAGGTTAACTTGCTTCATTTTTATTCATTTTTTGAATGTGTAAACTTGTATACACGTAATAAGTAAAAACATTTTATATTTCTTATGGGAATTCTGTTCATGTATTTTTATTATTTGTATTAAAAAAAATGTTTGGTTCAATGGCGGGTCCATTGCACTGTCAGCATAAGCTAACGCTATCGTTAGAATGACTACTTGTAAAGGGGTTTCCAACGGGAATAGAGGACCGCTGACCTTATCCTAATCCTATGCACATTGACAACACTTAGGAACATCCATCCCTCAACCGGAATTTGGACCCAGGTCCCTTTGCGTGGAAGGCTAACTGGCCGTCAAAAGAACCTTAGGTTTGTCTGTACACTACATTGTAAATTTCATACTGGAAAAAGTTAGTATTGACCGGAAAAAAAGTGAGTACTATTAAAATGGACGCACAAACATGGATTAATTTGTTATTTGAAATAGCGTTATATTCATTTGTACATTTTATTTTGTCATTTGAAATTATCAACTTATATACGCTTTGTAGATGGATTAATGTTTGTTTCAAATATCAATACAGTACCTGAAAATGTAGAGTTCGTTTTATACTTTTGCTGCTCATTAATTAGAATGCCAGATATCTGGACAATTGTTTTGAACTTGAGGCAACTCCATCTATTATCGTCACAATTGTAATCGAAAGATCATTCAACACTGAACAGAATAAAATTTTTTAACGATTGTTGTCCTAGAGATGAACGCAAGCAGTTCTTTATAATTTTAAGTGTTGGGACTGAGAACAACACTTGAGTGCATGATAAAGTCCTTCTGTACTTATAAGCTATGTACAAGGTTGGCTCAATACGACCGTAGGCATTCAACTCGCACAATAATTCTAATGCTTAAGCTAGGCATTTTTTACATTTCTTATTAACTTTATACAATCTTTAATGAGTTCTTCTGAATCGGTCGTTTCTTTGCTGTAAGTGGCTGAGAGATTGCTGCTGCAATAGCGACTGATTATAATCAGCATAGTGTCGAGAAAATTGCAGCAACTCTTTTTTGACATGGTTTTTCTTGACTTTCGCCAAGCTAAACAGAGTAAGTACTAAGAGTTATCAACACGTTCATTGAACCTCACCAAAACGAAAAAGATCGAACCAGGCAATATCTTTCATGAGCAAGTCATTCCCAGTAAATCGTGTATAAAACTGCTGAATAGCTGTGTCTAAGATGACATAATAGTTCTTTCCTCATCGTGAGAATATTCACCATACTGAAGTTTCGCTATATATATTCTCTTTTCTGGTAGAAAACTCTCAATTTCAATGGTGTACTCTTTTTATATTAGTTGCTTCTGAAGTTGTTCTGCAAATTTAGAACCATTTTTCAGAACCCTATTAAAATTATTTCTTTTGTGTAGCAGATTGGATTTCAGGGGTCGGATTTAAGTAGTCCAGGCCACTTATCTGCAGATACTTGGATGTGGGCATAGGTACATTGAATAGGTAGGTTTCTGGAAAGGGTTGCTATTAACATGATAACTATAGGATAGATGGCCAGTCTAAATATCTCCGAAACTTGATCATAGATTGCAATATAAAAATTGTTCGTATGAAATACTTCAACGAGTTTATTTATTGCGATGTGCAGTTGGGTTTTTCGATTATAAAAAGTAAGTGTCACTTTAATGTCAATTAAATAAGTGGTTGAATATTTTTTTTGACTTAGGTATCTGAATGCTTTGCAGTACGTACGTTATATATATTTTTAACTCTATGGACTTTTAAGGCACGTATATAATCTAATCTTTACTTCTAAGACTAAAACTAAGACGTACAATGGCTATTGATGTTTTAAATGGGGCGACCCTCAGTCCTTCCATTTCAGGAGAAATGGCCACCTTTAATCAATATTTCAAAATTATATTGAGTGATGATTTTGACTAAATTAATTAAATTTAAAATAAATATAGAACGTTTATGTTTATAAATATATTAATTTATATAATTATTTAAATTTTAACTAATATAAATATTTTAATAATAATAATGATAATATAATAAGACCTAACGATTTATTTGTTTCAGAAAATACTGGAAAACGTCGGAAACTTTCATAACAGAAACTGATAAATAAACTAAATTAACGTAATAAACTTACAATGAACGCGAGAAAAAAAAAAAAACACGACAATTCCAGTAGCAAAGAAACAAAACACATTTAAATTATCAGATTCTACAGATTCTGAGTATATAGAATTGGATTAGGATCACTGTGCTGGTTGTGCAAAATACAGTATCACATCCAAAAAGAATGTCTGGATACAATGCATAAGGTACCTGAAGTAGTTTCATGAAATGTGTACAAATTATCAAGACCTTTGCCAAGCATGTGGTAAGATTTTACGAAAAGTGAAGTATTGAAATTATACTTCAAATTTTGTTTATTCAAGTTTTCTTCACCCATTTTCCGTCATATGCTTCATAAATTGTTCTATGTTTTTTCATGGTTAACTATATGAAATGTGTTATTTAAATTAACTTTTTCTTTCTTGTATTGGATGGTCATCTCTCCTCGGCTTTAAGGAGAGATGGCCATTTAAAATTCAATTTTGTTTAACACTTTTTGTTTTCAATGTTTAATTATTTTTTGCATAAAATATTATGAGAATTTTAAATATTTCTTTTATTTGCATTCTAAGAATTTTTATTTCAATCTTTAAAAACTATGGCCATCTATCCTAGAGTTGCACCCATTATCAATGTCGAGAAATTGTCCATTTCGGTGATACTTTGTGGGCACTTAAGCAATGTTAAAAACTTATGTCGATCTTTAAACAGTTTTGAAGACTCGTCAAACATGCTATTAAGTGCTCGATCATGACTCCACCACCTAGTAGCGTTTGCTTTTCGTAATCTCCGAAGTTCATTTCCACCTACAGACTGCTTATTCATTAAAATCCATGCTTTCATTTTGCTTATATCACTCTGAGCTAAACACGGTTAAGTCCAAGAAGTCAATTTGCAACATTCTATTGCATCTGTCAGGAGCAAATTTAGAACATGTGAATAGCGATGCACATGCTGTATTATCCTTTTTCAGTTGTGCCTGCCGACCTTTATACCTCCCACTCCTATTGGCTGCACCCTCAAAATAAGTGCCAACTCATTGTGAAGAAGGGAGTTTAAATTTTTACTTGGAAATAGAGGGCTTCCCCTGTTGTTTTGGAGGCATCGACCCATTTTAAAAACTTACCTTCACTTTACCATGCAGCACATAACATATACAAAGTGCCAACTGCTCAATGACCAATATATCTTGTGCGAAATCTACTTCAGTATGCTGGATGAACCTGACTATTTTACTTCATCGGCAATGTTTATTTGGATCTTAATGGAGAGATGAGCTTACTTATAAATGACTTGGACAGGAATGTAATCCTTGAACCTCTTCTACACCATTTAGGATTTCAATTTTGTTTTCCTTTCTGCTCTATTCTAGCCTTCTTCATCTTCTTTCTTGGCTTCTCCTGATAGCCTGTGCTACATAACAGTGCAAAATTGGATCCTATTTACATAGCAGCATTATCCATTCAGACCTGCCAACCTTTGAAAATGAGAAATCGTAGCACACAAAATTTAAATTAATCTGGAGGTTGGTTGGTTGGTTTTTCGTGTTTCACAGCCATCTTTTGACATTCGTAAAAGAAATAAGGTTTCAGTCTTTCAACTCAATATAGTAATTTTTTTCCTCTGAAATTTTTTATATAATATTTAAAATTTCTTCTCGTTTCGCAGCTTTTTTTTTTTTTTTTTTTTTTTTTTTTTTTTTTTAAGGAGCCTGGTTCCAATTTTTTAGCCCAGTGCAGTAAATTTTGACGAAATTCTCGAAATTTTTTCCCACGGTCATTTCAGGATATTCACAATTTTTTTCCCGCAGTCGTAATTCACATTTTTCTATTACGATTCTTCATTGAAATCTGCACTTTTTACCATGAACTTTTGACGAAATTTGCATTTTTTACAGCATTCCTTTGACGAATTTTGCGTATTTTACCACGCAAAATTGAAATGTTTAATAATAATTCGTAAAGTGAAATGTTTAATAATAAATCATACAAATCGTGCGATTTTGCACATTATTTCAAATCTTGCCCCTCAAAGACCCCCCCCCCCTTCCAGAAATTGTTAAAATGGCATCCCTGTTTATAAAGAAGGGAATTCCTGTATAAATATTTACAGAAACACGATTCACTTGTGGTTGATATACATAAAGAGGGTATTATGTTAAGAAGTTTGTTTTGCAGACCAGATTTTTTTTTTCCTATGAATATTTTTTAATGTCCGAATTTTCGGATTAATGACCCATTTTTTAAAACTTTCGGAAATAAATACTTTGAAATTTTGGGACAGAATCACTCCTGAAAAATAGGCTGCGCGGGATAAAAATCGCAACTAGAAACAAAAAATGCGTTTGTGTTTTTTGCAAAAAATCGTAGTTTAAGACCGATTTTCGTAGCATTGTAGTTTATAGGTCCAAGTCGTAGCAACTACGATTTTTTCGTAGCACTTGGCAGGTCTGCCAATTCAAAAAAATTGTCGTGTTTAACGTCTCTATTACTGAAGTCTGCCGCTGCCTCCTCTCTTTTTTTTTTACATGTTCATCCTTGCCTCCCAAGATCCTTGATCATCTCTTGATATGTAAGCTAATCCTTGCCTATATTTTGTCTGCAGGCAGACCCATCCTACTGAACAACTTCACCGACCCTATATGCTTTTTACTTGATCCCCTATCTCTCGGCTTCTATACAAAATGAGTAATTTGCACAGATTTCTGTTAACCCATTTGTGCCTGAATTTTTGTTTTCTCAAATTTGTTGATAAAGTCACTTTAAAATGTTGAAAAATGAACTGAAAAAATACTAACAAAAATTACGTTAATTTTGTTTGTATTTATTTGATAAAATATAAACACACTAAATATAGGAATATGCATAATATTTGTAATAATATAATATGCATAATTATATGTTTTGTTTAAATCTTTCTATATATAAAAAAAAGTTTTGATTTGGAAATGGACCCATGATGGGCCTATGTTCCACACACGTTTATATTTTTTCATATCGGATATAGGGTCCTGTTTGAAAAAGTGTAAACAACTTAAAAAAATTTAAACCCCAGGCAGATAATGTAAATTATATGTCAATAAACAGCGCTGTAAGGGAAACCTTTGCTGTCAATATGTCTAAAAAAAGCACTAAAAGTGAAAATATTAGATTTATTTATATTAAAAACATAAAACTTAAGTAAGTATTTATGTACTTTAGTATAGATAATAAGTATAAAAGTCACATGGGGTTTTAAGGAAAAAAATAGCAAGGTAAATCTACGAACAAACGGCTACGTAAGTACTTTATCTTTATAACCCTTAAAGAAAGGTGCGATGAAGATATTATTTTCAAAATAGTGGTAGAAACAATAAAAGTTCCCCTATAGAATGCGACCCCTGGTTATAGTACAATTTCAAGGTCTGGCTATCTCACTTTCAGGGGCAAGGTACTTGCATTCGTAAAATGTTGAAATAATTTACTGACACCAATATTTACAAGAGAATCTATCTGAAAACAAGTAAAAGTATATTTTCGCGTACTTAATAAAGGTGAAATTTTCATTATAAAATTTCCGGTGCCAATGTGGCAATTAGGAATTAAAATTAAGTGATTCCATAACGGCATCACCGCCTCTCAAGGGGTCAAGAAATTTGGTTTGATACCACTCAATATGCTTTTTTTAAATTTCATTACGTAATTTTAATGAGGTATTCTATCATTTTCTTTATTGTGAGCAAGAAACAATGGAGAAATTTACTTCCTGTAGTAAGAGAAACACAAAAAAATTATTTATAACTATTGGGGTAACTGGATTCAGCATGGTCCAGTTACCCCGGATACATGTCCCAGTTACCCCATTCTTGAAAAATTTATGGGGTAACTGGGACACCGGGCTTACATTTGAAACATGAAGTAAATATGTATACATACCTAATAATATTAATATAGTTATATGTCTAATCTTTAAAAAAAAAGATTGTTTAATAAAAGTACTTACAGTATTTTAATAAAAAGCCGAGGAAGTTCAACCATATTGACGTTGTTTTAAAAAAAAGAAACGTAAATTTTTGACAACCTATCACAGCAAAGTGAGAGTTATGATTGAATTGATACACGTTGTTTTAGGAAGTAGAGATTAAGGGGCATTGTTCACAAAAGCTAAAACTTAAAAAACACTAACAGTTTTTTATAAAATAGCCTATGGTCCAGTTACCCCAACTAACCTTATATATGAGTTCTGCCATTCTTACGATTTTAGGCTTAAGGCTGCGTCACTGGAATACTACTGTCTTCCATGATCCGTCAAGATTTTATTTACCATCCATTATTTGGAAATCAATAGAGATAATTTTACACAGCGAGAATATTTGCACTGATTCGCGCTCGTATTCACGAATAACTTCGACCGAGGGTTAAACCGCGGGTTCAGTAACCACAGGTTGGTATTTTCAACTGGGAGTTGAAAACTCGTATTCACCATTTACTTCAGATGAAAAGTTATCCAACTCAGAGTTTGTGGACCTAGGTTCAATGAAGTGTGCTTATTGGTTAAAAAAAATCACATGCCTTGTTCGGTTTCGCGTTGCGACATCGTTTGTTTATATTTTGGAAGAAAAGTGGCAACAGAAAAAAAAGGATGTAAAGAAAAAAAGGATTCAATGTAGTGTGGATTTATTTATTTATTTTATCCCCCACAAAATGTATAGACAAAATAAAAACCTGTAATCACTAAATATGGATCAACTTAGTTTAATTTCTTGAAAGTTTTAATATTTTTTAAACAATTCATTTTTTTTTTCTTTTGATTAATGAGTTAGGTCAATGATATGAAATGTGCCAATTGCTAAAATAAATGTTAGAAGATTCTTTTTCAAAATAAATTTTTGCATAGTTGCTAAAAAATGGAACTTGATTTGGACCAAAACTAATGAAACTTGATTTGAATAAAAACTAAAATTTTATTTCAACAGCAATTATGTTGATTTCTATTATTAATAGCTGTAATTAGTAATTAATTAAGAAATTTCTGATAATTAAAATATTAAAATAGAGAAAAAAGGAAAAAAATTAAGAAAGTAGTCTGTTGTACTTTGTATATACTATTTCTTTTATTAGTATAGATGGTATCCCAGATGTATTAATTTTATTGTTTGGATTTTCAGCGAGCTAATTAAAATGTTTAATTCTAATTGAATTAGATAGTAATTAATATTTCAGGTTGACTGGAAAAAAGTAATGAAATAATATTAACAGAACTGCAGAAAAAACGGAGCAGGTGATCCTAGCAGTGCCCTGGCACCAGGCACCAAGCCGCAGAGGCGTCCCATAGGCGCATATAGTTATCACTTCCGATTGATTGATAAACATTTTTCATTTAACTAGTCGCTAAATAAAACTCTACACTTCTTTTAAGTTTAAACTGTGTACAGTGGAGATACTTTACAAGATGTTATTTTAAGGAACACAAACATTTTAAACCTTTTAAGACTACTAGTGTATAGCGTATGAATTTCCATTTAACACACATACTCGAATAAAGCCTTTCCTAAATCATGATAAATAAATTCTGAACACTATCTGGACAAATAAATGTGAAATATTACAGAAAATTGAATTTTTATCGACCAGCTTTTAGGACCCCCCTCCCCTCCCTCCCAGTCATTTGTATGAGAATTTTTTTATTATCACATTTACAAGATCAAAGCTATTCACTTGATTCTCTTTGACTATTTTTGGTACTTTTCGGTTAGCCAGGCACCAGTGTTATATATACATATGTATGTATATCTATATATACATATATATGTATATTTATACATATATAGAAGCTATATGTATACATATATATGTGTGTGTGTACATATATAATATATATAAATGTATATATATATATATATATATACGTATATATATATATAACACTGGCGCTTGGCTAACCGAAAAGTACCCTATTTTTTGATAAATTAGCCTAATAATTACGAAGTATTATTACATGCATGCAAACACCTGTTTTCGGATGCAGTGTTGCATTTGAAAAAATGTATTTATTTAGAAAAGGATGTTTTATTTTCAATATTTTTTCTAGCTTCTTAATTTTATATTTTTAACTCATTTAGCTATCACTTCATTAGATGTAATAAGAATCTCATTTATTTAGAATAGAAATTAAAAGAGAGATTTTTTTTTTTTAATGGCTGATTAATGATAGATTTCTAGACTAAATAGGCAGAGTAATGATAGTTAGTAATCTAACAAAACAGCTCAAATTAATTATTGATAATTTCATATAATTTTACATTATTCAATAAATAAAATAGCTGTCTGTTGTTTGTGAATCAGTGGAGAAGAACAAGTCCCCATTTGCACCACCCTACCCAATCCCTCTATTTTTTCTTCTTTTTTGGTGTCCTTCGTTAATTAAAACGTTGTTCAAGATGCTGTGTAAGATATAGAAGTAAAAATAAAGTTTAAATTACATATTACCAAAAATAGAAGAATATATGTAATCTCATACATGCACACATATTATATATATATATATATATTATCTGTACATTTTTTGACTGGTTTGTTTATATTTATACGTTATATCTCCTGCATTACATGTTGAATTGTTTGCTTTCATAAATACTCATGATCACGAAGAATTTATTTGCCTTAAAAATAGTCAACATTACTGTTCAAGGGCTGGTAAAAGTATTTTTAGTGTGGGGTTATTTTAAAAAAGGAAAGTTTTTTTACCAGTGTATTTCAACCCTTTAGTAATTTATTTTAATTTAGCTGCCAATTAAGAAGCAAAAATTATAAGAGATCTGTAAAAAAAGTCACAATTTCAGGAGGTAACATTGAAAAGTGATTCATTTTAGGATTTATTATTACTATTATTATTTTTGTATAAAATAGTACTAATGCAATATTTTATATTATGTATAATTTTGAAATTACAATACAGTTCAAAAATAAATGCCATAAAAATAAATATTTCAAATTTCACAAAAATTGGGAAACACATGTAAAACCTTACAAACAATAACAGCAATGCTATAGTGTTATCACTGATAGAGGTATTTAATATAATGAGCTTCATAATTTTAAAAAGAATAAACCTCGTAAAAAAAAGTAATAAAACTCAATCTGTTTAAATTTTAAGTTAAAATATCTAATTTATAGATCTGATTTATATTTATCTCAGTTTGTACATAAACAATAATACATCCTTCACACAATAGACCCAAAATTTAATTTTAAAACATTCTATAAGTACTGATAAAAAATCTACAGAGAATCTATGGATATTCGAAGATAATCTGTATATTTCTTTACTTAAACAAAAATGCAAATTAGCCTGAGTCTCACATTTTAATTAGAACTTATGCAAGTACGATGTTTATTTCGGTACTGTTAAAATACATTTGTGAATTTTTTAACATCGAAATTGCAAAAAATAAATGACCTTAAATGCAACAGTTGTTACTTTAGAAGCAATTATTTGGCTGCTTAAGTAATGTTGGCTATTTTTAAGGCAAATAAATTTTTTGCGACCACACGTATTTATGTAAACAAACAATTCAACATGTATTCAATATATAGAGGCTATATACATAAATATAAACAAATCAGATAGAAATATTGAAGATAATTACACATATATGAGATTACATACCTTTGTATAATGTTATTCCATTTTATTTAATAGTAGAACTTCTATATTATAAACAGCACCTTCTTTCAGCCGCCATTGTAAAATGTCAGTCCTCTACCTTCTCCCTCTCACTGCTTGTTTTTAGTTAAATACGCATGCTCGGTTGAAAAGTTCTGACTCGAACCTGCTCTAGACCACAGTTGGGTTACTGAACCCGGCGTTAGATTTAAACCTCGAACCGGTTCAGTGAGGTAGGCGGTGAATACCGTTTGAGTTTTCGACCCGTGTTTTCAGCTTAACTCCGGGTCGAAGTTATTCGTGAATACAAGCATCAGTGTCCCTCGAGTTAACTAAAATTTGGAAAGAGATGCTATGCAGGTTTAGTAACAATAGTAGAAATTAATTCACACTCACAAATTAGTCCGGGGGAAATGTACATTTTACCTTGCAAAAGTTCGGGTAGAAGAATTTATTTTTTTTGAATTGTTTATAATGATGCCAACATGGAAAAACCAAGTTTTCTAACAAAATTTCTTAAGGCTAAATTTTCTGTGGCTAAAAAACAACAAAATTTTGTGACTTTTTTTGATTTGTTTTAAATATTGCGAGACCCGTTGCCGTAGCATATTATTTGTCAATTACAATATTAAAGAGGACAAAATCTTCTACAACTTTCATATTTGCAACTTTTTTATACACTCAATAGCAAGCGCAGTATATGCCATTTCAAAAATAAGACAATTTTTTAAATTTTCTTAAAAACGTTGTTTTGCCCCGATTATTCAAATTTTCCCCGCGGATTTAATCGTGTATATCGACTTCTAACAATTGATAGTAGTAAATTATTTATTATTTGCACACTCACGTCTTTATTTTCATCTCAACAGACATTTTACATTCAATAAATTTATATAATTTTAAAAGTAGGACAGAGTGTAGATGAATGAGACAATTTCCATATTTAGACAGTAACTTTAAGTGTATACAATGTTAATTTCAAAGCACTGTTTAAAATAATACTTCAATATTTAGTAACTTATTTTCACGATAGTTTCAATTAAGAAAGAATTCTTGTTTAATGTTAATAACTTTATAATTTTAATAATTTTATAATTTTAATGATTTTTATAATGCATACATATTTTTCCATGTAGCAATGGGATAGGTATACATATTTGCGAAAAACATATTTTATTCCACACTTCAATGGTATATTTTATTTACCAATTATTGATAACATATGTTTTAATGTTTTAAAGATAGAAAACATTGGATTGTAGTTCCATTTAAAAGGGAGGCTCGAAAAATAAATATCTTTTATGTAAGAAATATTTTTACCTTACGAAATAGCTACAATAAAAATGACAACAGATCATTTAACTAACTAATGTTATGCATTTATATCTTGTATAATTCTGTCAATAAAATATTTGAGATCACTGGTTTCATAAAACTGTTTAAAATTCTTCTTCTTCTTTTTAAACCTGTATACCACATGCAATTAGTTTTATTTCAATAAAACATTTGAAAAATCGAGCAAAAATTTACCACTGTAAATGTCATTTTGAAATTTTTGTAAGACATGTTGCTTCAAATTAATTTTTTTCTTTTTTAGTGCTCCATCTGCATTCAAAATTCATAAATAATATTACCTAAAGGTGCAATTATTTCTGTAATGATTTAAAATATACATTGTTTGTGAAATTTCATGCTAAAAATTAACGCTGAACTAATGGTAGCAGGAATGCTACCATGGGTATTAGAGAGTTAACGGGACAATTTACCTCAAAATTGGTCGAAAAATCGATTTTTTAAAAAGAATATTTAATGAAAGTTTGTTTAATTTTGAATATTTTGACACCTCATTTTGACACACGTTTCAGTGTCTTCGCGTGATTAGTGTGATCTCACGCGAAAACATTTTTACGCTAATGTTAAACCTATGGAAGCATTCTTTTCAGAATTCTTGCTGGAATTTCAATATTTAATTTTTTCTCTCATATGATATCTGAGGTCAATATCTAACATTTTGTGTTTTTAATTTTTTGAATTTGGTTGCATTTTTTTAATGAAGATACTTTAAATTTCAGAACAGGTTCCAAACAGTTTTTCAAAAATGAAAGTGTCTGAATATTAAAAACAAAAAATGCAACCAAACCCGAAAAAGCACAAAAGACAGCATTCAATATTGATCTCAGGTATCCCATAAAAAAAAGTAAAAAGAAAAGAAAAATTAAAAGTAATAAAATGCAAGTGAGATATTTGTCAAGAATGCTCCCACATGTTTAATATTACCATGCAAATGTCTTCGTGTGACTAATTTAGTCACATAATTCACATAACTGTGACTTTAAACGCCTCGATACTACAACTACCGTAAAATCTTTAAAAATGAAATCTGTATATACAGAATCCGGTCTTTAAAAAAAAAATAGAGAATATGAATAATTATTCCTGCTAAGATGGAAACCTGTTTAAAGCGGAATAATTTCGGTTCGTTTTTCAAGGTTTTAATGAATCAATATTTGGCAAAGCTAGTTACGTAGTTCACATTACGTATTAATGATTACACACCTAAAATTTTCAAAATCTGGCTATTAGAGATTTATTAAAATTCTCGTGGTAAATTTTCTTTTTAAGCGGAGGGGAGGGGGGGAGGCAAAATCATTGTTTGCCACGGGCGCAAAAAAGGTTAGATTTGGCCCTGAAACATTTAACTTACTGATACCAATATATAGAAGTTGGCATACACGATTAAATCTGGGGGAAACATTTGAATAATCGGGGCAGAACTAAGTTTTTCACGGTTTTTAAGAAAATTGAAAAATTTGTCCTATTTTTGAAATGGCATACTGTGCTTGCTATCGTGTGTATAAAAAAGTTGTAAATATGAAAGTTGTGGAGAATTTCATCCTCTTTAATATTGTAATTGACAAATAATATGCTACAGCAATGAGTCTCGAGGTATTTAAAAAAAATCAAATTAAGTCCCAAAATTTTGTTGTTTTTTGGCAACAGAAAATTTAGCCTTGAGAAATTTTGTTAGAAAACTTGGTTTTTCCATGTTGGCATCATTATAAACAATTCAGAAAAAAAAAATCTTCTACCCGACCTTTTGCAAGGTAACCTCCTATTTTTGGTACATTTCCCCTGGACTAAATATCCAATTTCATTTCATTTTATGTTTGCACTGATTTTCATAATGCATAAAGTCTCGTGACATTATTTACCAAGGTCTAGTTCTTAAATAATTTTGCGAAAATATTTCCATCAAGAATGATTTTGAAAATGTCGCCGTTTGTGCGATGAAACATACGTTAATCTAAATGAAGGTATTTTATCACTTTTATAGCATTTTTTAGCTTAGTTTGTTGTGTACACTGCTGAACCTCCTTACATAGAAAATTTTTTTTTCTTCTCACAAGAGTGTTCGAACTGATCTTCCATTTCTTTTCTTTTTCATTGAAATGTATACGTCATAATTTAAATATATTATTTGAATTATAAAATTCAATTTCCCTGTGGTTTTTTTCTTTTTTGTTTTTTTTTTTTTGTTGTTGATTTTCACTGAATATAGACAACTGGCAAAATTGCTGTGTTTCCCAGTTTACTTTACCAAAACAGTTTTACAAAAACAGATAGTGCGATCACATCTACAAATGAAGAGCTTTCAGTTTAAAAAAAAAAGCAATTTATCAAATTACAACGACCATTTGGAAAACGATTTTTTTGAAGACTAAAATTTAAGACATAGAAAATCGCACGGAGTTGATCCTACATTACGTACGCCATGAATTAAACATTAATAGTGTTATGACACGTAAAAATTGCAAGCCAAAAATATTGCCTGCGACTCGTCAGATTTCATGAAACTTAAGTATTATCTACCTGAAACTTATGTAAATATCCAAGCATTTCATTGGCTGTTCGGGAAAAGGCTTTTCCATCGTCCGATTTCCAAGAAATCTGACGGCCCATCTTAAATGAAATTTCACTCTTAAACTTCTAAACATCTGACACTATTACTTTTTACACCGTCGTATAGAGAAAAAAATGTACTTTTAAATGCAATTTGTTTGAAAGCTGTATTTCAATTTGTTTCTGAGTTATTAATATTTTTTGTAGTTTTTATTACCTTTTTTGTCATCGTGGCAACAGAAAGTATCCATTGTTGTTGAAATTAAAGGGAAATACAGATGACTGTATAAACCCATCAGAAAACGAATAAAATGTGAATTAAACCCATGAAAACTTTCAGATATGCTTTTCATTTCCCATCCTTACGAGAACAATAACCATTTTTCCAAATGGCTAAAAAAAAAAAAAAAAAAAAAAAAAAAGAAATGCTCAATGGTTTGAGACAATTTTGAAGCATTATGAGTCAGCACAATTAGAATAAGAGCGGGGAAAAAAAAAAAAAAAAGTGACTAAGTATGTAAATTTCCCAAATCTCATATGAAATTGTATAGGCTTCCACTCAGTGACTGAATGCGATTTAAGTCTAAGAACATAGAGGTGAGGTAGTAAGGAAAATAAGCCAAGTTTTCAACTGTAGTCCGTGTATTATGAGCCAATATAACGAAACAATTTCTGGTGTCAATAAATGTTTAAAACAAAGTTTCTGATGAGAGAAAATTTTACAACCTTCATTTTAGGATACTTTAATAAGTAAACTATACACATGAATGAATGGGGTGATTTAAGTTGAATGAAAAAATTTGTAAATCAGAATGGTTCTTAGTGATCCCGTCGACCCAATGACTGTCGCCGAATTGTAAGATTGAATGCCAATCAGGGTTGCCATTCATTGTAAGATTAAAGGGCCCATAAAAACCATTCATTCGCCGTTTTATTTGTATTTCATGAATGTTCTACTCATTTATGTGTTCTTTCGTTATTTAAAATAAAAATTTATGTCAATGTGTATCATTTGGCGAAATGGGTCGACGGTATAACTAAGGAGTACCCCTTTTACAAGTCTGTAATTTTCTCCTGTAAAATAACATTAATCTTATTTTTTCACCCTTATCAAAAATAGGTATACTTTACAAAAAATTGAAGAGACTTTGAAAATTGCAAAAAAACTATTCTTAAAGACTCCTAGTATTAAAGTTATGATACACCTATCAGGTTGGAATTTTATTATCATTAATACGACTTCTGTTTATTTTCTCTTTTAATTCAGTGAACGCCATTTAACACTAGAACCGCGGTACTTTCGGTATACCTAGAACCGCGGAGCGGGTCAATTTGACCCAAGATAGAAAAAGTATATAAATATGCATAAATGTTTACTTTAATTAATTAAAATAGTATATTTTCATATAATAACCGATTTTTCAATACATTTACATTACATTTGATACATAAATCAACAGAGATTACCAAACATTTTAGAAAGTGATTCATTCCACATTGTAGTTTCTTAAGTACAATAACATATATTTTACCCAAAAATAAACATAGACTTCATAACTTTAACAGAAAATAGATTATCTCATTGAAATAAGTTTAGACATAATTTCTAAAAATAATTTAAAGAAATATAAAAATATATATATATATATATACGAGTTAATTACTAGTTTTACAGATTTGTTTAATCCAATTTATTATGTGCATTGCATGCAAAACTTAGCAATAAATTTTATACGTTTACCACAAATGGGTGCATTATATTATGTACAAATATCTTGAGTTTTATTTTTGCATTTGGAAGGTGACACCAGACTCGTTTACGCTAAGTTTGTGGTTTTCCGTCGTTTTCAGTGGTTGCTTCTCACCCAAATGTCAACTTTTTTGTACCTACAGAGCACTACTTTTCTCCTAATTCTTCAACTATGTCCTGAATAAATTGCCGTCTACTAATAGAATTTCCAGTTACGACTTTGTATAGCACCCAAGCTTTGATAGCTGCAAGATTCAAAATATTATAAAATACATGCACTGGCCACCTATTTGAAACAGACTTGACAGTACATATCCTAGTAAATCTGATAAATCACATCTACACCAAATATAATTGCGTTGAAGTAAACAAATGTATAAGGTATTTTTTAGAATTATCTAAAATCAATCTTTGGATGCAGTATACTGCTCTGCTCAGCAAAAAAATATATTTATATATTTTTTCTGCTGGTAAATAGTTAGGCTAAAGTAAGGGTTAGGTACCAGTAGTCGCATGCTATTTTGATTTTGACATTTTTACAGACTGGTATTTCTTTTCTTAACCCCTTACTTTTCGCTCCCCTGATATTCACGGGCTGAGTCTTTTATTCAGATTGTTTGATTCTCACCAGTTTTATAAAATTGTGTAATTGTTTTTATTATGGTATCATTTTACCTGCCATTAAATAAGGTGAATATTTTTTTTTAAATGTAGTGCCTATAAGAAATTTTAATTTTTAAAATGTAATTTAATGCGACCGTAAGGGGTTAAGAGTTTTACAGTTCCGACAAAGTTGGTGTTTTTGAATTTCAATGCCTTTGCAAGCTTTATAAGCCCTGGTGTATAATTAGTTTTTCCGTTTTCAATGAAATGATTACAGATGTCAGAGATCAGGTCAAATTTGTCTGTTTTTAGATGACTTGATAGGTTCGATTTTATATCGAACTATAAGATTCCCATTATTTCACGAAATTTGTCTTTTGTCATTGCAGGATTGCGACGTCGTGACATCTTATCTATGCTTACAATAAATGCAGAATAAAACCAACTTCAAGAATTCTTCTAAATATCTGTTGTAAATTTCCATTGCATTCGAATACTCCTTTACTTTGAGGATATACTAGGGGCTCTGAACTATAGTAGGTCAAGTCCCTATTTTGAAAAAAGTAAGATAGTTCATTTAGAAGGTGAATAAAATCTGTTTTATCTACTCCCACAGTAAACCAATTCTGCAACTAGATGATATATATGAGAAAGTACGTGAAAACAGACGTGGTTCACTGTGGGAGTGGATAAAACTGATTTTATTCACCTTCTAAAAGGACTATCTATATTTTTTTTCAAAATGGACTTGGTCTACTATGGTTGTGATCCTTTTATATGTCGTTACTTCTCAGAAAATGCATTTCTTTTTCCTCATTTAAACGTAAAAGCATGTAACGGGTCAAATTGACCCGCTTCGCGGTTCTAGGTATAAATGGTTATAATTGGGAAGTTATTTATGTTATGCGTTTTTACATTTGATAAGTTGTTGCTTACCTTAAAATATTAAAAGTCAGAACAGGAAATGTTTTTCCAATTAATATTTTTGGCGCGGTGACAAATTAAACATCGATTCGGGTCAAATTGACCCGCTCCGCGGTTCTAGTGTTAACAAATCACATGTTATGAAATCTTTTAACATAACGGAACACAAGGCTCTTATTACAGCACCACCACCTCAATGAGACTAAAATCTCTGCCCATTACATACAAGACATTACAAAAGAAACTTTAAATGGGTTGTTCAGCAACAAATACATGCGACCATTTTGAAATTTAAAAAAATCACATCACATTGAAGTACTACTTGAGAACTACTGAAGCTATTTCAACATTTTTTTTAAGTACTTTTGGAAGCATCTAATCTATGCATGGACCCTTTGATGAGAAATAAAGGTACTTATCTGTTATACAGACACCATTGTCGCCAAGTGTGGCGCAAAATGAAAATCACGTGAATTGAAACATTTTAAAAATATAAGAAAAAACAGGGATGATAGTAAAATGAGCATTTTAAAAATATAATATTTGAAAAGAACAGACTTCTGCGAACTATTTAATCAAATCACAAATATATACTTAAAATAACTGAACAAATAACTGTTATACAATAAAGTAATAAAATAAAACTCGTATTAAAATGCTGGCATAAAATTACACATTCTTTTAGCATTGCAGTAAACATTTCATTTTTTAGGGTTTCATTCATCAGACGAAACCCTATTCGTCTCACTCCTTTGTCTGTCTGTCTGTCACAGAGCCTGTTCTCCGAAACTATACATGTTAGAGACTTGAAATTTTGGGTACTTATAGCTCACATCAAACAACAAACCATAAAATTTTGAAAAAGTTGGTAATTAACCGAAATATGGGCTAATTAACTTCTAAAATTAACCAATCCACCTTTTTAACGCAGGTTCAAACAGACCTTCTCCAAATCATCCGTGTTTCTCCTAACAGTTGCCAGTAAAATCAGCTGATGCATGGTTACCATGGAGGAAATTAAGCCGAAAAATGAAATGGACATTTTAAAGCAAAATCACATATCAGAAAATAATGGTCCGAGAAATTTGTAAATGGAATAGTCAGACGCAGAAAAAAAATCTACTTTCATTTGGTATAAAGTTCACATTTCTGCGATGTGTATAAGTTAAAATATCCACTAAAAATCGATTGATAAAAATTTAATTTCTTTAATTGGAAAGACAAGGAAAAGAGATTTCAATTCGGCGGGAAAGCAGGTAGACATGACGACGCTGCGGTTTTTCAAAATAGCATATTTTAATACGAAATTTTAACTTTTTAAATATTAAATTTTTTGGCATCCCGATGTCAAATTTCTCACTGATTTTATTGATACCTATTTCTAAGTCCTATCTTAATTACAAGCTGAAATATTAATTATTATTTAATTAATCGGTTTAACTCTCAGAAGAATTAATATCGGTAAAAGAGTCGGTAACTCCCACATGTGTATTTTAAACAATTCTTTCTAAGCAAGCCCCTAATTATTGTGGAGGCGTGAAATTTTGGGTACTTATAGCTGAACACCTCACATCAAACGACAAATCATAAAATTTTGGAAAAAGTCGTACATTTAACCCTTTGGGCTCCCACATGTGTATTTTAAACAATTCTTTCAAAGTGAGCCCCTAATTATGTTGGAGGCGTGAAATTTTGGGTACTTATAGCTGAACACCTCACATCAAACGACAAATCATAAAATTTTGAAAAAGTCATACATATTTAAGCCTTTGGGCTCCTGCATGTGTATTTTAAACAATTCTTTCTAAGTGAGCCTCTAATTAAGTTGGAAGTGTGAAATTTTGCATACTTATAGCTCAACATCCCAGATTACACGTCAAATAATAAACTTTGAAAAAGTTTTATGTTTAACCCTTTTAACTTCAGCTTATGTATTTTAAACAATTCTTTCTAACTGAGCCCCCAATTAGATTGGAGATTTTAAATTTTGCATACTTATAGCAGAACAACTGAGGCCAAGCGACAAATCATAAAATCTTGAAAAAGTCTTACGTTTAACCCTTTGAGCTACCACACATGTATTTGAAGCAATTCTTTCTAAGAGAGCCCCTAATTAAGTTGGAGACATGAAATTTTGCATACGTATAGTTGAATACCTCAGACAACACGACAAATCATAAAATCTTTAAAAAGTTTTATATTATTTACCCCTCCGGGATCTAATTTGTGTATTTTAAGTAATTTTTCTAACTTCCGCCCTTTTATCCCGGGAAGAAATTTTTCAACTTTTGCCGACACCCCTTTAGCCTTCCTTTCATATTACGCACCATAGCCTTACATATTTTACCGCCAGGTGCGCCTACTGATCTCAGGTGCTATGGGTCCAATCCCCTCGACTAATATATCTATGGATAGTATGTAAAATGGGTTTTCGTTCGGATAGATGTTTGTTTAGAATGGTTGCGAAATGTGGAACTAACAGATTTTTCAAAAAGATAAAGTGTTTTGAAAGGTTTATTAAACGAAACCTTCTGTGCGATGTGTGATCACACTTACCCACTTGTCGAATGAAGGAATTACCACATGAACTCTATGAGATACAACTCTTCGGTAACTCAACATTTTGGCATGGTGTCCATATAACGGAAAAGTACTGAAATAAAAATAAACAATTCAATAGCTATGCAATTTCACAAACAGAACAACCCAAGTTTTTTTTTTTTTAATTAACTGCTGCATTTTTTATTTTAACTTTTTACCAAACTCATAGCTATTGCCAAAATGACATCTAAAAAAGTATTGAAATCACTTCCTTGCAAAGGGGAGCATCCATGTGAGCTTTTTTATAGATGTGATTTCACAACGATTGTCCCACTTATACTAGGTCCCTATTTCACTGATTCTGCTTACAGCACTCTGTGTCATCTTATATTATAATACGAGCAAAAACTGTGTGTGTGTGTATGTAAATTTTACCTTAAAAATAGCCCTAACAATTCTGACTAAATTTTGTATTTTACCATTTTCAGGCACGAGAAGACCATTGGGACAGACCATGTATTTGAGAAAATCCGATGAGTGGGTCATTTTAGGTCATAATGGGCCAGGGTCCATCTAATTATATCTAAAAAAACGCCTTAATCGATTTTGACTAAATTCTATATCCAACCGTTTTGGGGCACGAGAAAACTATTGGGATAGGTCACATGTTCGAGAAATTTCGATGAGTGAGTCATTTTTGGGTCACTGTGTCTCAAGGTCACGCCAATTGTATTTAAACTGCAAGAATGATACAGTGGGAATAAAATATCTAATTTTGAGCGAGCTTAGCTAAGGTCATCCCTCCTAGTGAGGAAAAAAAAATCCCAGTACCTCTTTTCCATTTTTTGTGAAGAACACGATGACTACCTGTCCCGCAGACACGTAGGAGGAGTTTTCGAAGCGGATGCCACAGCCCATGTAGTCACCAGCCACACAGACGGGGCCAACCACAGACTCTTTCGGAACACCTTTGTAAATCCTGATAAAAAGAAGAATTCATCATCATAATACACTTCTAAAAGATTCAAACAGTACAAAAGAAGGCGATTCACCAAAAAATGCCAAGTTAATGTCACATTAATAATGCTACTTATGCAATAATAATAACTAGAGAACAGGAATTCTGCTTTTTCAGAATTGAGTGTCACCTACGACATTTCCATTACTTCCTTTTCTTCTGATGGACGTTGTCGTTTCTATTATTATGAAACAGCCATTATAAATGAAGCGTTACGTGAAGATGAAAGAGCAGTCGTAAAAAGTAAAAAAAAATGAGGGCCATTTTTTTCCCCATTCTGACCAAAAAATCAGAGTTCTAACTTTTTACGACTGCTTTTTCATCTTCACCGAACGCTTCATTTATAATGGCTATTTCATAATAATAGAAACCACCAGTCCATCAGAAGAAAATAACTCGGATAATCGAGACTCTACTGTAGTGCAAAACATATTTCAATTTTAAGACTGAAAGCACACGCTTTTATTTTATGTAAAATGACGTCATTTGCATTAATATAGATACTTAAAATTAAATAGAGTTTATAATAGCTCCCTGTTTTATCATAAATCATTTATTTATATTTTCTCAAAATAGCATGTATTTTCATTACATTTTTTCAAACTATGGCAACAAGAAGATGTAATTGCTATTTTTCCTTTACTTTCTACAGAAATGGAGTCCTTGAGTTGCCAAAATGAACAAATGTCGCTAAAAACTACAAAAAAAAAAAATCAATATTTAAAAAATAAATGGAGATGCAGTTTTCAAACAAATTGCATTAAAAAGTACTTTTTTTTCCCAATGCGACGATATAAACATTGAAAATGTGCGATGCTTAGAAGTTTAAAAAAATGTTGTACAGCATTGAATCGCACAATGAAACATCGGCTTTTGTTTTACGGCTGGTTTATACAAGGTAACGTTATTATTGGAGACGACACAAAATAAGATGGGAGAAAGAAATGGGCTAATAATAACAGCTGCATGCCATGCATTGAAAGTGAGAAGGGTCATTCAAAGAAAAGATTATGAAAACACTTTCCAGTATTCCCAACAAAACTTCCATCTTTTGATTGAGTGAGATAAGATATTTAGAAAATGAATAACGCAGTTGAAAACCTAATTTCAGCCATTACTACCCATACACACTTAAACATTCTTTCTTTCTTTGCAGCACTGTTCCATACATTTTATAACACGCTATTGTATGTACTTTTATGTTAGCCGAGAGAAAAATAACCCTTGTTTTCTCGCCCATCTTATAACATTAGCCAATAAAAAGTAGCCAATATTTTAACTTTGCAATGGTAGATATTCTGTCAATAAATGAATAAATTGACAAAAGATAATTAAGATTAGTTATAAAAAGTTGGATAATTTAAAGTAATAACAATAAATTTCTTTATCATTAAAAACTTAGGTAAAAAAATAATCATGATAAAATATGTATGTATTCGTAAACACAAACATAATACAAATAACAAAATCTTACATAATCGGGTCTATTAATCAGCGGCACGCACAAACGTTGCATCTCCATCAAATGCTAAAATACAATCTCATTTCATCTCCTTTCGTACAAAATACATTTCTAGGTAAAATATCCTTTTCCTGAAAAAAAGAACCCTACAGCTTGTTCTTCCGATGCTGCGTGAGGTGAATGATGGGAAAGGATTGCCATTCAATTGATGCCAATTGAAACAAGATCTGGCATACCATACTAAAATTTAGTTAAGCTTAAAATTTTAGTAATGGTATCATAATAGGAGCATTATTTTATATCCAATTACTAACTCTGGGGTCAGTCTCAGACATGAAATCTGCTAGTTTTAGATTCAAATTAGGTACAAACTTTATGAATACTGTTTCACAGAAAAAATATCATTAGCGTTATAAGAAATGCTAAATATATTTCGTAAAATAGAGGAGATCGACCGAAAATTCGGTTTCGTTTTCAGCCAAAAGTCAGAGTTTCGCCGAAAACGAATTTCCAGCGAAAATGCTGCCGAAACTATCTGTATTCCAAAAATCTTCCTTCAGAAATTCTCAAACATGGCTCATGGATTGGAGCTCTCCAATGAGACACTCTTTATGGATGGCTACGAACTTCACTGTTTATAGCCATCAGTCATGGCTGACTCAAGACGTGAGTGCAAATGATAAAGCAAACAAAGTTTTTAATTTGTAACCGCAGAAGTGTTTCGAATACACTTTGAGAAAGGTATTCGGTGGTTTGGCATGTAAACCGAATATTCAGCTTCGGCCGAATAATTGCAGATAAGTATTTTCTTAGAAGTAGAAGAATTCTCTTTTACTTAGCAGTAGAATAGGTTAAACAATGAGTTTCAATATTATGTGCATGAGTTCAGAATTCAGCTGCACTACAAAAAGCAAGTCAAAGGCCATTTTTAATTTAAAAAAACCTTTTCCTTCCTAAAATAGTCTACATACGTGCAAAATCAAAACAACTGTCTACAACTGAGAAAAAAAAAAGTAAGGAAGATGCGCATCTTTCCCTTATTTAATTTTATTTACTTCTACATTAGTTTTTTTTAATTTAAATTTATTTAATGTGTATTTTCTTTAATATACACATCAAATAAGTATATCAGAGTTCATATCTGTATATCTGTAAGGTGTATATTAAAGAAAATACATACATTAAATAAGTATATCCCTATGCCTATCCTATATAGCTTTTATAACCATTATATCAAAATCGCTCAAATTTCTTATCTTCACCACCACAATGTTAAAATATTAATCAAAATATAAATATTCTATCAATAATTTGACATAAAATAGTTAAATATACAAATTGATATGATACCTTTTGTATTTTGAGAACATTCCAATTCAATATGTTTCTAATTAGACTTAGATATAACATCTTAGATGTAAAATCAGCTTAATGACAACATTGTTTCTTATTATTCGAATGAACTTTTGTTTTTCTGACAATCCTTACCCTTAATAATGCCCTGTATAGTTTAATATTTTCATTGATTATTTTTGGGTAGTGACTAGTGATATAATAATAAAAAATAAGTGATGGGTTAATGAATTTGCGAGTGGAAAGAAGTCATAAAATTTTTTTGTGTAATTAGATTTTAGAATAAAGATGCGACTGAATTAAATTATTGAGAATTTAATTTCAATTAAAGCTTATTAAAAAAGCTAATATATGCAAAAATGAGTATTAAAAAGTTTCAAGTATTCGGTATTCTGCAAAATTGCTGCTTCGGTCAATCCCTAATTGGCACAGAGAGCCAACTTGGGCCACATGTATAATTAATTAATAATTATGCATATTTTTTGTATATATGAATTACTTAAAAGAAATTTTCGATTTTGGTCGAAAACAGTAAGATTACCAAAATTCAGTTTCTGTCTCGGTCTTAAAAACCTGTTTTTGTTCATGCTTAATCAAATAGATGGATTGCTTTTGATGAAATCGACTCAACTTCGAAGAATGAGCTTAGCAGACAGAGGAGGCAAGCGTCCCAATTTTGAAACTTAATAGAAATCTAAATACTCAAGTTCGTTTTCCACGCTGTACATACTTTCCATTTTTGGAGTGGAAACCCACGGAATCTTGGTACCAGCCAGGAAACTTGTCCAGAGGATGGAAACTCGACACTAGACCCAACGTGACGTCTCCTTTGGCATCGACATCCGTTATTTCGATCTCAAAATAATTCTGGTGTGAGTTCAAAGAGTCAGCAGCAATATACAAGCCTACCTCCTTTTTGCCATCCGGAATAAAACTAAAAAAAGAAGGAATAAATCGAGTGATCAAAAATGAGATTTTCTAAATGAAATTTAAACTAAAATTTGATTACGGAAAGCAAACCCATACTGAAATGAGGAAAAAAGAAACACTCTAAAATTGAAAATTTTATTATTAATTTTTACAATCTAAACAGCAATGGAGATATGCATATATGTGTGCTTCACTTTTGGTTTCATCTCTCATTCACGTTTACTCATCAAGGTGGTGCTTAGAATAAATATCCAACTGTAAGTGCATGCTGTTCTTAAAATAAAGGAAAAGTTTGTAATGGGATTCACGATAAATTGATCATCCTCTGTGCAAGGACAAGGAGTGGAATTTCAATGGAATTTGATAAGTATATTTTATATGCATTTTTTTTGTATCTATTGTTCTATTTTACAAGAAAGGTAAAATATCTTAGTGCAATTAAAATGAAGGCTTATTGTTCCAAACGAGCAAATAGTCAAGAGATTGTAAAAATGAGAAATTATTAGAAATGTTATATTTTGATAACTTAACAATTTAGAAGTCTAAGGAGAAATTCTTTCTTTATGAATGACATTTTGATGTAATTAATACGTATTTATGGTTCCAAAAGAACACTAAGAAGTTGATTATAATAAAAATGTCAAGACGCTATCCCTCATACTTTCCAGTTCATGTTTTTTAACAACAACAAAAAAAAATGCCTTTTTTATCTATGTATATATAAAAGCCGTTCTCTGTGTGTATGTCCTTTATACAAATCTTCAATTTTTGACCGATTTGCACGAAACTTCATGTACATACGTTTTAGAACATGGCAAAGATCGCTGTCTACTTTAAAAACCATCAGACCACTATTTATCCCTTTTTCCTACCACCATCTATAATTTAACGTTTTAGAAATATCTGCTTTTTTAATTTTATAATTCAATCATTTCTTTCCTGTTGCCACACATCTAACAAACTGCTCAATAATTAAAAAAAATTATAACTCGGGTATTTTGTTTTATTAGCCAATAAAAATTCAGACTGTCTCACTATATTTTTGCTGTTTTTGAAATTGAAGTCATTCAAAGAAGAAAATGCACATTTTTCATATATTTATGTAAAAACTTTAACTAAGCATGTATTGAAATGACGTAGTACCTTAGTTGAGTGTTTCTGAAGTTGAAAAATCTATTTTAAGTCTTTTCAATATCAAGAAATCAATTTAGGAAAAAGATAATAATAAAAAAAAAAATCGTTTTCTAGATATGACGTCAATTTCATTAATATGATTTCAAACTGGTTCTAAAAACCGGCTGCTACAATTTATTTCCTATTTCTTTGTAATGCTGTATCTTTAATTATATCATTTAGATAAAGGTTTTAATACCTGAAATGCAGTGATAACATTCTAAGATTTATATAGAATATGGTTATATAAAATACGATTTTTCTACGATTTATATTAAACAGAAATTATAACATAGCTACTATTTTTTAGGGTAAGCTTTTTTTCTTTTTTAAACCAAATTTCATGACTGGCATTACGATTGAACACGGCTGCGGATTTGGATTTTATGAATAGAAATATGAGTTTCCATTAAAAAATTATCAGCAATGAATCTTTGTATACATGTGTTAAAGATGCCTGATATACTACCCGTTAGCAGAACACAAATAAAAATAGTTTTTAATTTGAAACATGAATATATTTTAAACCTTAGTATATTTGTTAGATTTCTCAACAACTGCAGGGAAAAGTATTTTTGCTAGTGTTGAATATTTCAAATAAACAATTTTCCTAAATATTTCTGTCTTTTACTTGCATATATGATGTGTAACTTATTTAGGTACGGCAGTCATTATCTGTTACATTTTTTGAAGAAAAATAAGTAAAAATGAGACATCAAAAGTTGTTCGTTTTTTTTTAGGTGTGAGCATTAATACCTCTAAGGGAATAAAAATAAGTATTTTTGTTCTTAGCTTACAATTTGATTGAATTATAGCTTCGAAGAAAACTCTGGATTATAATTCACAACGCATTTTTTTTTTTTTTTTTTTTTTTTAAAGATATTCGAATGCTGATAAAGTATTTTTTTTAACAAGAATAATTTCAACTTATTTCATCCACATCATATTAGTTCATCTATATCATACATAATATTTTACAACAGAGGGTGCCCTGCCCATCCTTTTGTTTAAAAACTAGCATGCTTCTTGTCTCTCAGTTTAAAAAAATGGTGCATTTACCGCCTGTATCAGAGAATTGCTTGCATAGTGTAAACTGACTGAATGTCATGACTTGAAAAAAATGTTCAGACTTTTAAATATTAAAATTGCCTATAATCTATAATAATAAGGAAAGAAGTTTGTGTGTGAGTGAGTGAGTGTGTCGACGGTGTTCTGAAGAGACTGCTGCACGCAGAGCTACAAAATTTGGGGAAAAAGTACGTCTATATATGAAATTTGCACTCGAAGCCCGATTTTCGATTAGTTTTTTTAATTTAATTTTTTATGCGATTTTTAGTACTTTTTTAAGTTTTGAGGTGATTTTTTCCATATAAGTGAGAAGAATATGGTTTCTTTCTTTTAACCCAATATAGTAAATTTTGTTCTCTTTTCAAAAAAGTTTATTCGGAATTCGTACAGCGATTTTTGAATTTTTAACGAATTTTTTACGCAATTATTGAACAGCATTTAATGCATTTCCATACCTATAAGGAGGTTAGCGTACAGGGACACAGTTCTGTCGCCAAATGCCACCAACTTGGCGGTATATCGCCAACTTGGCGGTATATCGCCAACTTGGCGATATCTCTAATATTTTGCCAAATTCCCATAGACTTCCATTGTAAACCAATATGGATTACTTGCTTACAGAAAACCAACAAACTGAGATACTTTAATGCAACAAAAACTAATATTAACTTTAGGGATTACATTAATTCGATTTTTCCACATTAGGAAAAATAGTACAGTTTCTTTCTTTTAACCCAATATAGTAAATTTTGTTCTCTTTTCAAAAAAGTTTATCCGGAATTCGTACAGCGATTTTTGAATTTTTAGTGAATTTTTTATGCGATTATCAGACCTACCAACCTTTGAAAATGAGAAATCGTAGCACACAAAATTAAAATTAATCTGGAGGGTTGGTTGGTTGGTTTTCGTGTTTTTTCGCAGTCATCTTTTGACATTCGTAAAAGGAATAAGGTTTCAGTCTTTAAATTCAATACAGTAAAATTTTTCCTCTGAAAATTTTTATACGATTTTTAGAGTTTTAGTTTCAAAGCGTTTTTTTGACATTTGTAAAAGGAGTCTAGTTCCAGTTTTTTAGCCCAGTGTAGTACATTTTGACGAAATTCGCAATTTTTTCCCGCGATCATTTCACGATATTCACAATTTTTTTTCCCTACAATCGTAATTCACATCTTTCTATCACAATTCTTTGTTGAAATCCACATTTTTTACCATGAACTTTTGACGAAATTCGCAATTTTTACCGCAATCCTTTGATGAATTTTACCTTTTTACCACGATCCTTTGACGAAATTAGTGTTTTCTTTCGCGATCTTTCGGTGAAATTTGCGTTTTCTTACTGGTCTTTCGATGAAATTTGCATTTTCTTACTGTTTTTTTTTTTTTTTTTGACGAAATTTGTGTTTTCTTTCTGGGATATTTTGACAAACTTCACGGTTATACCCCTATCCTTCGACAAAATTTATTTTCTTCTGTGACCAATTGACGAAATTGATTTCTTTACACGGTCATTTGTCAAAATTCGCCATAGTTTATCACAACCGATCGGCAAAATGTTCGATACCTTTTTGTGAACAATTAACAAAATTCAGTACTCATTTCCACGACCTTTTGACAAAATTTGCAATATTTTTGCCCTCGATAGTTTATCATTCGTGATTTTTTGCGCAACCTTTTGACGAAATTCACCATTTCTTTCTTAACTCTTAACGAAATTAGCGATTTTATTCAGCGACCAATTGAATATTTGTTTCTGAGATCTTTGCGAAATACCTGATATTTTTACATGATCATTTGAAGAAATTCTCATTTTTTTCTGCGATCGATTCATAAATTAATTTGGGGAAATTCCATAAAAGAAAAAAAATTCGCGGACTTCCAAGAAATTTCAAAATAATACTCGCAAAAGAATCATAGGTCTGTGGAAGAATTTGCAGGGGGAGATACTGCACAGCATTTTTTTGTTATGCAGGACCTTCCTTTTCCGTGTGCAATTCGTGAGATTTTGCACACTATTTCAAATCTTGCCTCTCAAAGAACAACCTCCCCCCCCTCTCTCAGAATGCCTTAACCCCTTGAGGGGCACCGGTATATATTATATACCACCTATGATTAATGAAGTTTTACACCAGAAAAAAATTATTAAATTTTACTTTTCTAACTTTGGTGGAAAAAAGCCGTAAAATTACTTTTACTTATTTTGAAATAGAATTTTTGAAAGATTCTGGTGGGAATTCAGCATTTCACAAACGTAATTGCTTGCCCCTCAAGGGGTTAAAATACCACCCCTGTTTCTAAGGAAGGTAATGCCTGCATAAATATTTACAGAAACACGATTCACTTGTGTTTAATATACATAAAGAGGGTTTTATGTTAAGAAGTTTGTTTTGCAGCTCAGATTGTTTTTTTTTTTCAAATGAGTATTTTTTAATGTCCGAACTTTTGGACTAATGACCGTTTTTTTTAAACTTTCGGAAATGCTTTGAAATTTTGGAAATTTCGGAACAGAATCACTCCTGAAAAATATGCTGCGCGGGATAAAAACCGCAACTAGAAACAAAAAATGTGTTGTGTTTTTTACAAAAAATTGTAGTTTAAGACCGATTTTCGTAGCATCGTAGTTTATAGGTCCAAATCGTAGCAACTACGATTTTTTCGTAGCAGTTGGCAGGTCTGGATTATTGAACAGCATGTAACGCATCTCCATACCTATAAGGGGGTTACCGTAGGGGGATCCAGTTCTGTCGCCAAGTAATGCCAAGTTTGTTGCCAACTTGGCGGTATATCGCCAAATTTGGCGACCAAAATTAGTCGCCAAGAGTGACACCAACTTGGCGATATCTCTAATATTTCACCAAATTCCCGTAGACTTCCACTGTAAAACATAGGGTTTACTTGCTTACAGAAAATCAACAAATTGAGATATTTTAATGCAACAAAAACTAATATTAACTTGATTATATTAATTATATTTAAGGGAGTCCAAGTAAATTAATTACGAATAAAAGTAACATGATCTAATGCTTAGCATGATTTCCAAAGCATAAATTTTAAGAGAGCCCACAGGTCAAAGGAATGAGATTTGAAACTTTTATCCAATTATAGTAAATTTTCACTTTCGTGATTTTTGAACTTTTTGTGATTTTTAATGCGATTATAAGGAATAAGGGATAATAATAAGGGATTATATTAATTATAATAAAGGGAGTCCAAGTAAATTAATTACGAATAAAAGTAACATGATCTAATGCTTAGCATGATTTCCAAAACATAAATTTTAAGAGAGCCCACAGGTCAAAGGAATTAGATTTGAAACTTTTATCCAATTATAGTAAATTTTGACCTTTGTGATTTTTAATGCGATTTTTACATTTCTTCGCAATCTGCTGCAATTTTTTGACGTCCCATTTTTGATCTAAATTACATGCTGCCCTCATTTCAATAAAGTTTATTCGGATTTCGTATAGCAATTTTCGAATTTTTCGGGAATTTTGTATGTGATTTTTAGTGTATTTTAGCGATTTGCTACTATTTTTCCACATTAGTGAAAGGAATTAACTTGTAATCTTCGAACACAGTATATATATATACTTTTTTCTTTTCAAAATTAGAGAAGGGATTTAAAATTTTTCCACGATATCTTATTGTGATTTTCAGAGCTTTCTCATAATTCCTGCTGTTTTTTGACGTACCCGGGCAACGCCGGGCAAGTTCGCTAGTGTATAATAATAAAGAAAGTAGTTTGTGTGTGAGTGAGTGTGTTGACGGTGTTCTGAATAGACCACTGCACGTAGAGCTACAAAATTTGGAGAAAAGGTACATCTATATGTGAAGTTTTGCACCTCGAAGCCCGATTTTCGATTAGATTTTTTTTATGCGATTTTTAGCACTTTTTTATGTTTTGAGGTGATTTTTCCATATAAGTGAGAAGAATATGGTTTCTTTCTTTTAACTCAATAAAGTAAATTTTGTTCTCTTTTCAAAAAAGTTTATTCGGAATTCCTGCAGTGATTTTTGAATTTTTAGCGAATTTTTTATGCAATTATTGAACAGCATTTAATGCATTTCTATACCTATAAGGAGGTTACCGTAGAGGGACATAGTTCTGTCGCCAAATGCAGCCAAATTTGTTGCCAACTTTGCAGTATATCGCCAAATTTGGCGACCAAAATGAGTCGCCAAAAGTGACGCCAACTTGTCGATATCTGTAATATTTTGCCAAATTCCCATGGACTTCCATTGTAAACCAATATGGATTACTTTCTTACAGAAAATCAACAAATTGAAATATTTTAATGCAATAAAAACTAATATTAACTTAAGGGATTATATTAATTCGATTTTTCCACATTAGGAAAAAGAATGCGGTGTCTTTCTTTTAACCCAATATAGTAAATTTTGTTCTCTTTTCAAAAAAGCTTATTCGGAATTCGTGCAGCGATTTTTGAATTTTTAGCGAACTTTTTATGCGATTATTGAACAGCATGTAATGCATGTCCATACCTATAAGGGGGATTACCGTAGGAGGGATCCAGTTCTGTCACCAAATAACGCCAAGTTTGTCGCCAACATGGTGATATATCACCAAATTAGGCGACCAAAATGAGTCGCCAAAAATGATGCCAACTTCGCGATATCTGTAATACTTCGACAAATTCCAATAGACTTACACTGTACAACAATAGGGTTTACTTGCTTACAGATAATCAACAAATTGAGATATTTTAATGCAACAAAAACTAATATTAACTTAAGGGATTATATGAATTATAATAAAGGGAGTCCAAGTAAATTAATTACGAATAAAAGTAACATGATCTAATGCTTAGCATGATTTCTAAAACATAAATTTTAAGAGAGCCCACAGGTCAAAGGAATTAGATTTGAAACTTTTATCCAATTATAGTAAATTTTGACCTTTTAGTGATTTTTAATGCGATTTTTACGTTTCTTCGCGATCTGCTGCAATTTTTTGACGTCTCATTTTTGATCTAAATTACATTCTGCCCTTATTTCAATAAAGTTTATTTGGATTTCGTATAGCAATTTTCGAATTTTTCGGGAATTTTGTATGTGATTTTTAGTGTATTTTAGCGATTTGCTACTATTTTTCCACATTAGTGAAAGGAATCAACTTGGAATCTTCGAACATAATATATATATATTTTTTATCTTTTCAGAATTTGAGAAGAGATTTAAAATTTTTTCACAATATCTTATTGTGATTTTCAGAGCTTTTTCGTAATTCCTGCTGTTTTTTGACGTACACAGGCAACACCGGGCAAGTTCGCTAGTAGAAAATAAAAGAGTACATCTAAAAAATAGAAAAAAGTGCCCTTTTCCTTTCAGCAGTGCACCCTGCTCTTTTTAAAACTGAAAGAAACTCAGACTACAGATTTGAAATTGCCAATTATGATGCTTAGATGTCTGTATTGCAAGAATGCCAATTTAAAAGAAAATTGTTTTCAAATCTGAAAAGAAACCGGACAAGTGAGAGTATTTCTTGTGCACAAAGGATTCCATACAATAAATATATATGCCTTTCATTACACATTTTCCGGGTATTTCATTATGCAAATTGATCATTAAAAGTTCTTATTTAGGCTTTAAAAGCCGATAGTGCATAGAGTCTATGTCTTTATACATGTCCAAATTATCCATGTCTTTAAGAGTTAATATCTCGGCTAATAACTGACAATTAAAAAAAAAAAAACATTCTCAACAATCCTTTTATACTTCTGTGATGATAGGTACCTTCAACTCCCTTGCTAAATGCCCGGAAATTGAAATTTGTGTGTAACAGAAAAATGCGATTTTCTTAAAAACTATATTGTTTTCCTGTAAGATTTAAATTAGCTTCTAATACCCCTCATTTTTCCTAATTTTAGTTTCAGTAGATTCAGAAATAGAGTGGGGGGGGGGACCCTATTTTTACATTACAATTTTGATGATATCTGTGAAAATGTAATACCTAAAATTAAAAGAAATGTATTTTTGAGTTATGAAAGCTTTCACACGATACTCCACACAATATGTAAAGAAAGTTTTTTCTTTTTTTTTAAGTCACTTAATGAGCTTCTCTACATTTTCGCTAAATATAATTGTGAATTGTTAATAATCTATAAATATGTGGGTCAATAGCCTTTATTACTTCAGCCAATTTGAATGTTCCATAGTTTACGAGTAACATGGCTGTGACAGACACAGGAGTGATCTTATAATGGTTCCGTATTCATTTTTAAAGCACAGAATCTTAAAATAGGAGGCAGGTTTAAATCCTTCCTTATGAAGATCTTAAGATTATTAAGACTTAAGTCTGTTCTCAACTGCTCTGCTCAACAAGTGCAAAACATTTTGACACATTTACAAATTCATTTTTTAATGGAAAGATATAAAATTGGATGATCTGACTATGGAAGTGATTTGGAATCCAATTGTGTTTTCCATTTTTGGATCCATAAATTACTTATCGAGTTATAAGCCATTTTGATCCCGTGACAAAGATGTTTTTCCCCTTCCTTGAGGGGTTCTTCTTCTTTCGCGTGAAAATTGGGTTCAAAACACCCACATGGACAGTATTTTCTGAAAGATCTATTGCGTTTGCAAAAAAACCGGGCAAAAGAGTTCGATGACCTCGTTTCTGAACAACACCACCTGCCAGTTTCATGCCTTTTGGAACCAAAATAAATTAAAACTTATGTCATAAAATTGCCTTTTTTGGATTTGAGAACAGCCTTCATCTTTGTTCACAACCACAAATGAATCCTCATTTAGAGGTTACCTTAAGAATTCTCCATCCACCGTGATCCTCGACTGCCTCGGCTGTCTTTTGGGCTCGCACAACTTGTCGAGAGCTTGTCCATAGATACGTGCCAAATGACTATGCAATATCCTGTCCATTCAAATGTCTAACAGCTTGAAGGACCTGTGTCAAATGAGAAATGAAATATCAATAAAATCTCATGGTGCTACAGCAACCCAATAAAAGATCCAGGCTCCCAACATTTTTAATACACATTTTTCATGTTAAAAAAAAAAAAAATTGTTTTTCAAGACAATCATTTTTAGAAACTTATCATTTATTGCTAGTAAAAATCAGCAATGGCCCAGAGACATTTTTTTTTGTTGTTTGTTTCAGAAACACTCTTATTTTTGTAATTCTATAAATACGTAGCACCTAGAGTCTGCATGCAACAGAGCAAAAACTAACGAACCGAATGGTATGAAATTTTAAATATAGAATTGTTGCAACAATGTGTCGAGTCATTTCAAATTTTATGAAAATGGGATGTAGAGTGGAATGACAGGGACAGTCAAACATGTTCCGTTACAGGACGGCCCATGGAAAAAAATGATTTCAAATGCATTTGAACGATGGGACAGCCCTTCGAACAGAAGGAAATGGATAGGTACTTATGAAATGCATTAAAATATACTTTCAGTACGATAGGCGGTTCAAAAAATAGTGATAAAACAAGTTAGGGTAGGAACACACCTCATGGGCCACGTTGGACATGAAATTTCCAACTTGTTTTATTCACATCTTTCACGAAGGTGAACTTTAGGCTACAGTTATGTTTGTGTAATAAGACAAAGCATACAAAACTATTTATCTATTAGACCTATAACTAAGGAGCCATTCTATATACGAATGCATAATAATGAATACTATAAAAAACTCCTCTCCCATCTGGAGCTTCTTTTCATCACCCATCTTTTATAGGTTATCCAATTGTTCTCTTTTAAAGTTTTGAAACAATCTTTTTTGATTGACAGTCATTGTAAATTCTTGTTAAGCATTTTTCTCTGAAACATACCTATTCAAAATTAAGAGATTCACAGAGTTCTAAATATTAACCTACATGTTTATTTATTTTGTGCTTTAAATCAGCATCTGTTGATATAATTACATAAGCAATATATAAGCAAATATCTTAGTGTTGATTGAGTCACCTTGAATATTCAGTTGATGGATGGGAAAATCCCTAATAAGCATGGTTGCTTTTTTACAGAGTAGCTTAGATGCCTTATGTTCCCTCAGCCGTTGTTTTGAATTGTTTGGCAATTTTTTGTTGGCAGTGTTTCTAGATATGGCAACCTCGATATGTGGAACCCCATGGGATGTGTGTATTCTGACGGGTTGTGCAAATGTATTTTGATATTGTGTTGTATCATTCTGCCTTTTTATTTTTATGTTAAATTTATTGGATGTATTTGACTGACTATGATTTCTGTAATCCATTTAAACACTTTTGCTGAAGTAATTAAGAAATATGAGGAAATTTTGAGAAGAAAAGTAGGTTTGTTTATTGTGTCTCAATGCGTATTCATAAGCCTATTTTGGAAAATGACAGTGGTGTTATGAGAGAGATTTCGTGCTGGAGCTTTCAAGAAAGCAGATGTCTGTTAAGGTATGTTGATAATTTTATGTATATTTTGCTGCTTTAAGAGTTTTTTACATTTTGAGATTGCTAGAAAGTGAGTCCTGAATTTTGACAATGCTACACCGGGAGAACTGCTGAATGCAGTGATGTTTTTTTTCGGTTAATGTGCACAAAACGCTCATACAAGATTACTGATTGCCACTTTAGCGAATTTTGTTTATTATTTACATTTTATTTTTGTTAAGCGAAACATGCGTATAAACCGGTGCTTCGCGACATTTACTACTTGGCGGAAAAGGGGTTTTGACGCCAAGAAAAATTCCAAGATGGCGGCCGTGGGAACTTACGACATCTGTTCCTACATGGTTTGCAAAAACCCAGGTTTTTTTAAAAACCACATGGGCTTTTTCAGGTTTTTTAAAAAGTATAATATATGTGCTATTACATTATTGTATATGTATATTATATTATTTATCTAGACACACGGGAGTGTGTCAGCCAAGTTCGTCTGGCATACTAGTGTGTTATATTACATGAACCAGTTCGAGCTGTTTTTGCCAAATTTCGACACTCTACTACTGAAAATCTATTTGACCTACGTACTTGTAATACGGAGTACGTAGTAAGGCCCCTCAAAATACCCAGAATCCAAAATTTTATAAATAAAGCATAATTAGTTTCTGAGATAATGACATTTGAAAATGTCTGAAGATCGATAATTTTATCACTGACTGACTCACTCATCAAAAAGATCGTATATATCTACAGCACCTACAAACTTCAAATTTGGTGCGAAGTTCGTTTACACTATAAAACTAAGGAATCGAAAAAAAAAAAAATTGTGAAAATCGATTAATTACCCACTTCAGGGTGTTTATTTTTACTTTAACATTATGTCTATTAGGCGAAATTTTAATTCGCCAAAAAAAAAAAAATGCCAAATGTTGAATCCGGCCTGACCATGCAGCAAAATCACCTGAATATCAGCCATTTTCCTTTAATTTCAGAGGATTAATTTTTTGAATAATACTGCATAAAATTTACCTTTTATACACATTGAGGAAAAACAAAAACATCTTGAGCGAATACATATGTCGAAATACGCATATATTTCGAGACATCCGTAGTTGAAATTAGTCTAATCCCAGAATTAAAAATGTAAACAAAAGGAGAGTCACTCTAATGATTCAAATAAATATTGGTCATGGATGTGTGGCTACCATGGGTCTAGGCAGTCTAAGCTGTGGACAACCTTGGAGTGCCTTGGACTCTCAATGTCAGTGTTACAGGTACCCTATAGATTGTCACTGAGTATAAAATGAGTCTATCGATTCCCGCTGAGTAATAAAGGTACTCTACCGATTCAGGGACGCCATTTCAGAATTTTCTTGGGGGGGGGGGGGGCAAAGCTGTCTTTGAGGACAGTGGCATAGCCAAGGGTGGGGTGGGGTTCGGTGGCGGGGGGGAGGGGGAGCCTGTACTCTCTCCCATCAAAACGAAAACCTATGAAAAATTCCGTTTTAAGCATGGTTTTTTTTTTTTTTTTATCTTAGCGGGTATAATTTCAAGATAGTGACTAAAATTTTTTCCGTTTAAGACAGTATTCTATTATAGACAGTTTCCCTTTTTACAAGTATTCTTAAAGGCATTTAAAACATCCTTTGTATAGTATACCTCTGAAGAGTATAGGTATATTACATTTATTGTAAAACTTGTAAATACGAAACCTGTCAAAAAAAGAATTGTTTCGCAAACGGAAAAAAAAATTAAGTTTCTATGAAAAAAGCACTATATAATTATACTTGCTAAGAAGGGTACTTGTCTAAAACAGAGATTTTTTTTTTTTTTTACTTTGCAGGCTTTACGGACAGGACAGGGAGCCATTTAATAAGTTTCTTAGAGTGGGAAGAGGAGGCAAGATTTTGTTTGAGGGGAAGGGTTTGAAATAGCATGCCATTCTTAACATTTTCGTAAGCATGGGATTCTTCAAGAAATATTTTTAACACTTTCCAACACAGTTGAAAAGTGAATTCGGTTTGTCTGCCCGTCTGGTCATGCTCTAACTCACGTAAATATACTCGAATTAACGCGTAATTGATATATGTTATTAATGTTTACAATGGAATGTTCGGTATTCAAAATGAAGTGTGTATCATTCATAGTTCATTTACAGGAGGACTCAAAAGTATTCCGTTAGATTATCGTCTATCGGGTAAAATCATTTGCAGTATATTTTAATATTTTTGTATTACAGTATTTAAACATAATAACATTTATATACATTAATGAGGTGTACTAAAAGATGACTACTACATGTAATGTTATGTTTAGCACTTACAGTTCACGTCCAGGAGAACTCACAAGTATTCTGTTATATTATAGTCTATGAAGAAAGAATATTTGTGATGTATTTTAATAATGTTACTCCGTTACAAACATAATGAAATTGATAAAAATTTCTGAGACGTGCTAATTAGAGATGAGTTCAGGCTCATTTTTCAGAGCCCAGGGCCAACAATTTTAAATCGGAATCCGAAAAAGTTTGTGCCATCAGAGCCTGATTCTGATAGTATGCACGGGAAGAAAAAGGTTTAACAAAAATGCATATTTAAAAGCTGTTCTAAATGTAATAGATAAAGCTGTTCTAAATGTAATAGATCTCATTTTTTAACAACTGTTAATCTCTAGCTCATAATTAATTTTATGAAATTTACATTAAATCTTATCAAAAGAGACGTTTAGTGTCAAATAGAAATATACTTCCCTAAAAAGATTTTTAAATTTTTCTCCCGCAACAAGTAGGTATCTCTGATGGACACAATAATGAAGAGCATTTTATGTATAAATTAATGAAATTTGCAGAAATTATGATTTATATGACGAAGAATCGAACAGCGTTTTCTGTTTCCTATAAAAGGTGTACATCTTTCGCATTTATCATGGCTTTGAAAATCAGTTTAAATTATAAATTTGATTACCGAAAAGATCCGATGCTTTTATAGAAAAAGAGGAAACGCTGCTTGATTGCTTTCAATCTGGAATAACAACACATGCCAATTTTATCTACTTATGTATGAAAGTGATTGTATGAATATGAAGAACAGAGCCACAGAATGAGCAGACTTCAAGAAGAAGCATGAATAAAATCACCAACATTCTTTTCATATAAACAGCGATTAGAATCGCAGACAATAGGAGACTAAAAATTTGCAAATCTTAGTCTAATGCTGATTGACGTAAAAGAAAATATATTTATTTCGCGTTAGATCTCTGAAAAAAGTAATAATAAATACACATTTCAATTAAGCAGTATCCTAATGGCGCCATATTCTGATTGCCGCCAACATCAACAGGTCGTTACTCGCATTAAACTACAGACATAAATCATCAAATATCACAAGTTTTCTTTCAAAATAATGTTCCACAAATACTAAAAATCTATTTCTCTTTCCTCCTGATCAAAATAACAGCATTAAACAGACTTGCAATGGGATAATTAATTTTTAAGGGATAAAAAAGCTGTTTTTTGTTTCTATACGAGTACGAGAATAAATAAAATTGCCAATTTGAGAAAGAATGGGCCCGAGCCCGAAGGCTGGTATAAAAATCAAACCCGTGTCAGGTCCGGGTTGAGTCCGTCTCATCTCTAGTGCTAATACATACTTTCTGTAGAATATGGGATGCGAAGCATTCATCACTCATTTACAAGGTTATGCAAAAGTGTTCGATTATATGATGGTCTACGGGTAAAAACTGTTCGCAGCGTATTTCAATTATGTTGCACTATTTCAAACATGATGAAACTGATATACATTACTGAAGCTAACAACAAAATGCTTGCAATAAAATAGGATGGGGATTGCATTTATCATTCATTTACAGGGACACATAAAAGATTTCAGGAACAAATCTGCATGCGAAGTTTGGCTATTAGGAATGATTGCTGCAAGCCTGTTTTCACTTATGGTATGGTTTTTTAGTTTAACTAAATTTTTGAATACTACATGGTGTGCATAAATTCTATAGAACATATAAGCAATTTTTTAATTTGTAAGACACACAGAAAAATTCGTAAGCATTATTGAGAAAGAGCAGGAATTGCTTAAAGATGTTATTTTTAATTTGAGTTATGCAGCTTTAAGTTGTCTTTCAAGCTCAACTACATTTAGTATAATATACTAAGGTAAGTTTGATGCATATAAATAAAATCATATACAGGACTATGCAAAGAACTGGATATAATCGCCTATGGATATTAACTCATGGAAGCGTAATTTAAGTAGCTTAAGCATTGCTTGAATTAAATTTCAGCATTAATATGTGGCGTGTATTAAAATCTGTATGTCATATACAGGGCTGTACAAAAGAATTTAAGTACGTTTCCCCCTATCGGTAAAAACTGCTGAAGGGGAATTTTTTACTGTGTTATGCATTTTCTTACTAAACATAATTTAAGCACACTGTGTAGCATATGTACAAATTTATAGATCATATACAGAGCTTCACAAAAGAACTGGATTACTTTTACGGTTATGGGCGGCAATTATTGAAATATGGTTTTTAAATGTGGTATAAGGAATGTTTCTTAGAAATCTGCACAAACTTTTCTTGACTTGAAAGTTATTAAAAAACGAGATAAAGAACTCAAAGGCACTGTAAGGTGACTTCAATAAGCACATTCCTCTGTAAAACTGTTATCGGATTTCAATTAAACCGTTTCGTTTGACATTATCGATTTTACTTTTGGTGGTACTTGCTAGACATTGTACAAAATTTAAGTTCATAATTTTGAAACAATACTTGATTCGATTGATCAATTTCTGGATGTTACCTGCTTTCTAGCCTTTGGCATACACTTTTGACTTCAGATACTTTCAGAACCGCTCAATTGATCAAATTTGGGGAACGCTAACCAGGTTGTCAGACTTCTTTATGAAAGTGATGTTTTGCTAGCGGAAATGGCTGAGAACGATTTTGCAGAGATGACTGCTATCGAAGTCTGGCCAGATACCGTAATCACCGTCATTGTAGTTGCTACAGATGTAGGGGATAAGAAGACGGCGAATGCCCTTGTTCAAATGTCGTTGCCCATTGACAGCAAACCCAGACTTTCGGATGAACGGACGACTCAAACCTTTCGGGCCCATTGCAATCCATACGAGGATCTTGTCTTGGAATTTCGCTTTAGTAGAAAATTTAATGATATCTTGGGTTGTGGAGACATCAGATTTATAATATAGCCACCGTTATAGGGTCATTCCATGTCAAATCAACACAGCCCACAACCCGACCATCCCCAAATTGGATGAAATTTAGTTTATTTGTTGCACTAATAGAGAAATGAATAAATCCAGTGTTTTTAGTTCATATTGCTATTAGTTTTTTAAATATTTAAATTTAAATTTGGTCAAAATTGTCAAATTTTAGCAATTTTTCAGGTGTCGAGATTGTGTGATGTTACATGCCAAAGACCTTAACAATTGCCAAGGAAAGAGTAAAAGAGGATAAGCCAAAAAAAAAACAAACTATAAGAGGTTCGAACAGTCCTTATAAAGAGCACAGCTACATATTTTACTACTACTGCAATTTAAAAATCCTTGGCTTTATGACTGAAATTCATTTTCTAAAAAATTTCTCAGAAATTTCAAATTCGTAAGAATTTTTTTTTTTTTTAGAAATTTGAAATTTTCCCGATTTTTTTCTGTCTGTCCAGGAGGCTAGACATCCAGTTTCTGTAGAATAAAACTCGGCAAACTTCCCCATTTTTTCATATCATTAATTTTAAGAAGGTTTATCAGTTCAACTTCAGAGTGGTCAATTACTGACACAGTGATGGTCATTTTCTAACATTAAGTGGTCAATTACTGGCAAAACCTCACTTGACAACTATTATATAAAATAAAATAAAATTACAAAAAAGTAGACAAAAAATGTTTATTTATTATTGATCCTTATAAGTGATTGTTGCTTAAAAAAAAAAGTTTCAAGAAATATCTCCTTAAATTTAGCACAGAAAAAAAAAATGTGAAGAAACTTTCACTAAATGGTCAATTACTGGGTAGTTCACCCTATATTAATCTATTAACAATATTTAACCATTGGCAACATTTACAACTTGGCGAAAAAGGAGTTTTCACGCTATAAAAAAAATCCAAGAAGGCGGATCCGGGATTATAATACATCTAAGCCAAAGGCTTTGTAACTGGAATGGTGCACTTTTGGGGAATGATCCATTTCAATATTATGTACTTAGTGACATATATTAAAATTAGCCACAACAAATGAAAAATATAGCTCACCCGTATGAATTCATTTAAAGGGCAGCGGCTACTCAATAATTACCAGTATCACATAATTAATCATCAAGTTGGTTACGATAATGTAATCAGGGAATAACAAAACACACATTTCATTATGTAAACAAACAGTGACATAGCAATCAGCTGAGAGTTACAAGCTCATAAAACAGAAGTAAAATAGAGCAATATAAATAAATATAATACCTAAGCATTGGGTTGAAGATCCATATTACGAATCAAAACAGTTCTAAAACGTCGTTGAAGATGCAACAAACATAAGATCAAGAAGATAAATTTACATAATTTACAAAAATCTGAAAAGGAAATTTCGATTACACGTAAGCGAAATCTTAAAATGGGGGTATTTTATTTTGTTCTTAAAGGGACCCTTGGGAAAAGACTAAAATTTTAATCTGCTTTGCTAAGTTTTATTTTATTGAGTCACAGAAGAAAGGAGGGCTGGTTGGCTGATTGAGATTGATGTGCAGAAATCCGGGGGTTTATTAATGCTAATTAGCTATTAAAGGATTTTTATATTATCTTTTCTGAAGCTATTAGCTCTTTTGAAACATTTAAAGGGTGCATAAAAGTATTATTGCTGTTGTTTTACATATTTGTAACCTTGAAGTTTCGTAAAATCAACCAATCCACCAATCAACCTCTTATCGATACCATGATCGATACAAATCAGCGCGGTGCGGTTGCCGTTTCGTTTGTCGTCATGTCAACAAAACCAGCAACTGAGAAAATGCCGAAGCGTCTTCTTTTACCTTTAATAAGTTTTATTTGCGCATTATACGGCCTGTATCACCTTTTAAATAATGTCGAGGAAAACGCTTGTGATATGACCTACATGTTTGAGTATCCAGAATATTTGGTAAAGCTCTCTGAAAAATTATATTCCTTGTGTTTCAACTCCTTGTCTCAATACTTATTTATTTCTTTGAGTATCAATAAACTGATCGGTTGTTCTCTTTTTTTCAGAAAATTCCATTAAGTTATAACACATCAGTGAGATTTCCACGCTATAATTTATTTATTTATGCTGAAGGGTGAGTTTTAAATATCTAACATTGCCTCCATTTAATATTTTACGTGTGTATAACTACTGTGATCATAATATTGCTTAATATTTTACTTGTACTTTGTATTGCATTACAAAAAAAAAAAAAAAATTGTTTTTGAGTGTGTCATTCTAATGAATGAATTTCAATTCAGCCTAGTTGTTTAAACTTGCTAAATCGCATTTATAAGAATTTGCAATATTTTATTAAATTTTGTAAAGTATTTTGTTGAAGTTTTTATTTTATGCGATGTGTTGTATAGGGGAGAGGGGGGCACAAGTGAACAATTTTTACATTTTTGACTATTTCTCAAAATTGCTATGAGCTATTGAAACAAAAATTGATTTAAATGAACATTTACAATTTGTTTGTTCTTTTGGTGAAACTTTTGGATGCATATATCAAGAATTTCTAACTTATATCATCATTCTAAAAATTATCTAAATTTGTTCACATGTGCCCCGGTGGAGGGGTAATTGTGAACATACCTGGGGCACATGGGAACACATGCATAAATAAGACAAAACTAATTTTTTGTGAACAAAAACTGTGATAAAAAACTAATTAGATGCCCTCTTTCTAGTTGTGTGAATAAATCCATAAATATTTCAACATAGATACAAGAAATTATACATTATGTTTCGCTAAATTGTACACTAATAAACCTACTCCTTTTAAGTCACTTTTAATTGTTATCTAACTTCCAGTAAATTAAAACTGTGAAGCAATCCTAAAAACATTGAATTTATAGCTCAAGGTTAGACAATGGTAATTAAATTTGGTACTTGTTAATTATCCCGTTGATGGCGCCGAAAATTCATCTGACAAATAAATTTTCAAAATCCAAGTGAGATGGGAGAGCAATTAGATTAAATAGTTTATTAAATAAAACTGAAATAGTATGTAAATTCTATTCATCATTAGAAGTTAATAATTGTTCCATAATAGTAATTCTCCGTATTTAACAGAGCCAATACAAAAAAAAAATGTTCTCTGCTTCGTTGCAGAGTCAGGACTTCCATTATACACTCTGTATTAAACAGAGCCATGATTTAACAATTGGCATCTCTGATTACAGAGTCAGGACATGTTACATGTTTTCTGCTTGGTTACAGAGTCAAGACTGACCATTTTAAAAATGATACATATTATATAAAATAAACATCAAAATAAAAATTACAATATGCAGTTATAAATCTTCTAAATAGCTATAATATTCATTTAAATGACATCCAAGTAATTATAAAACTAATAAATCACCATCAATTCAAAATTATTATAAAGTAAATAAATCTATATTACATGACCTTGAAATCATAATGTTACTCATAAATATTGATTCAGGGTTATAAACAATTTAGATAAACAGATTAGATTTTTTCTGTCAAAAGAAATCAGTTTTATAATTATGTTTCACAATATGAAAGATAAACAGAGTTAAATTATAAACAAATAAATTTGAGGGCATTTACGCCGAAACATCCTCCGCCTCCATGAACGAAGTTCATCAAACAATTATAACTTACCAAATTTCCACTATCACATACTAAATAATCAAATATTAAATACAAAATTAAAATATTACCTTAAATGTCAAGTATAACTAAAATGAAATGCAATTAAATCCTACTACTTCTAAAAAAAAAAACAGTTTCTGGAACAACTAAAAATAGAAAAAGACATTAATATACAAAATAGTTCAGAAAGTTACAAAAATTAGACATAGAAAAAAATAATAATAATAAAGTTAGTTAAAATAAAGTAAAATTCTATTATATTAAATGTCCATCGGTAGAGGAGACAATTTTGTGATAGGGCGTTTCAGTTCACCAGTAGAAGTCTTTAATTTGACAACACGAACAATATTATCATCACCAGGAAATAGTTCAATTATTCTGCCCAATTTCCACCTTAATGGGGGCTGGTTTTCTTCCTTTATCAACACAAAGTCATTGATTTTTAAGTTCGGGTTGCTTCTAAACCACTTTGTACATTGCTGCAATTGTGAGAGATAGTCTGACGACCACCTTTTCCAAAAACTTTGGAAAATCTTTTGTAGCAATTTCCAACGTTCCAAAGGAGTTACATAGGTAGAGGAGATATCAGGCTCAGGTAAGGAGGTCAAGGGTGCTCCTATAATAAAATGTCCTGGCGTCAGAGCCGTAAAGTCATTTGGATCAGAAGACTCAGCGACAAGCGGTCTTGAATTTAAGCATGACTCAATTTGTGCAATTAAGGTCAAAAATTCTTCATAAGTTAAAATCTGATCACCAATTGTTCTCTTCAAATGATTTTTCATTTGTTTTATTCCCGCTTCCCAAAGGCCTCCAAAGTGAGGGGCGGAAGGTGGGTTGAATTTCCATACTATCATTTCGTCAGTAAGATACTTGTGCAATTTTTCATCAGAAGCAATTTGAGACATCATTCTCTTTATTTCGCGGTCTGCCCCTACAAAATTTGTACCTCTGTCGGAAAATATTTCTAGAGGTTTTCCACGTCGAGCCACGAATCTTTTCAATGAGGCTAGAAAGGTTTCAGTTGTAAGATCAGTGACTAATTCAAGATGGATAGCTTTTGTTACGAAACAAACATACAGACAAACATAATGTTTAAAGGGTTTCACACCACGTCCCTTACGAGGTTTGATCAAAAAGGGGCCGGCTAAGTCGACTCCTACTCTTGAAAATACTCGAGGTTGTGTCACGCGTGCTGATGGCAGTTTTCCCATCAACTGAGATGAAAGGTGTGATGAATTTCGGAAACATTTCATACATTTCCTTATTTCTCTTTTCACAGCTTCTTTAGCATTAATTATCCAAAATTTTTGTCGAATTGCTGAAATTGTCAATTGAGTCCCGCTATGAAGATGTTTCTCATGAAAATACTTTATTATCAAGTCTGTAACATGATGCCTTTTAGGGAGAATGATTTGATGTTTTTGATATTCAGACAAGTTTGCATTTTTTAGCCTACCTCCAACACGAAGAATATCATTTTCGTCAAGAAATGGATGTAAAGGAAGGAGTTTGCTTTTAGAATTTAGGATCTTTCTGGATTTTAGAATTTTCAGTTCGTCTCCGAATTCATGGTTTTGAATTAATTTCACAATAGCATTTGTTGCCCTTTCAAGTTCTGAAACAGTCAAAAAACCATAGACTCGTTCAGATGGGCATGTACTATTTTTGATGAATCTGAGGCACCAAGCCGTAATTCGTTTTAATTTAGACCAGGATGAAAATTTAAATAAAAGCTCAAATTCTGGAATATTTTGGGATATGGAGCAAACAAGCGTTTTACGTTGTTCTTGCAAGACCTCTTCATCAGGTAGATTAGGTTGAGTTTCAGGGGGAAATACTGGTAACGATTCTTCCTTCAGCCAGCTAGGACCATGTAACCATACCTCGTTATTAATCAATTCAGATGCAGAGCAACCACGAGAGAGAACATCTGCAGGATTTTCCTTTCCTTTACAAAATTTCCATTGTACAGGAGCAACAAGTTCCTGAATTTCGCGTACGCGGTTTGCCACAAAGGGCTTCCAGTTGTTAGCACTTCCTTTAATCCAGTGCAAGGTAATTTGGGAGTCACTTAGACAAAATATATTTTCATTCACAATTTTAAATATTTCCTTTAAATAATTCGCTAATCTTGCAGCCGTAAGTGCTCCAAGAAGTTCGAGGCGCGGCAATGTAATTTTCTTGAGAGGCGCTACTCTCGACTTTGCTATTACAAATGAAGTTTCACAAGAAGAAGAATCACGTAGATAAGCCACTGACCCATACCCCTTTAAACTAGCATCAGAAAATATGAAAAGTTGAGCGGTTTCAGGATTTAATTTTGGGATAGTTACAAAATATTTTCTAAGAATTTCAAAATTTACCAAGTCTTTTATTTCATTATGCCATTTTCTGAATTTTCCACTTAAAGAATCTGGTAATGTAGAATCCCAGTCAATTACATGTTCCCAGAGTTCTTGCATTAAAAATTTAATTCTTATCACGAAAGGGGAAATGAGTCCAATAGGATCATAAATTTTTGTCACAGTTTGTAAAACAATACGTTTGGTAATAATTTTATGGTCAAATTCTACCAAAAGTGGTTGTATGTCTATTTTCAAGGTGTCACTTTCTGTTATCCATATAATTCCCAATACCTTCGAAAGATTTTGTTCAAGAGTGTCTTCCTCAAAGTTTATTCCATGTTCCTTCCATAAAAATTTTAAATCGGAAGAATTGGTTTTAAATTTTCTGAGTTTCATATTGGCCTCACTCAATATCTTCTCTGCACCGTTTGATAAAACAAAAGCTTCGTTTACTGAATCAGCTCCATGAAACAGGTCATCAACGTATAAGGAAGTATCCAGCATATTAACTATTTTTCCAAACAAATCTTTATACCCCTCAATGTGATGTTTGATGGTTGCAGAAAGGAAAAAGGGTGAAGTTGTTACACCAAAAGTTACACGGGTCATGCGAAAAACCTTCAAAATGGGATTGTTACTAGTGATATTGTCAAACCACAGGAACCTCAAAAAATTTCTATCTTTTTCTTGTATCTGGATTTGCAAGAATGCTTTTTCTATATCTGCCGAGAAAGCAATTTTGTGGAGACGGAATTTTAAAATAATGTCCAATATGTTAGGATTTAGATTGGGCCCAGGAAATAAGCACTCGTTTAACGATTTTGCCCCCTTATCTTTGGATGACGCATCAAAAACAATTCTTACTTTAGTTGTCGATTTATCTTCCCTTATTACTGGTCTGTGAGGCATGTAATACGTGTTTATTTCATCTTTATTAAACTCACATTCTTCAATTATACCCAAACCACATTGTTCATTTAATATTTTCTCATATTCCTTAAGTAACCATTCATTTTTGCACAATTTTGATTTTAATCCCCAAAGTCTATGTTTAGCTACATCAAAATTGGATTCCAATTCATTTTTATTTACTTTCCACAAAAGTTTAGTTTCATATCTTCCATTTACAAAATTTAAATTATCATTAAATAAATCAAGAGCATCTAAATCCTTTTGTGAAAATAATTCATTTTTACTATCACAAATACCCAAAGACTCTAGTTTCCAAAACTTTTGCAAATCAAAATTTTCTATTTCATTAACAGATACAAGATGAGCATTAACTGTTTCGTTACCTTTAGAGTTTATTTTTCCCACTATTGTGTACCCAAAAAGTGTATTAGCTACATATAAATGGTCATTAATTTCTTCAACGACACCTCTCTGAACATTCCAGAAATAATCAGCTCCAAGTAAAATTTGTACTTCGGATTCCTCGGGCGTAGGGTCGGCTAACCTCCATCTTTTACTTTCAATGTATTTTATAACTAGAGGGTCAGAATTGGGAACCTTCAATGTTGTTGCACTTATCAAATCGGTAGCTAACACCTCAACATCTATAAAACGATGATAATTCATTTTACTTCGCAGTTTAATTTTAAAAACGTCATATTCTTCTTCGCGACCTTGATCCATGCCAAAAGCGAATACAGTTAAATGTTCTTTTCTTAAGACAGGCAAATTTAATTCACGAGCTAATGCTTTTGTTATGAAGCTTTTTTCGCTTGCAGAATCAAGTAATAATCGAACTACCTTTGATTTAGAATTACCTTGAGCAGTTACACAACATGTTTGCAATAAAACAGCATGCTTAGAATTTCTAAAATTACAATGAGAATTAGATACAACTGTTTGATTTTGATTTTCATTAATTTCTGGTTTCAAACTTTTCTTAAAGCAAAATAATTTGTTATGTTCAGTGCTTTTACAATTTAGACATGGCTTTAATTTTATGCGGCATTGCGAAGATAAATGCGATTTCAAAAAGCATTTGTAACATCTACCCTCCTTACGTAACATTAATCTTTTCTTATCATCAGCTAAATTTTTACACTCGGAAGATAAATGATCATTACCTTTGCAAAATACACAAAAAACTTTAATATTGGCATTTAAGGTATTAGCATGTTGATATTTATTTGATGTTTTCTTTTCACGAAATTCAGTTTTATTTTTATGTACAAAAGAAGAGGATGCATCATTTTTAGAACTTGTCATTGACAAAGCCTTTTCTCTACATTCTATTTCACATTTCAGAAAGGCAATTAGATCGGTTACATCTGACTCTTTGCTAGTATCACGTTTTCTATGATATTCAATCACTAATTCATGGGGCAATAGCTTTAGCAAAATAGGATTTAGCAATTGTCCATAAGAACTGGATGTTACCCCCAAATTTCTTAAACTTCTAATATTAACTTCACACATGTCATGCAATCTTCTTAATGCATTTAAATTTGAACAATTTTTAACTGGTTCCATATTTAATAAATTAGTCATGTGTTTATTAATAATAACATCAACCTTACCAAAACGGTCCTTTAATAAATCAATACAAGTATCATAATTTTGTTCTGTCAAAGGAAACCCTTCTACCACATTATAGGCCGATTACATAACAAGGATTTTAGATAAGCGAATTTTTCTATCTTAGATAGTGATTTATTCTGGTGTATCGATGTTTCAAAACAGTTAAAAAATTCGACCCATTCTTCGATTTCACCAGAAAATTTTGGAACATTTAATTTAGGCAATTTCATGGCAGAACTCGTTTCTGTTCCACTAGCAGAACCATTCAATGAATTTACATGACTAGTTGCTATCATAGAAACATTATCCTTTTTACATTTTCTTAATCTATTTTTAATTTTAAATTTAGCACTGATCAATTGGTCAGTGTACTTTTCACTATTAGCAATGTCCTTTTCATATTCTTTTAAGTCGGATATTTGAGCTTCAATATCACGATTCAAACTTTGGAAAGCCGTTTCTTTTAAGAGAAATATTTCTTGAAGCTCTAATAATTCATCGGTTTTCGTATTATCAATGCCATCATTTAATAATGTTTCTAATTTTGTAATTAATTTCGTGAAACTCGTTCGTTCAACAGAACGTTTTGCTTTCAGCTTTTCAAGATTTTCCATTTTAAATAAAGAATAATTCTTATTTTAAAACATAAACCATTCATAGAAAATGAAAAAAAAAAAATATTTTCTTACCTGCTAATTCCAGGTAATGTAGATGGCATGTCCTAATCCAAATGGCACAATAATAATTCCACACTAATCACAGGTTGAAAGATAAATCACACACTAATCACATGTTGAAAGATAAATCACAGTTGTTAATCACAAATCTCTTTCACAATAGCTCACTATTCTTTCCAAAAAATGTTTCGTGGGTTACTCGGCACCAGAAATAAAATGATGGCGCCGAAAATTCATCTGACAAATAAATTTTCAAAATCCAAGTGAGATGGGAGAGCAATTAGATTAAATAGTTTATTAAATAAAACTGAAATAGTATGTAAATTCTATTCATCATTAGAAGTTAATAATTGTTCCATAATAGTAATTCTCCGTATTTAACAGAGCCAATACAAAAAAAAATGTTCTCTGCTTCGTTGCAGAGTCAGGACTTCCATTATACACTCTGTATTAAACAGAGCCATGATTTAACAATTGGCATCTCTGATTACAGAGTCAGGACATGTTACATGTTTTCTGCTTGGTTACAGAGTCAAGACTGACCATTTTAAAAATGATACATATTATATAAAATAAACATCAAAATAAAAATTACAATATGCAGTTATAAATCTTCTAAATAGCTATAATATTCATTTAAATGACATCCAAGTAATTATAAAACTAATAAATCACCATCAATTCAAAATTATTATAAAATAAATAAATCTATATTACATGACCTTGAAATCATAATGTTACTCATAAATATTGATTCAGGGTTATAAACAATTTAGATAAACAGATTAGATTTTTTCTGTCAAAAGAAATCAGTTTTATAATTATGTTTCACAATATGAAAGATAAACAGAGTTAAATTATAAACAAATAAATTTGAGGGCATTTACGCCGAAACACCCGTCGACCAATTTCGCCAAATTATATAAATTGACATAATTTTTATTTTAAATAATGAAAAAACAAATAAATTAGTATAACATTAATAAAAATACAAATAAAACGTCGAAATAAAAATCATTTGATGACTTAAACACGTGTTGTCAAGTGAATGTGACATTTACGATCAATTATTATCTGCATTTAATCTTACAATTTGGCGACAGTAATTTGTTCGATGGGATAACTAAGAAGTACCTTAAATTTTAAACTTAAAAAAAAAAAAATGCATTCACAGACTTAAAAAATACACTTGTGAACTGTTCACAAGTGCCCTATCTACCAACTTCAGCCTAACTTATTAAAAAAAGATATTTTTAACTGAAATAAGGAAACAAAACTTTGTGTAGACTTACCTAATTAATACCACTATAGAATGAAATGCTGATATTCTATTTTAAAAAATGTCTTGAATGAATTTTTACTTCAATAACTTAGAAGACTTTTTTACTTCACACCTTCTATCTAAAACAAAGAAATTACAACTACCAGAAATCAAAATGGCTTATTGTTCTGAAAATTCAGCCAAAAGATGGTACCAGTACTACCATCTATTGGTAATTTTTTTTATTTCAAATTAACTGAGTGAAATATGTACTGTTCACATGTGCCCCCCTCTCTCCTACTTATTTTGTAGTGCATACAATAGAGGTACAAAAATAAACACCATTGCAATCAATATTATTATATTTTATGTTAATGAGAATGTATTATAATGTTGCATAACATACTAATGTTTCGTAACAATTTCTTACAATGCTTCACAAGAATAACAACTTTTGGTACTTTTCCGTTATACGGACACCATGCGAAAATATATGCTAATGCGTCAATTATTTCAACCCTGATCGCGAAAAGAATTTTTATTGTAAACCATGCGAACATTGTGATTTGCTATTCATGAAAACATGCTATACTAAAAGATATTTGTAATTTTACGCAAGCAGTTTAATATGAGTTTTATTTATTACTTTATTGTATAACAGTTATTTGTTCACTTATATTTTAAGTATATACTTGTGGTTTAATAAAGTAGTTCGTAAAAGTCTGTCATTTTCAAATGTTACATTTTTTGAATGTTCACTTTATTATCAACAATGATTTTTCTTTTATTTTTCAAATGTTTCAATTCACGTTATTTTCAATTTGCGCCAACTATTACGCTTGGCAGCAATGGTGTCCGTATAACGGAAAAGTACCCAACTTTGTAACACATCTCTTGTGTGACTGTCGCATTTTCACTCCTGCAGAGCTCACCTTAAAGTGGTTACAAACGGTATTCTCCAACCACTCAACTAATTTTCAACACAGAGGCTTTTTTTTTTTGGTACTTCTTAAGTTATCCTGTTGACCTAATGACTGTCGCCGAATTGTAAGATTGAATGCCAATAATGGTTGCCATTCATTAATTGTAAGATTAAATGCCAATAAAACCATTAATTTGACTTTTTATTTCTATTTTTATTTATGTTTTACTCATTTATTGGTTCTTTCGTTATTTAAAATAAAGATTATGTCAATGTGTATAATTTGGCGATTTATATAATTTGGCAAAATGGGTTAATGGGATAACTAAGAAGTACCCCTTTTTTATGTACAACTTTTGACGTTGCATTTTCCCTACAGCTTCATCATGAGTAACGTGGTAGAGTTTCTTAGCATGGCCATTTTCACACAGTTATGGGTTGGGTGTTGAAGAAAATGGGATCCCTTCAGGTCAATCAAAGAAATAAACGGCTGAATCGCAAAACAGCCGAGACACTTGGCATCGTTCAATTTGGCGAGGCGATAAATGGATCTTCGTGTTTACCAGTTCGTTTCATAAATTCTTTCCACGCCTTCAGTTGTGTTATCTTGAATTTGGATTGGTTGATTTCTTGTGTATTGGATGGCTACGCCTGCCTTTGACAACTCAACTCCGCATGTTTTCTAATTATTGTACGAGTTGCGTGATGAGGTGTAGAAGACAGATGAATAAAAATAAATGAGGGTAAGGCTAGAGTATGTTATTGTTAATATATTTTGCTGTTTTTAGTTGTAAAATTTGAAAGTTAAAGTGCCTGTGTAATTTAGTTTGAAATTGTGAGTATTTGTTCATTTTTTATTTGCTGGAAAGTTAAATGAAGTTTATCGACGACTAGAAATTTACGAAATTATGGCAATTCAACATTTTATAGAGTTGGTTTTCAAGAAAGGAGATGTTTGTTAAGGTATGTTAATAATTTTATGTATTTTTTAGTATAGTGTTTTATATTAGCCATTTATTGTATATTTCTCATGTATGCTGACCTTACGAGTTTTGTACATTTTGATATTGCTACGCAACGTGATCTGCTGAATTTTGATATTGCTACGCAACGTGAAGTGCTGAATTTTGATATTGCTACACATTGAGAACTGCTGAATTTTGAGATTGCTGCTAGCGAGAACTGCTGAATTTTGAAATTGCTGCACACCGAGAACTGCTGGTGACAGTGATGTTTATTTTCGGTAAATTAACGCGAAGCGCTTATACATGTATGCTGATTGCCGCTTTAACGAGTTTCCTGCGTTTTTCAGATTGCTGCAGAACTAGGTTGCTGTATTCAGTGATAAATATTATTTTTTTATGAACGCGAAGCGTTCATACTTCTTTAAATTAGAAATGAATTGTTCTATGTTTACTATAATATAAGCACGTACTTTCAATATTGAATGACCCCATGATTTTTTCTAAAAGTTGTTGAGAAATGAAAATTTTAATCATTATATCGTTACTCTGATTTGGAAAGGTACTTTAAAAATTTCACATTTTCAATAAACTTATGTTGAAATCGTTTGTTTTATTTTGAATCTCATAAAAATCAGCTTTCTTGTGTTTTCTAATACGTCGTTATTTATAAATGTTCTATTTCCCATGATTCGAGGGTGATGACGTAGTAAAAAACAGTCTGGAAGCATTCAGGAAAGTGGACCCATCACGTTAGTTTTCAGGTTGCCGGATTTTAGATTGGCGCATGTGGGGTAGTTGGCGCTTGTCAGAAAAGTTGCCAAATGGGGTGTATCGGTTGTTTTGGGAATCTGCCAAATAAACATATTATCCGGGACAGATCACCAACAAATAGTTGTTAATCCCCAATTTTCTTTAGCGTCGCCACATCCTTTTCAAAACAATTTGACGGCTATTTAATCGATATACCAGGGTTGGGTTTTAGCCGTCAAAAACTAGTTTTCGACGTGACATAGGTTTAAACTGTCAAAAACACAAATATGTATGCAAACTCATAACAAATCGGAAAAAAATGCTGTTAATATAGCATTGCTTTTGGCTGAATCCCAATACAGCCGGCCCCACCAGTGGCCGAGAGGTTCTGCTCTCGAAGCTGGTAGACGGGAGGTGCTGGGTTCGATCCCAATCGCACCCGTCGGCCTAATCGTTCGGAGTTTTCGTGGTTTTCTTCGAACCATGGATTTCCATGCGTTAATATGGGTTAGGTTCCCTTAGAAAGACCCCCACGAAGGGCACTCCCCCTCGGGCCTATATCCCTAGTGTAGATAATCGGCCGTCACAAAATCAACCAACCCAATACAGCCGAGACACTTGGCATCGTTCAATTTGGCGAGGCGATAAATGGATCTTTGTTGTTACCAGTTCGTTTCGTAAATTCTTTCCACGCCTACAGTTGTGTGATCTTGAATTTGGATGGGTTGATTTCTTGTGTATTGGATGGCTATACCTACCTTTGACAACTCAACTCCGCATGTTTTGTAATTTTTGTACAATGAGGTGTCGAAGTAAGCCTTTTTGTAATTGTAAAATTAAATGACGGTAAGGTAAGAGTTTGTTAATATTTTCTGCTGTCTTTAGTTGTAAAATTTGAAAGTTAAAGTATTTTAATAGGTGTCGGATTTCACCAGAGCTCATCCATACTGTGCTTCCAAAAAACCGAAATCTAAATTACCTTTTCCTTTTTCTCCCATCTCCAATCCTTTGCTACCAAAGCGTAGCCTGTCAAACACATTGGAACATTGTACTCCTGTTGAGCACTCTCGGGTGTAGACTCAATTGTTTTCTGTCCCAATGTTTTTTTCCAAACAGCGATGGAGAATGTCAGAATTAACCGCAAATATATCTGCCATTTTACCTCATAGTTGTGTTATGTTTACTTGCTTTTCTTGTCAGTGATTGTAAATTCTTTTTAAACTTCACTCATTGCATAATTTGCACACACAAGAACAACTCCAGTACTTCTTTTTGTTTAGTGAATATTTAAATATTAGGTGAAACACACGCAGGAGCTTTACAAATACTGCACTGAAACCCACCGTAATAGTACTGTGTGTTTTGTTTTGTTAAATGATTAAAAAAAAATCCTTGGCGACCAGGATTTTCTGAAAATTTCTCACTCCTGATTTTAGTGTTTTTGCTCTGTTCATTTATTAGATTTTATTATGTACAGCTGCATACAGATGTAGTCAAAACATATATTTTCTTTTCTTTTGCTGAAGATTAAATTGCTTTAAATTTTGCAAATAATGTGTGAAACATAAATATGTGGGAGGGGATATATTATGGTTATTACTGCAGAAAATTAGAGCTCTGGTCAGAGTTTGTCAATTTAAATCAGCTTGATTTTATTTCTTAAATCATTGATTTAAATCATTTTTTCATTTAAATTATTTTTAAGCAAATTCAAGATGTAAACAATCATAATAATGTACTTTAATATAATTTAATTTTATATAATACTACAGCTTTTTGAAAGATAAGGCTTTGACAAAAAGTAAAGAGCAATGTAAAGTTTAGAAAAAAAAATGCTTTCAAGTTTAACTTGAATCAAATTATAAAGAAATGTTGCAACAGTAAGGAAATCTAAGCTGGAATATTTACTTGTTAGTACTTTAGAAAAACTTGTGCAAGTTGAGCTAAAATAAAATTATATGACTCTGTGTGTGCACTCTACTTTGGTGATATCTATTCTACTGGTGATCTGAGCAAAATCTGAACCATTTGTTTGAATCTAATACAGTGGATCTCAGTCCTTTAGAATGATGGAAGGTATTACCTATTACAGTTATCGAAAAAGTTGATACTAAAACACTAACACAATCCACTAACATTTTACTGTTCTACTGAAGCAGATGAAATCTGCTTCAGTAGGATCAATGTTTTCTGCCTTTGGTGTGGTACATTCGAAAATTAGGAATCAACTGATAAAGCTGCTAAACCCGCTTTTCTGTAGGTACCAGCCAACACTTTAACAAAACAAAAGTTAACATCTTAGTTTGCTTCCAAATTTGTTTAAAATTTTTATTTTAACTTTAAAATACTCAAGGTTAAATTCATTTTTAACATCTCATTTGTAGTTTTCAATGAATTTAAGATTTTTTCATAGCCTAAAATTTTACCTTTTAATCATTTGCATAAATTGTGTAATATTATTAATATATGTTAGTATGACTAGGGATGCACCAAATATTCAGTATCTATTTGGTATTCGGCCGTACTACCAAATATCAAACTATTTGGTATGTGGAATATTCAGCCACACCGAATTTTTTAAAAATATTTTTAAAAACCTTAAAACAATTCCTATTTTTAACTGTCAATTGATAAAAATATAATCAATAATTTAGAATTATATTTAAACTAGCAAACCCCGCAGCTTTGCTCACGTAATAGTTGAAATATATCAAGTGATACAAATATAAGTAAGTGCGAGTAGTAAGTCAAACTTACGTCCACTACTAATCATATCATAATATTAAAATATTTATTTGCTTAAAAGACGTTATAAAATTTATAATAATAATAATATACAGCTGAATAATAATAATATAATAATAATAATAATTTATAATTTTATAACGTCTTTTAAGCAAATAAATATTTTAATATGATATATCAAGTGATATTTGCTTGATTATTTTTTATTAGAAGAACACTTTTTGGAATAATTCAAAAATTACAAATTAAGCCACAGTTTGAATAAACTTCATTATAAAATTTCAATAGACAGAAATGAGATTTTAATTAATAAGAAGAACTAAAGGTAATTCCAAATAAATGGTAATTTAGAATGTATTTTGAGATTTTTATGCTCATTTCATACGCTCATTTCAGTATTCATTCGAAGTTTTGAATTTTTTAGAAACCATCTTAACCCATTTACATTGTAAAATTAACCATCATGTCAAATTCCAAGCTTCTTGTCTAACAGTCTACCACCTCCCAGGTGTTAGTGGCACCAACATAAAATGCCGAAACAGAGTTGAAATTGAATGTCTCGAAACATGTTGAAACAGAGACTATCACCATGAATTTGCAAACATTAACATTGAAATCACTTGGTATTTCCTAATATTCGATAGAAAACTGAATTTAGATGTTTTTAAAGGCCATGTTGTTCTTGCCAACCAGGTGGTAGTGTCACCGGCATAAAATATAGCCCGTATAGGATCTAGGCTATCACCCTTGATTCACAACCAATAACTTTTGTAATTAGTTTATTATTTCCTGAGATTCCACAGAAATCTTAATTTAAGACTCTTTTAGAATGCTTTTCGCTCCTTCCATTCGCTTCACACCTTTTTAATTTCTAATTTATTTTCGGCTGCTCTTAGAGGACATTTATATTTTATAAGTAACTTCCGTGCTATATTTAATGTTTCTAGCCTCTTCAGTCCCGCAGAAATCTCAATTTAGAAAGTTTTTTTGCTCCTGCAACACTCTAAGGTTTGTGGCACCGACATAAAATATAGCTTATGTTTGAGCAGGTTCTATCACCATCAAATTACAACCATTATGTTTGAAATCGGTTTCGTATTTGATACGATTGCATAAAAATCGTAATTTAGAACGCTTTTCACTCACTTCATCCTTTTAAATTTGGAATTTCCTTTCGACAATGCTTAGAAAGTATTTGCATCTTTGAAGTAATTACCATTCCAAATTTAAAGTGTCAGACCCCCTCAGTAACAAAAGAAACGCAATTTAGATTATTTTTGGCTCCTGTAACACTAGGTGGTAGTGAAAACAACGTAAAATATAAGCTATGTTGGAGCGGGGACTGTCACCATCAATTTGAAACCATTGCTTCTGAAATCGGTTTATATTTCCTGAGATTGCGTGGGCCCATATCCCTCGTGTAGATAATAGGGCGTGATAAACACAGCCAAGCTGCGCTCAGATTGCGTAGAAATCGCTATTTAGAATGTTTTTCATTTATTTTCACTCCATTTAAATTTCAAATTTTTGAGGAACTCTTCTCAGAGAGCATTTACATCTCATAAGTGATTGCCATGCCAAATTTCAAGTTGCTAGCCACTTCAGTATCACAAAAATCACAATTTAGAACGTTCTTTACAATGCAACCGCAAGGTGGTAGTGACACCGACAGGAAGTAGATACTATATTGGAGCAAGGGCTGTCATCATCAATTTCCAACCACTACTTTTGAAATCGGTTGGGTACTTTCTGAGATTGCGTATAAATTACCATTTAGAACATTTTTTAGAACTCTTTTCGCGCATTTTCACCCCTTTTAAATTTCGAATTTTTTAAGAAATGTTCTTAGTGATCCTTTATATTTTATAAGTAACTACCATTCCAAATTTCATATTTCTAGGCCCTTCAGTAACACAAAAATCGCAATTTCGAACGTTTTTTTTGCTCCTGCACCCCTTTATTGGTAGTGGTACTGACATAAAATGTAACCTATGTTGATGCAAGGGTCACCATCATTTGATACCATTATTTTTTAAATCGGTTTGGTACTTCTTGAGATTGTGTAAAAATCGCCATTTAGAACGTTTTTTAGAATGCCTTTTTCGCATTTTCACAACTTTTTAATTTCGAATTTTTCAAGAAATGTTCTTAGAGATAATGTATATCTAATAACTAACTACCATGCCAAATTCCATGTATCTGGGCCCTTCAGTAATACCAAAAATTACAATTTCGAACGTTTTTTTGCTCCTGCACCCCCTTTAGTGGTAGTGGCACCAACATAAAATGTTGCCTATGTTGGAGCAAGGGATGTTACCAGGGCTGCGGAGTCGGTAGGAAAAATGACCGACTCCGGGGTTTTTGAAACAATCGACTCCGACTCCGGCATACACATAGGGTTTATCAAAAAGAGTGAAATGTGCTTTAATTTTTTACCTGTTGGAGATATATATAGATAATGCAAATTGAAAAAGTGTTAAAAAAAAATAGTAATTAAGATTAAGGATCGACCGAAACCGAATTTCGGTAATATTTCTATTTTCGGCCGAAAACGAAAATGCCCAAAAAAATGCTTAAGTAATTAACACATAATAAATATACATAGTTATTAATTAATTGTAGATGTAATTATAACCTCTGGTCCAAGTTGGCTCTCTGTGACTCTGACCAAAACTTTTTATTTTCATATCAAATAAAATGTAATTAGTAATTCATTAATGATACGAAATGATTTTCTAATTATGAATTGCATCTAATTAAAAAATCTTTTGCGTGTATCTCGATTTATCTTTTATAATGAATTTTGTAAAGGATCATCTGTTCTACTAGAAGTTTCTCAAAGAATATTTGAAACACTTCTGTTTCAAACTAAAAAATTTCTATTAAAGTTAAGTCTGCAGCTTTTCATGAGCAAGTGAAAAGGGTCTTCACATTTTAGTCATACATGCATTTCTTGTTTTTTAATTTGCACTCACATCTTGCGTCAGTCGTGTCGTGACTGATAATTATAAACAGTGAAGTTCATAGCAATGAATAAGGAGTGTCTCGTATGAATGAGTACAGCTCGATTCGATGAATCATATTGAAAATTTCCTAAGGAAAATATGAGGATTTTGGAATACAGATAGTTTCGGTCAATACAGATAGTTTCGGTCATTTTTATTGAGTTAGAGTAAGATTACACTGAGTTCGGCCACTAATTTTTAAAAAGCTACCCTTTTAAACAATTTTTTTATACAGTCCTGAATCCTAATAATCCTGTTTCTAATATTTTATTTTTATAACCGCCGTATAACGGACGTTTATAAATTTCAAGTCGGAATATGCAATACATTAAGTAAAAATGTAATTATTTTATAATTAAAAAGATTCACTTACCTAAATATAATTTGAAGTTAATGATGCGAACAAAGGATTTTTATCTTCTCAGCTGCAAATTAAAACCAAATTACGCGAAAAGAACATATGCCTGCTTAAGAAACAAAGATATTTTCAATTTGAACTTTGAACAGAATGAGTAAAAGAAAATTGTGCTTCGACCGCCCTTTATGTGAAAGATTGGCAAGCTGTCATTGCCTTTCATTCATAGACATAAATGCTATTATCTACATTTACACTATACTAATAAAATCTTAAATAAATTAATGCTGATTTCGGTGGATTGGGGGGGGGGATGCAGCTTTCTCTGTAACATATCGGTTCCCCCCCCCCCCCCCTGAGGAATGAAATGAGTTTCTTCACTTTCCTCTGAAAATTCATGAAATAATTGTTTTTTCTACAGTAGGTTAGAATTACGGTCCCCCATTGGATAGGATAACCAAATTTAGCCGGAACCAGATAGACTTTAAATGCTTCTTGTCAGGTTTTGACACTTTTAATATCACTCGCCCGCAAGAAAAGTGACACATCTCGCAAAAATTCATTTTTCGTTTTATTGCACTAATAGGTCTGTCGTAGGTGCTACAGTACATAGTATTGTTACACAAACAGTTTCATAAGTGTAGTTATACGGAAAATCACTATTACACTATATGTCCATTCGTGACCAAAGAAGAGGGGTGAGTTGTGCAGAAAGGTAAAATGACCCAACCCTCTAAACCTCATCCAAGCCTTCATTCTTAAAGGTTTTTTGCTTTTATGCGCAATTTTACTGCTGCATGCAGAGATAAGTGTTTTAATTTCATGTTACAGTAAAATGATGCAAATTTTCTTTTGCCTCTCCTTTAAAATTTACTTTTGTCGAGATGTGTCACTTTTCTTGCGGGTGAGCGATATGTCCTGATTTTTCAAAAGAAATTATGTACTGAATATTTTTCAAATGAAATATCTAGCTATTTGAATATTAATGAGTGTATTTAAGTTCATTTTAATACAAAAAAGATAAAATTGTAGGCTTTTTTCATAATTTTTTATTCTATAAAATATGAACTAATTTTCTTTCGGCTCGAATTAGGGTCGGATTGACGATTTTTTTTTCAATTTTCGGATTTGGTTGACGAATTCCTTTTTGTCAGGTTTCGGGTTGACTTTCCGCAGAAATTTCAGATTCGGGTCGGGTGCAACCCGGCACTTGGAAAGACTCTATTTGGGGCTTAGAAATAGAAGGACGTCTGAGTTTTGGGTAAGAAATATTTAAGAAGAAAACTGCAGTTTTTTGTTTTAATGAGAAAAATTCTGTGCGAGTTCAGTTGTCCGATATTGTAGTGATAGCAGCATTAATCAATTTCATATTTTTCACACATTTTCTTTTATCTGGAATACTGAAAAATAAGGCAGTATAAGTTGGACAAAGGATCTATTGTTATCGGAAGTAGATTGTTGCATTCATTAGGGTCCGATTCGAACGGTGTTTTGGATCAATTTGGTGCTAAATGTTTTTCGTTGTGGGCCAGTGTGATAATTATTATTGCGGGTTCAGGTCGGGTTGACCCGATTTTTCAAAAGGAAGTATTGTTTAACTTATAAGTCGAATAAGTAAACATATATTCCTTTTCCTACACAGAAGATAAAAGTGCTGACTATTTCTCATAATTCCATTAAAATTTTTATTTTATTTCATTTCGGATCAGGGTTCAGGTTTCTTTCCGGTTCGCTTCAGATTGACTTAAAATATAAATTTCAGAACCTGACCCGAACACGGATGGACAGAGGTTAAATTGAAACATCTATTTTTGTGTGAGATAGATTCCTTCATTGGGTTAGATAGTCGGACCAACACGGGGTTCAGGTTAAATTAAAAAATTAAATTAAAAAAAAAAAAATTCAAAACTCACTTTAATTTAATTATTGTACAATAGTGTCGTCTATGAGCTGAAGAAGTAAGTAAATGAATCAATTTAATGACTGATGTAGGAAAAATATCACATCTGCTCTTTTGCCTTGTATTTACTCATTAACGTGTCAATAAACTGAAAAATAACTAAATATTTATTAATGTACAGAGTTAAAAAGTAAAATAATAATTCAGTTCATAAAATTTAAAATTAAACATAATTGGTTTTATTTTCTATTTCACTTCAACAGAAAGTTTGGAGTCGGAGTCGGCATATTTTTAGCGACTCCGACTCTTTTCACCCAAAAATCACTCCGACTCCGCAGTCCTGGTTGTCACCATCATTTTAACACCATTGTTTTTTAAATCAGTTTGGTACTTCCTGAAATTGCATAACAATCGCCATTTAGAACATTTTTCAGAATGCTTTTTGTGCATTTTCACCCCTTTTTAATTTCGATTTTTTTATGAAATGTCCTTAGAGTTCATTAGTATCTTATAAGTAACTACCATTCCAAATTTTTTGTTTCTAGGCCCTTCAGTAACACAAAAATCGCATTTTTAGAACTTTTTTTCTCCTGCACCCCCTTTTTGCCAGGGGCACGGACATAAGATAGGGTCAGGTAGGGTAAAGTGGTCATAATTCATAAAAAGGGCTAAAATCCTGACAAATATAGAAATTTGAATAATTTTCTTTTAATTTTAGATTAAGTATTGATCAAAATTTCTCACTCAAAAAAACATTTTTAGTAACATGTTTGAGCTACTGAGCACTTATTTTGTCTGTCTTTGTTACACCTTGTTCTTTTAACTCTTTAATTAACTTTTCTGCTGCATTTTGTTTATCCCAAATTTTGTTAAATTGGCAGTTCAGAAAGCTTTTCATATATCTCAAGAACATATTTTCATTTATAGCTAAGTTATATTTATCACAGATTTTATTTCATAATAGTTTTAGTTACATGGGGTAAAGTGGTCATAGGGTTAGGCTTAACTTATAGATATTTGATCTGAGTTAAATTATTCATTATATACAATGCCAGTTTATTAAATACTAATAATTATTAAAAACTAACTGCAAATAGTTATTATTTAATAACAGTTTATAATATGGGGGTTAAAAAAGGTTAGGTTTAATTTTTAATAGGTTCAGAATAGTGAATGAATTAACTAAGTGTAAACCTGAATTGCTTGCAAAGATTACATCAACTAATTTAACAACCAACACATTTCAGGGGTCGATGCAGGTTTTTATTTTTGGGGCCCATTTTGTGAAAAGTAAAAGTTATTTTTGTAAATTTTATAATATTTTTGTGAAAAATACCATTTTGTAATGAAAGTTGAAATCCAGTTACTCAAATTCGAACCAAGAATTTATTAACAAAAACTTCTTTAAATTCCCTTGCAAAAGTTTTTACTTTTCGTGACCTTTTTTTATTTACAAATTACATACTTGAAAACAGTTTTTATGAAAAAGATTGTTACGAAAGGGGCCTGGCCTATTTTATTAAAAGGAATTTTGTGAAGGGGCCTGTTTTATTAAATTCATTTTGTGAAGAGGCCTGTTTTATTAAGTTCATTTTTGTGAAGAGGCCCATTTTATTAAATTTATTTTTGTGAAGAGGCCCAGTTTATTAAATTTATTTTTGTGAAGGGGCCTGTTTTATTAAATTCATTTTTGTGAAGAGGCCTGTTTTATTAAGTTCATTTTTGTGAAGAGGCCCATTTTATTAAATTTATTTTTGTGAAGAGGCTCATTTTATTAAATTTATTTTTGTGAAGAGGCCCAGTTTATTAAATTTATTTTTGTGAAGGGACCCATTTTATTAAATTTATTTTTGTGAAGGGGCCCATTTTATTAAATAGATTTTTGTGAAAGGGCCCTAAGTAGGCCCCAAATTTTGCCTGGATCGACCCCTGCATTAACTACTTTTTCTAATACCTATACTTGTATTACATAAGAAAATGGTCCACAAGAAAGTCCTGAAAGAATTTTTAATGTTGATGAGGCTGGAATGGATATGGATAGCCAAAATAGTTCAGTTTTAAAAATGTTACGCAATGCAATGCATTATATAAAATTCAGAAACCAAAGGAAATATAATGTTTAGTGTTCCTTTTGGTTTATCAGCTAGTGGTTATTACATTCTTCCATTCACAGTTTATGAGTGAATATATATGAATAAAGGGTGGTCGTGCAGGAGCATTGTATGAATCATGGAATCTGGATAGATGCAGGATTCTGTACTTGAATCTTGGATGGATCATTTTATTAAGTAGATAGTACACCGAAAGCTTACAAAAGCCTGCCCTTTTATTTATGATTGTGACGGACATAAATGAGTTATGATGCTGTGAAAAATAGCTATCGACAATCACATTATAATACTCTGCCTGCTACCTCATACTAGTCATCATAGTCTACAACCATTAGATCTAGGTGTATTTTCCCCATTAAAAAAAGCCTGGAAAGGAATTTTAAAGAAATAGTATCTAGAAAGCCGACTGCAAAATATGTTACAAAAAACTTAAAATAAGCTACATTGGCAACATTATCTACACTCATTTCAGATGTGAATAGAATTGTTAGACATAGTTTTAAAGGAAAAGGAAATGTCTCCAGTCCAAGATCGGGTAGTACAGTAGAAGATCTTTATAACGCAGTTCTATATAATGCAATTCTCCATATAACGCACAACTTCTCAGATGTAAACAATGATTTTTGCAGTTCAAAAGCACCTGCACTTTCACATTGTAAAATATTGCTACTCTCTAGAGGATTAAATCTGATACATTAGTTCAACTGTATCTTCTAATTTAAAACCTTTTTACTGAAAAAATGCTATTATTACAATAAACATTTTTGAAAATGTCTAATATAAGGGATGGTTGTGTCAGTTATATTTGGATCATGCTTATAAAGTAAATTTAATAAGGTCTGACCTATATTATGCAAAAATTTATAATTTGGATAACTCTTGATAACAAGGAATGCAGTATAAAGATATTCGAATGTATTTTGATGTGTTTCAGACATAATTGGCCATGTTTACAAGGTGAATTTAATGATGTGATCCATAAAACGTAAAATTCTATATAACGCACAACCTTGCGTTTTTAGGTTTGCATTATAAAGATCTTCTACTGTATTGACAGAAAAAACACTTGCATTATATCTTCAAAAATAACAAGAGGAATGGGATACTTAAAAGTTGCTTAAATTTCCAAGAGGAAAAAAACAACAAAATATCCCTGGTCAACATTCTCTTTTGAATCCATTTATAATCGCTAAAGATGACATCTCAAACCATATCTATAGGACCTTGAGTGTTGCTAAGATATGAAATGAAGAAATCAATAAGGCAATTTATTGGGAAAAAACATGATTATTTTTTTAAAGTATGTTAAAAAAAAAATCCAAATTTGGCAATCATTATACTTTTCCAGAATCAGATGCGATCAAAATACTTGAAGAACCGAATTTTAACAACAAACAATTTTAACATTACAAATTTACACTTTTAATAAAATAAAATGGCAGATAACTTATAAAGGTTTTTAAAAATGTTTGTAAATAATAAAATGTCACTTTTTATTCATTAGTTTATTTTTTTATTACACTTTTTCAATGTGACCACTTTACCCCATGCACTACTTACTTTACCCCACCCCCTGGGGTAAAGTGGTCATAAAAATATGCCTGGAAAAATATGTTATAAAAAGGTGTTATTCCCCAAAAATATTTCTGAAATGGATATGGATGTACTCTAGAGTAATGTAATGTAAAATAACACCCAAAATTTTAGAAAACATCACAGAAATTCTGATGTTTATATCCTCTGAAAGTTTGAAAAGCCTGTTTTTATGACCACTTTCCCCCACCTGACCCTATAGCCTATGTTCTAAGTTGGACTAACACCAACATTTTAATACCATTACTTTTGGAATCAGTTCGGTAGTTCCAGAGTTTACTTCCTACAAATAAACAATTTTTACCTCTTTATAATATTAGTATAGATAATGGAATGCTTTTACATTTTTTATTTGCTATTTGAAAATGAGCACACAAGAAAATGAACCAGTAATGACAGTTTTAGCCCTTCCTGACAAATAAACAGTAAAACAGTATAGGACTGTAAAATTTTTCTTCCAATTCCTTCAAAATTTCACTTTTATTTTAAAATATTTGTGTTAGAATATAATAAGAAAATTTTATTCATTTGTTCAAGATTCATTTATTCAGAGAGGAATCCGTGAAATTTAAAATTCCATCCATTAAAGTTAAGCTTTAAATTATCCTCTTCTTAAATAACAAGTAAAAGCATACATTTTGTGTAAAATTTACTTGGAAGGAGATGTTAAATATTATGTTGAGTTGTTTTAAAATTTAACTTTTTAATAGTTTGAAAGTTAAAAGTATTTGGCTTAATATTCAGTATTCAGCTTGAGAGTCATTATTCGCTATTCTGTTTACCTGTTGGCCGAATATTTGGTATTCGGCCAAAATCACTATTAGGTGCATCCCTATTTATAAAATGTGTGTGTATAATTTTTATTTTATGAATTAAAAGAAGAGTCATAAAACAAAAACACTGTGTGAGATTTAAAAAATCTGATTTAAATAATAATAAAAAAAAAAACAACTATTTTGATTTTTATTAAAAAAATCATGAACCCTGGCTCCGGTACTCTTTTTGTTGGAAACTAAGCTCTGCCTATGTACATTAGAAACCAGAAACCTTAAGTACAAGAGGCAGTCAAATGAAAACCGAACACACTCTAAAAAGCGAGTATGGAGCATTTTTAGTAAAAATAATTGCCAGAACTGTTAAGGTATTTATCCCACTGGGAGATAGACAATCCATTCCAAGAAAGAGTTAGATTGCTGACGGGTCTACAACCTCACCCACTCTTGCACTTCCTTGTCTGAATGAAAACGTCTTTCTTCAAGGGGTCAAAAATGTGAAAATCCCTATTTTATTTTCTCAGATAAGACCACCCATCTGCGCAATCACATTGGGAATACTGGCTGGGGATCCTCTTGCAGTGATGTGCATCCTTCTCGGAATCTCTTATGCCACGCGTGCGTACTTTCCAGTGACATGCAGTGTTTGCTAAAGACAGCAGACATGCAACGATGAATTTCGCATGTTCCAGCACTCTCAGCCACCGAAAACCGAACTCCGCCTCTCTGCTCTTCTTGGCTTGCCTCCCTATCTAATGCTAGACAACCACACTGTGACATCCTCAACAAATTGTTGACGGTGGAATGCAGCAGGCATTTCCATGAAGGACAATAGTCAGTGGTGGGATTCAAATAATTTAACAACCGGTTCGCTGCTCGAATGATTTTTGATGTGCAAAAATGAAGCATCACACATAGATTATGAAACACTTTCCAATATAATAAGAACTTTGTTAAAAAAAAACTTTGATCCTTTGGTACAGTGAAAAAAATCCTGAAACATGTTACCCTATAAAAGGACGTTAATAAATATTTGGCAATCATAAAACCCTGATCATTATTTCTATCAGAAAATGCATTAAAACAGTCAGGGCTTAGTTTCTAACACAAAAAGTACCGGAGCCCTAATATTCTGCAATGCTAACAACCGTAGCGTGCTTCCCCTCATCACTCCAATCTGCATATTTATATTTCATACATTATTTGTAAAAATTTAAAGCATTTTTTTTTCTTTAGCAAAATAAAAATTTTAAATATATCTATCTGCATGTACTTAGTTGTCAACTATTACTGTTTTTAGTTATTATTCCTTCCGAATAGAAATCTTTGTCTAATTTTAAAGTTAATTAATTGAATAATTCTGCGAATAAATATGATAAGGATTATGATTCAGAAATAGTGTTAACATAAAAAAGGAATAGTTCGGAGCTGTGCATTTTTATAAAAAAATGAATAAAATTTACTGAAATTAATATTTATATGCTGAAGAATGGAACAGCGTTTTTCAATTTTCTATAGAATATGCTTACCTTAAACTACAATCGATTCCTTCCGCCTAACAATCTTTCGTGGTGAATTCCTGAAAATCAGATTAAATTAAAATTTTGACACCGTTATGGGAAAGATTCTATGCTTTTATAGAAAAAGAGGTAACACTGCTCAATTGCTCTCTATCAGAATAACGATACATGGCAATTATATCTACTTACAAATGAAAGTAAACTTCGTAAATCTCCAGAGCAGAGCCTTAGCATGGATTTCGTTCATGTTACAAAATAAACAGAAAAATCACTAACGTGATTTTTATACACGTAGAAAATAGAAGGCTTAAAACCTCAAGCTGATGCCCACTGACTAAAAGCAGAAAATATTCTTTTCAGGTTTAATATCGAAGTCAAAAAATAAAATATACCAGCCAAATAAAAATTATCGTAATGTCACAAAAGAAAATTGAACTTTAAGCAAATTCATTGTTCAGTCTCTTGATTGCCGCCATCAATACCAGACATAAATTTGCAAATGGAATAGAAAATATGATTCCTGTTTCCCTTTATTATGACCAAAATAGCATTAAAATGATTTGAAATAAAACAGAACACGTAATTTTTAAGGAGGATTTTTTCCCTCTACATGAATAAATAAAATTTTGAATGTAATTCAGATTGAGCTTGAGCCAGCCTAAGCCAGAATACTGATATAAAAATTGAGTTGAAACATCTCCTTATAAGTGTTTTGATAAAAAAGAATGCAAAATCTTGGAGATGGGAAGGAAATGAAAGGGGAATTTAGGTTTCGGTTTTTCGAAAGCGCTATTGCACTGTGCTCCGGAGCCCTATATTTATGAGCTCCTGTGAATTCCGACCAATATTTAAATATTTACTAAAACCAGAGAAATACCGGAGCTAAGCTCCGGTGGGCTCCGGCGCAAAATAAGCCCTGAAAACAATATAATATAAAAATAGCATATATGTAAGTTTAAGAATTAACCCATGTATGAACATGGGTTAATTCTAAAGTTGTATGTAACATATTTAGAAAAATATCGAAGCTATAGCAAGTGAGACAAATTTTTGCACGACCAAAACTTCTCGAGTTATGACATTTAGAAATTTTAGGATTTTTTACCATTTCTTTGTACAAAAAACCAGGCCAGACAACGCTGGAAATTCGTAAAATGCAAAGTATCATGATTCGGCAAGTTTAGATCATACAATGTCTTTTCAGTTGTTAGAGCTAGAAAAATATTTTTCTAAATATAACTTATAGGACTCGAGGAACTTATCAAAATTTTGAATTTGTTACATTTACAAAAATAACTTCTTTCATTTAAATAACTTCTAAGATATGAACAATTTAAAAAAATGTGCATTTGGAAGTATATATCTAAATCTGACGATTTAAGTATTGGCTATAGATCAGAGATAACAGGGAACATTACGTGCCCAAAATAAAGTACCGTTTATTCGAATAACCGGGCCCGTGAAGAATGACCTTAAATTAACCGGAAATTTGTATGATTTTATTTCTTTAAATCTATTTTATCTGAATTTATATTTTTAAATGAAAAAATATTGAATTGAAAGTGTATGCTATTTAGTACCGAAAGCAAGCAAAACCGCGAAGGAGCGCTCAAGTTTTCACTGATTTCGTCGAAATTTCACACATTTTATTTTGTAAAAAATATTTCTACCCGTCCGAATGTTTCAAAATTTTTGTAGATGATGTAAATCTGATCTATTGAAAATCTCAATACCATCTCAATTTGAGGTACTCTTTAAAAGTCAAATACGGTGTTCAAATACGGTCGTTTAATTATTTTTAGCATAGAAAAATATCGTCTCCATGAGGCGCGAAATGACCTGCATTTGTCGGTGTATTTGTAAGGGTTAAAATTCCTATTTTTTAAAACCGAATGTCCCATAAATAAGAAGGTGGTTTCAGATTTACGAGCATATTATTGGTTTGTTAGTACCTCTAAAATTTCGCCCTGGATGAGCGAAACCCCGAAGAAACACTCAGATTTTTCCTGATTTCGTCGAAATTTTCACACATTTTATTTTGTGAGAAATATTTCTACATGTTCGAACGTTTCAAAATTTTTGCAGGTGATGTAAATCTGGTCTATTGAGATGCTCTAAAAAGAGTGTGCATAAGTGTGTAAAGAATACGGACGTTTAGTTATTTTTAGCATAGAAAAAATATCATCTTCGTGAGGCGCGAAGTGACCTGCGTTTATCGGTGTATTTTGATGTCATTAAATTAACGACAAGGATTTAAGTTAGCAAAGTTTAAAGTAATACACAATGAAAGCAAAAGCTAAATGTCCCATTTGTGTTTTAAATAGTTATGAAAAAGATAAGAGATGTATGGTGGCGAAATGAAAACAAATTAAGTTTAAAAACAAACTAAACGTTTATTAAATAAAATATAAAACAATAGGATTAAATATATTTCCAACAGTAAACAAATCTTTAAATACTATTAAGTACATTCTGCTATCAAATTATACATATCTAGAAAAACATATTTAACAATAAAAGAAAAACTGACCTCGTAACACATAACGAAATAAACGATATAATCGCTTGAGTGACTGTCCATGTTTAGATATATCCGTGAGCTCCCGACAAACTAAATTATCCCGATTCATACATATATATATCAATGCTGGAGAACACTCGGAAAACATTTCTATAAAGAAGAAATTGCACTGCTGAAGAATATCACAAAACACTTAAAGTTGATGTATTAAACCATCCATAAATGAATTCACTCCGAGCTTCACTTTAACGATCGCCATTCGTGACTCACAGCTTGCCATTTACTTGTTGACGAGAAAAACAGAGTCCGTACATTAAAACCGGAGTCGAAGTTGAAAACTATCGAACTCCCATTAGTAACCTCATAAATGGCTGACACAAGTTAAAGCAAGAGCAAGTAAAGTAATCATTCATTAAAAACCAACAGAACTTCTAAATGAACGTCCTCAGCCATCGAAACTCCAGAGAGATAAAACACTGTTAAAAAGAGGAGGTGAAAAGAAAAGAAAATGGATCTGTATTTATATCAGCCGGGTGTTCAAATAAGATCTCATTACGCAATTCAAGGAGCAGCAGCAGACGAAACCATGACGAAAGATCGCACAGCCGATGTGCCGTAGACTCAAACGGACGACGCCATCTGGCGGCGGATGTGGAACTAATATCGTGGCGGTCATTCGAATGAGATGCGTGCTCTTGAATGCATGAAAGCTGACAGCTGGAAAACCGATTGAAAAACAAAAGTACGCCCAGGAAAGAAAGTAAATAAACTAAAGAACTTTACAAACAGGATAACTGAAGTGGATAAAAGGTAAGTAAAGAAATGATTGACTTTATATTATTAATAAAATATATTTAAATAATGTTAAAAGATATTTAAATAAAGAAATATATGAAATGTAGAGGAGATATCTCTGGACAGTGTCAAGATAGGAATAAGGTGTTTTACACTTGTCAAATTTGAAAGGGATTCAGATCTGTTTTAAACCAATTGAACCATTGATTAGAAGAGGGTTTCACTTAATGCACATATTTTTGGTTTGTCGGCACCTCCAAAATTGCGCCCTGGAAGGGATTGCAATAAGGGATAAAAAAAAATTCGGAAAAACGACTCCTTTTGAAAACTGTTTTTCAAGCGGTTAACTGCGATTTTTTTTGATTGATTGCGGCATTTCAGACGTAGATCTTTCAGAATATGTCTTTCATTTTTAACTTTATCAAACGATTTGGCCGATATAAGTTAATAACTAATGACAAAATACCCCGAAATTTCTTCTTTTCGTTCTTCATTTTCAACTGATGCATAAATAAGGCTTCGGTGCGTGTGCCAGAGTTTTTTCTTTCTCGCAAGGACCGAGTTGAGTTTTAATGAGAGTGAGTTGCGATTTTTAATTAATAACTCAACTAATTATTAGAATTTTAAAATTCTGTGTTTCAGGTGCATCAGGAGACATTTTGAGCTAGCCTCACAAAAATTTTCAGTCTCGTACGTGCCGTAGATTTTGCTAGCCATCGCGCACACACAGACAGAGCAAAACTTTCTTTTATTAGTATTGATAAGTAGTTAGTGTAATTTTTAATAACCTTGCCATATAACTAGAATTAGCCTAGGGCTGTCAATTTAGTTACCAAAATTCTTCAAAATTTCGTTTTTTTAAGTTGAATTTTCTCTTACAGGATTGATGAAGAAAACATATACTATTGTTCCAAATGAAATATTATTTTATTAACTGAAATTAATCAGGACTCATCACAGAGTTATGCCTAGAAAACAATGTTGTGCAGATAAACATTTAAAGAAAGCAAATTAATGCAAATGCGATTTTCGCATTTCAAGTATCATTTTAACAACCGGTTCGCCGAACTCAACACAAATTAACAACCGGTTCTACCGAACCGGTGCGAACCGGCTGAATCCCACCACTGACAATAGTCTTTTGTGTACAGGTATGCAGGAAGAGAGACAGCATGCTTATCTCTGCCCTTGTGATCTGGTCAATAGAGGATTTCCACATTCCAAGAAATAAGGGGGGCTATAAATAAGTCTACTATTTATCATGTTAATTTAATTAAACCATATTATAGTAGACCTGAATTTGTTGATTGATGAAGAGTGTGAGGAAATTGAGGATCAAATGGAAATTCCTTATCCCACTGCGGATCCCACTCAATTAGACTTTTGGGAATTAGTAAAAGAAAGTAATTTGGAAAAACTCATTTCTACAGAGCAAATAGGAGATTTCAGGATAATGATTGAGCATCCTATAAAAGTTTTTTCTACGAACCCTGGGAGTACCCCATTAGTTAAAATGGACATTGTTTTAATGGATGATGTGCCGGTAAGTTCAAAATCATATCGTATGCCGCCGAGGCAATTAGAGATTCTGCGTGAAGAGATTCGGAGGCTTTTAGATTTGGGTGTGATTGAAGTCGGGCAGTCAGATTATGCTTCGCCTATGATTTTGGTTGAGAGTGCGGGTAAAGACGCTCGCCCTTGTGTGGATTATAGGAAAGTAAATGTAAAAACCAGAACTGAATTTTTCCCATCGCCAAACATTGAAGAGGTCATTGAGAAAGTGAGTGCGGCGCCTTTTATTACTGTTATGGATCTGACGAAAGGTTATTTTCAGATTCCTCTAACGGAAGAAGCTCAGAGATATGCGGCTTTTGTAACACCATTTTACCTGAAGTCATGATGGTTGGACTTTTAAATTCAGCATATTATTTTTGTAAATTGATTGCCATAGTTTTATGTGGATTAGAGTCATTTGTGGTTCCATGTATCGATGATATAGCTGTATTTTCTTCGACCTGGGAGCAGCATTTAAAAGATGTGGAGGCGGTTCTTAAGCGGTTAAAATAAGCAAATCTCACAGTGAAACCATCCAAATGTAAATTTGCGCAAGATCACGTAAAATTTCTGGGACACGAAGTTGGGTCAGGAAAAAGGTCTAGTGAAGCTAAATTACAGGCTATTAAAGGTTTTCCCATTCTGATGACGAAAACACAACTAAGAGCATATCTGGGAATGGTAGGATATTACGCGAGGTACACAAAGAATTATGCTACCATAGCAGTACCGTTAACAGATGCATTAAAAGGGAAAAGAAAAAATCATATGGGACCAGAAGTGTAATAATGCATTTGAAGAATTAAAGTTAAAATTAATGAAAAGTCCTGTGTTATATGTGCCTGATTTTAAGCAGAAATTCATCGTGAAAACAGAGGCGAGTTTGTATGGGGCAGGAATTGTTTTATCTCAAATTATTGCAGGTGAAGAGCATCCAATTTTGTATCTTAGCAAAAAATTTTCTCGTGCAGAGCAAAATTACATGCCTGTTTGTGTTCCGGGGAATCCCCGGAATTCCGGGGATTTGATAAAACGTGACCCGGAAATTCCGGAGTTACACATTCATGAGATTCTTCTGCGATTTTCCGATTTTTTACCGTTTCTCGCATTGAGGATTTGTTCCGAAATTTAAAAAAAGTCGGTCGTCAGTCCGAAAATTCGGACGTAAAATATCACAAATTTCGGCAAGTGATCGCCGAAAAAACAATTCCGTCAATCGTTCGCAGAACAAAAATAGCCAATTTGAGCAAAATATCGCGGAAAAAACACAATTTTGCCAAAGGATCGCGGAAAACCCCCGCAAATTTCGTCATAGAATCGCAAAAAAAAAAAAAAAAAACCGCTGATTTCGTCGAAGGGTTGCGGGAAAATGACAACTTTCGTCAAAGGATCGCGGAAAAAACACGAATTTCGTCGAAATATCGCGAAAAATGCGGATTTAGTCTAAGGATCACGAAAAAACTCGGAATTTTGTCAAAAGACCGCGAAACAGAAACGAATTTCGTCAAAGAATCAAAACACGCAAATTCTGTCAAAGGATCGCGGAAAAACACTAATTTCGATAAAAAATCGAAAATAAAAGTTAATTTTATATGAAAGAATCGCGTAAAAAACACTAATTCTGTCATAGGATCGTGGAAAAAACTCTAATTCTGTCAAAAGACCGCAAAAAAAACACGAATTTCGTAAAAGAAGTTGGAATAAACGCCTATTTTCAAAAGAGATCGCAGAGACAACGGGAATTTTGTCAAAAGATCGTGAAAGAAACTGGAATTTCGTTAAAAGATCGCAGAAAAAACCCGATTTGCGTCAAAGGATCGCCGAAAAACCCCAATTTGCATCAAAAGATCGCAAACCCGATTTGCATCAAAAGATCGCAGAAAATATGGGAATTTCGTTAAATCGCGATAAAAAACGCAAATTTTGTCAAAGGATCGCAGAAAAAAACTAAAGTTTGTCAAACGATCGTGGAACAAACGCAAATTTTGTAAAAAGATCGCGGAAAAATCGCGAATTTTGTAAAAAGATCGCGGAAAAAACGGGAATTTTGTAAAAAGATCGTGGAAAAAACGGGAAATTTGTCAAAAGATCGCGGTAAAAGCGGGAATTTTGTCAAAAGATTGCCGAAAAAAACGGAAATTTCATCAAAAGATCGTCGAAAAAACGGGAATTTCATTAAAAGATCACCGGAAAAATGGTAATTTCGTCAAAGATCACCGAAAAAACGGGATTTTCGTCAAAAGGTCGCCGAAAAAATGCGAATTTCGTCAAAAGATTGCCGAAAAAACACAAATTTCATCTAAAGATCGCCGAAAAAACGAGAATATATGATCTAAAGACTGCGGAAAAAATGGGAAATTCGTCAAAAGGTCGTGGAAGAAACTGGAATTTCGTCAAAAGGTCGCGGTTGCGTGACTCCGTGAAAGTTCAGCCTTTTTTTTTTCAGGGGATTTTATCAAGTGTTACAAACAGCCATGCAAAATTATAGCACGATAGAAAGAGAGTTAGCGGCTATAGTATATGGATTTAAAAAATTAAATTATTATTTGGATGGGCAAAATTTTGAAATACAAACGGATCATAATCCATTAGTGTACTTAAAGAAAATGGTAGGTACAAACATTTTAATTGGTCTCGTTTGACACGTTGGGCTCTATTTTTGCAGCCATTAAATTTTGAAATTACACATAAGCCAGGAAAATTACATGGTAATGCAGATGGTCTAAGTAGGAAGATATAGAATCCTAGTTGGATTTCCGGTTTGGAATTCAGTGTTCAAAATTTTAATAATTATAATTAGGGCGTTTTATTAAGATATTGTGCTGTATGTAAAATTTTTGTTAGTAAGATTGTGTCCCAGACAGCACAAAAAGCTTGCAACAAGCTATCTGCAAGCTAAATATGTCAAGTCAACAAGCTTGCGTTAAACTTGACAGACCAAGCCTGCAAGCTTAATGCAAGTTTGAATCAAGCATAAAAGTTTACACCTTCTCAGCTTGTTTTTAACTTGACATGGCAAACTTGATTCATGCTTGTTTGCCTAGCTTGCCTTAAACTTGACCCATCAAACATGATTCATGCTTGTCTGCCTAGTTTGCTTTAAACTTGACCTATCAAACATGATTCATGCTTGTTTGCCTAGCTTGCTTTAAACTTGTCCCATCAAACATGATTCATGCTTGTCTATCGAGCTTGCCTTAAACTTGACCCATCAAACATACGTAAAGCTTGCGGTATCCAGCTTAAAGCAAGTTGGTCAAGTGTAAATCTGATCACTTGATTCAAGCTTGTACTATCGAGTTAATGCAAGTTTGTTGACTTGACACATCAAGTTTGCAGATATAATACAAGCATTTGAACATTTTTTTTTTTTTCAAATGTTCGAGTTTAGCTAACAAATAATTAACTAATATTATTAGATGAGAAAAAAATTTAATTTTTAAATGCTAATTAGCATTTTGAAATTAAAAAGTTTTTTATCCAAATTTTAAAGTTTAGAAAATAATATTTATTAGGTAAACAGGAACATCTGAAGGAAAAAAGTTCAAAAGCTAGTATTATATCTGCAAACTTGATTTGTCAAATCAACAAACTTGTATTAAACTTCCTGAGAATGGAAATGTTGTAAAAATATATTTTTTTAAGTATCTTTCATTAAAAAATATTGAATTTTATATTTTTTAATAAAACAATGTCTTTAGCAGGGATTGTCTTTTAATGAAATACACCTTTTATTGTACCTAAATAATATACATGATGATTATCTCAAAATTGTGTGATGAGTATTGCACATAATGTGTTCAAATATACAATACATAAAACAGGGAGAAGAATTGGGTAGAATTTAAAACAGTGATGCAGCCCTACCATAAATCTCATTTTATCAGTACTTTACTCATATTTGTAAACATTTGTTTGTGATACTGATTGCACAATTTGAATTAAACAAGCATACAAGTAAGATAGTTATATAAAAAGAGGTATATACCTCTAAATATAAAGTGTGATTTAAATTATTTTTTTTTTACTATTGTTAATTTTCAATATTTTGTACTAAAAGTGAATGAGATCACATATAGAGACACCAAAGAATGTATTCAACACTCTTTGGTTTTCAATTGAAAGTTCAGCTACTATTTTAAAAATAAATGTTAATATTCCAATTTTCTCAGAATATAAAAATACTTGTTTAAAATTATCCAATTGTAAACTTAATAAATAATTTTCAAAGCCAATTTTATAAACATATATACATATTATTTGCATGTCAATAATGTATTTTTATCTTTCTTTTCTCTTGATTTATTTTTCATAATTTTGATCTGAATATTTTGCAATCCAAATAACTAGAATTTGGAATTGTGAGCTAGCTATACATTGTTCTAGAAAGGAAAAGTCTGAAAAGTTACTCTTGTCTAGAATATTTTGCATATAATAAAAATAAGTGGTAAGGCGATGTAACCAATTCTGAATAAATACAGATAATTTAAAAATGAATCAACAAATTACTAGATTTTGTAAAAAGAAAACTTCAATGAAATATCTCGACTACAAATTGACTCACAAGTTTTAATCAACAATGTCACATGTATTACTAATTTTATTCACACATGTGAGACAATAATTAATATTTTCATATTCCTGTAATTAATACTAGCATTTAATTTTATTGTTCTATTTTTTTCCTTTTAGAAAAATCCAGTTTTCTTAAGGATAGTTCCCCTCCCCACCCTTTCCTCACAAAATAAAACAAGAATCAGCACTGTTTAAATATTTTATATCTGTGGGCTTTTAATCCAAAATATAGGATTTACAATCTTTTATTTAAGGCTGTTCTTAACTGCTCTGCTCAACTAGCGAAAAACGTTCTGACACATTTACAAATTCATTTTTTAAAGGAAAGATATAAAATTGGAAAGACTGGCCATGGAAGTGATTTGGAATTGAACTGTTTTTTCCATTTTTTAATCAATCAATTACCCATTGAGTTATAATAAGCCATTTCGCTCACGTGATAAACCCGTTTTTCGCCCGCTCTTGAGTGATTTTTCTACTTTCCTGCGGAAATTCGGTTCAAAACGTCCACTTTGACGTTAAGAAAAGCTTTTGCGTTTGCAAAAAAATGGAAAACACACCTCGATGACAACAGTTTTTGAACAACAACACCAGCTAGTTTCATGCATTTTTGAATTAAAATAAATTAAAACTTATGTCAGGAAGTTGCCCTTTTGAATTTGAGAACAGCCTTAAAGTAAAGGAATCCAGACTTTTTTTAGTTTTAGGATAAAACATTCAGAATCATTACCTGTTATTATCAGTATACTGGTTATTGAAAGGTAATTGATAATGATTTCTAAATCAAGATAGGAATTAAAACCAATACAATTATTTCAGGCAAACGAGAAGAATTTTTTAACATATTACACACTGATATTAAAATATAATTTAAATATAGCAATAAAAAAAATTATACTTAAAGAGCATATAAAAAATCTTTAAAAGATCACCTGAAAACAATAAGAATGACACTAATAATAATAAGTGAAATAGCTTTTTTTTTTTTTTTAATTTTAACCCCTTAAGCATCGCGTCCGGTACATTCTCAGGCCATTAGAAGCCTGTGATTGATTCTTGGAACGGATTGCCTGTGCGCGTCGTAAGGCCTTTCGCGTGTTGGAAATTGAATTGGGTGTCACTTGAATTACCAAACTTGCTCTATCGTATTTATTTGAATGGAAAACCAAACTTTTGTCAAGCAAGTGTGCTCACTGGGGTGATTGTATTATTATTATTTTTTTGTTGAATTGGTTATGAATTATATTCAAATATTTTAAATTTAAATTAATTGTTCTAGCATCAAAAATGTAAATTCTTTTTATTCTTTTGATTAACTATGATTATTGAAAATTATGAAAATTTCATATTCTTGGTATGTCCTTTGAAACTGAGAGTGGGTATTCTTGAATTTAAGTGGAATTTTTCATAATTGAGTTAAATGTCTAAATGGTATTTTAATGTTGTAAGGGTGTGCTTGACCTCTCGGGAAATATATTTAAAGGGCTTATTACAAGATTTCATGCCAAATATTTCCTGTGGAAATCTCTTTTGGGGAGAGGTGTTGTGACATTGTGCCATCTCAACAAATTGTTGACGGTGAAATGCAGCAGGCATTTCCATGAAGGACGATAGTCTTTTGTGTACAGGTATTATAGACCCACGACGAGAAGAGACCTGTCAATCATACGTGACATAGTCTAAGACGAACCCATTTCTTCCAAATCGGAGCGGGGATTTGTCTTCTCTACGCCGCGCCGTAGAGGAAAAAGGAAAGGTTGCCATATTTCCCAAATATGCGAGGTTTTGGCGCTATTTATATATATAATATTGACTTTAAAGGAGAATTACATAAAAGCGTTAAAAATTTATATAAACTATGTTACTTTTTAATTATTACGATAATACAGAGAATTAATTATTTTTGTTTAAGTATAATTTATTAAAAATTTTGTTAAAAAATAGTACTTTTTCTTTTTTAATGAATGAATTGCATCTCGACTTTTTATAATAGCGAAATACTTAAGAAATACTAATTTACTTTATTTAAGCACATCTTTCATTTTAAGAATAATCAACTGAATTGTGTATTTTTGTATAGGTACTAATAGTAAAGGTAATAATATCATATTTTGGACTTTTAACTTATATTATCTTAAAACTTAATGTATTTTTAAATACTTTTAATAACCAATAAAGATATAATTTAACATAATAGTCAATGAAAAATTTAAAAAATAAAATAAAGTAATAATTAAAGATTTTATTTTTAATTTACGAGCTTAATTTATAATATAATTACTAAAAAATTTTAAGGCAAATTAATGATCCAACTATGACATTTTTATTAATTTATTTTTAGCTCGATGGACAGAAAAAAAAATCTACGAGCGGAAAAATTAAAAAATAGATGCATCTGTAGTCCGTTTTAAAAAATGAAGAATATCTATATGAAATAAGTTAAACTAAGAAATGCACTTGACAAAAGGAGGGGGGGGGGGGATCCTGATGTAAAATTATAAGCGACTTTCTGTTTCAGAATGGTAGTATTTTTTTTTTCTTTATTTCTGTGCTGTCACGTCCGAAAATTCTGTTCAAAACGCCTGTTTTGATCTTTTCTACGTTTATTTTTTGCTCTATGGACAGAAAAAAAAATCTACGAAGGGAAATATTAAAAAATAGATGCATCTAAATTCCGTAGCCCAGACGGCATTTTTTAAAATGAAGAATATATATATGAAATAAGTTAAATTAAGAAATGCACTTTAAAAAAGAAGGGGAGGGGGGTGGAAGCTCCTGGTGTAAAATTATAAGCGACTTGCTGTTTCAGAATGGCAGTATTTTTTTTTCTTTATTTCTGTGCTGTCACATCCGAAAATTATATTCAAAACGCCTGTTTTGATGTTTTCTACGTTTATTTTTTGCTCTATGGACAGAAAAAAAATCTACGAAGGGAAATATTAAAAAATAGATGCATCTAAAATCCGTAGCCCAGACCGCATTTTTTGAAATGAAGAATATATATATGAAATAAGTTAAATTAAGAAATGCACTTGACAAAAGGAGGGGGGGGGGGGTCCTGATGTAAAATTATAAGCGACTTGCTGTTTCAGAATGGCAGTATTTTTTTTCTTTATTTCTGTGCTGTCACGTCCGAAAATTCTGTTCAAAACGCCCATTTTGATCTTTTCTACGTTTATTTTTTGCTCTATGGACAGAAAAAAAAATCTACGAAGGGAAATATTAAAAAATAGATGCATCTAAAATCCGTAGCCCAGACCGCATTTTTTAAAATGAAGAATATATATATGAAATAAGTTAAATTAAGAAATGCACTTTAAAAAAGGAGGGGGGGGGGGAAGCTCCTGGTGTAAAATTATAAGCGACTTCCTGTTTCAGAATGGCAGTATTTTTTTTTTTTTTTTTTTTTTTTTTCTTTTTTGTGCTGTCACGTCCGAAAATTCTGTTCAAAACACCCGTTTTGATCTTTTCTACGTTTATTTTTTGCTCTATGGACAGAAAAAAGAATCTACGAAGGGAAATATTAAAAAATAGATGCATCTAAAATCCGTAGCCCAGACCGTATTTTTTAAAATGAAGAATATATATATCAAATAAGTTAAATTAAGAAATGCACTTTAAAAAAAAAGGGGGGGGGAGCTCCTGCTGTAAAATTATAAGCGACTTGCTGTTTCAGAATGGCTGAACTTCTTTTCTTTAATTTTGTGCTGTACTTTATGTACAATCATTCTTTCTTTAGAATGAATTGTTTTCCCTTTTGAGGACTTGTTTAATATTTAAAAAAAAAATTGTTTTGAAAAAAAAAAAAAACAGTTTAAAAATGGCAAAATAAACTAAATGACAGAGAGACAGTAAAACACAGCTAATCGAGAGAGGGAAAACAGGTTTATGTGAAGGAATGAGCAAGTTATTGGCGCGAAAATTATTTCATTGTAACCCCTAGCTCTTAGTGGGGAATGGTCAAACTGAAACAGAGGGGTCATTTTTCCCCTCCAGTATCGCCTTGCACACCTTCCGTAAAATAGACTCATCTAAAAGAGGGTGTTTCCCAAGTCTCATCTCGTGGTGGGTTTATAATATGCAGGAAGAGAGACAGCTCTGCCCTTGTGATTTGGTCAATAGAGGATTTCCACATTCCAAGAAATAAGGGGGACTGGACAATGTGTGGCAACGTTCACTCGTCTCCAAAGTGAAAGAAAAAAAGAAGTTCAAGCATGTGCGAGTGAGCAGTCTGGACAGTGGACTCGAGACATCGATAAAGAGAGGTCGTGTTTTATGAGCATGAGAGATGTGGAGTATGAATCGCTCACTCCTGTTGGAATGTTCGAAGCATAGATATGTTTATAAAAAGTGAGAGTGTCTCTCTATTAGTGGTACATTTATTATTGCATATTTCATCTTAATTTTAGTTGTTCTAATAAAGAACTTTGGTAAGAAAAATGTGTTATTTTTGAACGATTATTCTACATGAGCTAAAAGTGAAAAAGCTCTGGCCCACTACATCACAACACTTTTCACTACACTCATCTACAAAGAAATAAGTAAAAAAAATTCTGCGTGCCTGTTAGTATGCATTTACTACCAACCCTTGAGATGGAAGTATTGATATGGTACAGCAACTTTGGCGAGGAATGTGTTTTATGGCGGGTGTTCTTTTTTTCACTTGACTGCCCCTCCTCTTTCAAAAATCGAAATTCTTAAAATTAAACTATTTTATTTTTGAAAGGTCCTAATTAAAGAATTTTATTTTAATTTGAAAAAAAAACAAAAAAAACCCAAAATACATGCTAATCAATAACTTGAACTTGTGTAAGAAACTGCATTGATTTAAAAAAAAAAAAGTTATTTTAGAGATAATGTAAACTGTACTTATATAGCCCAGTAGTTAGGGAGTTGAATTCGGAATTAATTAGGGGAAAGCTGGAAATTGTTTCAATCCCTTCTGTTTAGGTCTAGAATGAATATGCTATGTTTTTTCCCTCGTACTAGGTGAGCGTTAGGAAATATGTATAGATTTATAGTCAAAAAACACGGTTTTTTGCATACCATAACAATATCTCAAAACAACTAACTCTGTCAAAAACATTGTCAATGCAAATGTTGTAGAGCTTAAAATTCTGAGTAAAATGAGTACCTACACTTAATATTTTTGTTGAACATTAAGGTCACAATTCTACTTTAAAATTTTAGACCCGTGCTCAGGGGGTTGAACTCTGAATTAATTTGGAGAAAACTGGAGATTGTTTTAATCCCTTCAGTTTAGGTCTAAAATGAACATACTATGTTTTCTTCCTTGTACTTGGGTGAATGTTAGAAGATATGTACATATTTATTTTCGAAAAATACGTTTTTTTTTAATTACCTTAACAATATCTCAAAACAGCTAACTCTATAAAAAATATTGTCAATACAAATGTTGTTGAGCTTAAAATTCTGAATAAAATAAGTACCATCATTAATATTTTTGTTCAACATTAAGATCGCAATTCTATTTCAAAATTTTGCCTTAATCGCTAATCAAGAGCTGAAAGCCAGGAGAGACCAAATTAACTTAACAATATCTCAAAACAGCTAACTACATCAATAACATTCTCCATACAAAAGTTGTAGAGCCTAAAATTCTGAATAAAATGAGTACCTACACTTAATATTTTTGTCAATTTTGAGATATTGTTAAGTTAACTTGGTCTCTCCTGGCTTCAAGCTCTTGATTTGAAAAATTTTTGAAATAGAATTGCGACCTTAATGTTGAGCAAAAATATTAATGATGGTACTCATTTTATTCAGAATTTTAAGCTCTACAACATTAGTATTGAGAATGTTTTTTTATAGAGTTAGCTATTTTGAGATATGGTTAAGGTAATTAAAAAAAAGTGTTTTTCGAAAATAAATATGTACATATTTTGTAGCATTCACCCAAGTACGAGGAAGAAAACATAGTACGTTCATTTTAGACCTGAAGGGATTAAAACAATTTTCAGTTTTCTCCAAATTAATTCTGATTTCAACCCCCTGAGCACGGGTCTAAAACTTTAAAGTAGAATTGTGACCGTAATGTTCAACAAAAATATTAAGTGTAGGTACTCATTTTACTCAGAATTTTAAGCTCTACAACATTTGCATTGATAATGTTTTTGACAGAGTTTAGCTGTCTGTTTTGAGATATTGTTATGGAATTTTAAAAAATGTGTTTTTTGACTATAAATCTGTACATATTTTCTAACGCTCACGTAGTACAAGAGGGAAAACTTAGCATATTCATTCTAGACCTAAACTAAATGGATTAAAACAATTTCCAGCTTTCCCCTAATTAATTCCGAATTCGGCCTTTTTTTTCCTCCCCTACAACTAGGCTATTACAAGAAAAACACATTTAAAGTTTTTGATCGGTCCTTTTGTGAGTCTTGACGAAACAGATGTTGCAGAGGTGTCGCTATGGGGGGGAAGCCTCCTCCTCCAATATAGGTGAACTTGGGAAATTCTAGATTTTTGAAACCCTTTTTCTGTTTTAAAATAAAAAGTAAAAAAAAAAAATAATAAAAACTTTTTTTGTTTTGCTGACTAACTTTCTGAGTTCTGTAACAGTAAACGAGTTAAATTTTCAAAAGAAATACAGAAAGCAGCTAGACTCAATTTGTCATTGTGTTTTTCTATGCTATGGAAATATCATACATCTACCAGACCTGAATTTCTCTACTTTTGTACATCAACAGTGTCTTTGATCTATTTCCTCCAAAAATTTGTTCCTTTCTCAAAAATCTCAAGACAATGAGGCTATTTTCATATGAAGTACGATTACGACTCGTACACAGTAGAAGACAAAAACTTTCATTAAATGAACCAATAATTATAATTTTTATGTTTTTAGTTTTTTCTTTGGAAATTTTTTTTTCTTGCACACAGAATATCCACAGATTGAACTTTGTGGGGAAAAAAAAGGCTGAACTGCCATTCCTGGCAAAGATAGCTATTTTTCAAACTATCAAAAGTAAAAAATTCGCCATTATTATTAACTGAATTATAGAATCTGATTTTCTATATTTAGATGCTAAATTTATTAAACTAAAATCAAAGCATATTTTTATAATTTTTAATATTTCTTTAATTTTCTTTCTTTAAATGCCAATAAAACCACTTGAATTTTAAAAGTAACCTCCATGCTGGTTCAGGTGGGTGATCCTTTACAAAAATGTCATTTTTGGCGTGTTTTGGAAAAAAATTGCCAAGTTCATTCTGCAGACCTATAACACATCTGCTCCGTCTTGACACCTATCTATTAAAAAGGTTTAAATATGAGTCAGAAAGCAACCTTGGGGGCCTATTCTAAAGGACTAGAAAAAATACAAAAAAAATTATTTTTTAAACTTTTCAGGAGAACCTCCTATTAAAAATAAGGTGTCAAAAATCGATGAATTTATTTCATTTCAATGCCATGTTTGAGCATCCCTTTTTAAAAGAAGAGTAGAAGATGATTTAAGAGATCCCTGCAGCAATTCTATGCTTATTCTTAACCTTCCGACTGTCTTGGAAAAGGGCAAAAAATTGTATTGTTGTTTTAAATGATTCTTTGAACATTTTATATAAAAAAAACTTGATAACGAATCTGAATGCAATCGTTGGAGGTATTAATCATTGATTCAATGCATTAAATCAATAGAATTACTTTAAATATTGCAGTGAAAGCTGGAGCTTAGTGAACGTATTAACACGGGCTTGTGAGTGATTTTCTTTTAATAGATTGTTTGTGCAGTTCTCCTGTCGACCCATTTTGATTTCAAATAACATTAGGGTGTCACTTCAAATACTGAATAGAACAATTAAACTGCTCAGTGTAATCTATGATTTTACACTTTAATTAACAAAATTATAATGAGTTAGTATCCTACAATAATGCTATAGACATTAATAGGGTAATAATTATGTAAAACTTTATTAAATACTAGTGATATTTAACATTCATTACAATTATTACCCACTGCATTTAATATTAAATAACTTCAAATTGATAGTTATTAAACAATTAACTCTGTCATTAGGAACCTATTATACATTTTTATGCTTTGATTATTAAAATGATAATTAATAATGTAGTGTTCATTTTAGAAAGAAAAAGGTGGGAGAATGCTAGTTCCAAAAAAGGACACTATTTCATGAGGGTAATGATGTAACAAAAAAAAAAAAAAAAAAAAAAAAAAGAAGAAGAATGTTTAGTATGATAAATAAAGTGTTCTTAATTTTTGATAATTTTAAGAATCACAAATATAAAAATACAATTAAATAACATCCTGTTTTAATAATATCCTGTTTTTTCTAAAGAAATAAAGTTTTATTATTTTTGCAAGATCTTGGGCACATGAGTTGAGAAATACAGTAAACTCCTGACTCTCCAGCCCTCTGTACTATCCGGCCTAGTAAAAAAAATGAGGAATGTTGTAAACGGCCGAGACAGGCAGGCTTCCGTCCGTAGGAAAGTGTTAACTCGGCAAGAAGGGATTGCCGAATGCAATGACAGGGAAGTGGGGTTAATGTTTGATAACCTGTTTCATCAGTTAACAAATGCAGTCGTTATTTTCCGCTTGTCCTGGTTACTTTCGTAGAGTCTTTTAGTATGTTCCGTGCTTATTTATAGAAGATTAACGAAATAGGTGTTAAACAAAAAAAGGTTGTAGTGACTCTATGGAGGAGAAACTACGCGTTAGCAGTAGGAATCGACGCCAGCTGATACTATCGGCTTGCGTAGAGGGAGGAACATTGCGTCGCAGAAGAGGGCTAACAGGGAGAAGCAGTCATTTATAAGGACTCTTTCTAAAAATAAAAACAAAGTTTTGACACTTTTGTCTCATGCACCATTTTTGTATATTTAAAAACTTTTGATATTGGTGCAATCATTTAATAAACAGTAAAATAATATTGACTCATTTTTTTAAGATTGAGGCTTACGTTTTACGCTAATGTTTTGCTTATTTTGAACTGTATGTATTGTATATATAAAGTTTATCTTAAAATGTGTGACATGCGTTTTCAATTTAAGGGGGGCGGCAGGAAGTAAGCCAATATTTATAGAACTCCGGCTTTTTTGTTATCTGGCCTAGCCTTCTGCCCCATGAGGCCGGATAGTCGGGAGTTTACTGTACTGTTGAATGGGGAAGTTTTTTTACAAGAAATCTCTGGCTACAACGACAGGTAAATTTCACTATTTTTTAAAAAGGCAGGGTGCATTTTGCCAATTTCAAAAGGGCACCCTTAAAAGAATGGCCTAGGAGAAACAGTAAGAAATGAATTAATAAAAACTGCAAATAAGTAATTTCATGAGTGAGTACTACAAATAACAAAACTAACAAACATCATTTGCAGCCCATTTTGCATTGGCACGTAGAAAAATTGTGAGTCACCAAAATCTAAACTGACACACATGTATGTGTATGCTAACCAAAAAAATTATGAAAATGAGTGAACGCCATTCATACACACATACACAATAAATGTAAGGAGAGCCCGTGATATCTGAAATCGTGAAAGTATTTATAGATCAGCATTATTACCTCTCAGTGGGGGATGATAATGAGTTTTCAATGGTTGTTTTATTTTTAAGAAAAGTCTTGTTGCCTTTTCAATCCCTAATTAGTTTTTTAATTTAGCATATATGAGTTACAAAGTGTGAAAAAAAACATTTATTCAACCAAAGAAGCTCTTGCTGTGTTTCTTTTTCTCTTATGCATTCACTTACAATTGAGCAGATGTCATTCTCTTTCATTCTTCTTTGACTCGAGATTGCCATTCATTTATTATTACAATTACAATAGTAGAACAAGAAACTAAGGCACTGACTATTTATTCTTTTACTTGCATAAATTTATTATTATTTTGTATAAAATAATGCATAAATTGATTACCTAAAGGAAATTGTGACATTGCAAATTATATTAAATATCATTTTTAAATGAAACTTTTGTGTTGGATAAAAACAATGTTTTTTACAAACTCAACTGTTTTTAAGTTTTTTACAATACTCAGTAATTAAGCTTAGAAACAATTATTTAAAGCTCTTTTTTTTTGTTTGTTTGTTTATTCATAAGTCAAAATACCTGTAGAAACTTTCAAATGAGGTTCGTCTTAGATATTAATACTTTTTTTGACATTTTAAACATTTAGATGATTTTTTAAAAAAAAATCAGTTTATTTAAATCACTGATTTAAATCAACTGATTAAAATCATTGACACCCTCTATAACAGTAATAAAAATACAAATAAAATGTCGAAATAAAAATCACTTGACATAAACACGTGTTGTCAAGTGAATATGACATTTACAATCAACCATGATTGGCATTGAATCTTACAATTTGGCGACAGTCATTGGGTCTACGGGATAACTAACAAGTATCGGTTGTTTTGATGTCCTTTAGTTGATCTTCCACTTTTCTTTAAAGTTTGATAATGTATTCTAACTGTTTTTATTCTTATTTTAGGAAATATGGAGAAGAACTCCGGTAAGTCTAAACTTTTTTTTTCTTCACAATTTATCTATATATATCCTAATTATCTGAGTCCAGATCATCTTAAATAATAAACTCAAATTGGCAAAGAGAAACAGGAGACATGTTGAATATCAATTATTTTTTTTAATTATTTAGAATTATTTTTTTAATTATTTAATTATTTTGCCTTAGTAGGATACTTTTCTGTTTATTAGCCAGGCCTTAATATCACCTACAACCAACATTTTTTTTTTATTTATTTTATTTTATTTTTTTTTTGGCAAGGACACATCATGCCATCCTTTTTAAGAAATACATATCGGAAAAAATTTTTTACAAAAACCTTTGAAAAATAAAAAGAATCTGTACTTATTTTATTTAAAATAGAAAACGAAAAAATATGTGAAATTGGGAACATTTAATTTAAACAGCAAAGCTGCATTTTTAATGTAGCTATGCAGAAAAATAATCTGTTTTGCTTATTTTAAGAAAACTTTTTTTTCCTCCACAAAGTTGCATGAGAAAGGTGCTTTTTTCTGGAAAAAAAAAAAATATTATGGCTTACTCCTTTGTTGTAAACTAAATAAGCAAGCATTGTATTTCAGATATCTGCATGAAGTATGACAAGGCATGCAAAAGATAATGATTGAAACGCTTAGGTAACGGAAAAGTACTATAATGTAATACAAATGTATCAATAGATTAATAGGTACTTCTCCATTATCCTGTCAACCACTTTCCATTAACGGAAAACTATAGGATTTAATATAAAAAATGCGACGTCAGATGCGCTTACACGTCTTTTCTATGTTATCGAGTGATTTTTAATTTGTCTCTATCCTTAGTGATGTTTTACTGATTTATGAATTATTTTGTTAATTAAAATAACGTCCTTAAAGGGATGTAGTGGAGGGTATACCTTCAGGATTTTTAAGGGAACACCCTCTGTTTCTCAAATAAAGTTATAGCATATATTCTTTAGGGTATACCCTCGGCCTAGAGCACATATCCTCTGTTTTGTTACAACCACACCAGTGGGTGATGTCATAATATTATAGGAGAAAAAACAGGTTGCATGCAATAGATCCGTTTCAACGGTTATCACAAGCAATCATCAGCCAATCATGAAGAAAAATGTCAATATCCATGATTTGTTTGTTTTTTATAATAGAGTGTTTTATGTAGCATTTTATTGTTTAAAGTGACTGATAGTTGGCACTTTAGTGCATCCAGCTTTTTCAAATTTCTTGTAATTTTTGTATCGTTTCAGTCTTTATTCCTACAACAACAAAAATCCCTTGTCAAAAGTGTATTGGATAAATGTAGCTTAATTTTTCCATTTTTGAATAAAATAACTATTGTGCATGTAATCTTTTTATTTATCAATACATTGACATAACAATAAGCATTTATTTGCATACTTTTCCATTACAGCAACAAAATGCCAAAAGATAGGCTTTATTGCAACTCTGATCATGCAAGGGATTTTTATCGCAGACCGTGCCAAACATTGTGATTTGCTGTTTATTGAATGTGAATTATTTTTATATTTAATCCTAATCCCAAAAAACATTTTAATTTGCTATTTAAAATTGAATGTATTTATTATTAGGTTATAACTTATATTTTTTACTGACACTGAGATAGATTTTACCATTTGGCAGTTACTTCATGAAGAGGAAGTTACCATAAAATTGTTTCAGGACTTGGTGCATCTACATATTTAAAACGCTAAGTGTTTTCTTTCGACAGTCCATGAGAAGAAACTACTGCATCCAATTACACCAATATTTTTTTAAGTGAAAGATATTTGGCCACAGATTTGTTATCGTACATTCATTTATTCAAATATTTTATTAATTAGCCGCAGGGTTCGTTGATATATATCAATGGATATATATCTTGATATATATCATGATATATATCCGATATTTATTTTCAAAATATCAAGGTTTTTGATATTTTCGATATTTTCATACATTTGATGTTTATTTTCAAAGTATCAAGTTTTTGATATTTTCGAAATTTTCTTATATGTGATAGTTAATTTCAAAATATTTTCAGCCAAAAGAAGTGTAAATGAACTCTTCAACTGTTATTGAAAATTAGCCCATCTGTAAATAAATAACTAAAAAAAGCTCACAAAATACTCTCTGCCCTCCAAAAGCTATTTTTTTACTGTACCTGCAACTTTTCCATTCCTATCATAAGAAATCTGTCTTTGAACAATACCTGATATTGATTCTATTTTTAGGCTGCACCTGCTAGAGTGGGATAACGGAGTTAATTGAAGATTGGATTTTAGCAAAAAAATCACAATTTTCTAACTTTATGTTTGAAACTGAATACTTAAATGTTGAACCAATAATTTGATTTGATAATATTAACTTTGAACAGCCCACGAAAGATAATTTAACTAATCAGTTGTTTACAACTTTCCTTCAACATCTGTATTAGAAAGAATCTTAGCTAGTTTTGGTTTAATTTAGCCTAAACTGAGCAAAAAAATTAAAAAGACATCACCGGACAAATTTAAAAGCAAAATTCAATAAGCTTAATGCACTGAAAAGCGGGAAGGGTTGAGTTTGGGGCCCTGAAGCCGTCAGACAACCGTTGAGGCTTTGAACTTAAGTCATTTTATTCTGTTATGAATTTTTAGTTTTCCACTAAAAATCTTCACTCATAAAAATGTAAAAACTTATTGCAATTAAAACTTATCTTAGGATAGAAAAAACTCATGTTTTAACGAACAATTCTAAGCATCTAATTTGGAACTAAGGGTGGGAATTTTAGGACTTAAAATGAAATATTTTATTGCGAAATACAAATAATGATGGCTATTTTCTAATATTGATCATCCCATTATAAATTCTCATTTCAGTAGCAGCGAGCTTTTACATTGTATCTTCCTTTTAAATAGCATTAATGCTCTAAAATCTGTTGAATGCTTTAACAAAATGAAATACCTATTCAATACAAGAATATCAGATTAAAAAGGTGATAAGGTACTGTTAGGGAATGAAAAAGCAGACAAACTTGAATTCGTGTTCAAATTCTTCAATAGGAAAAAATAAGCTTTATTTTGTAATTCAAAATTTGTTGTTTAAAAAATATACTTTTTTTTATAAACTTGAAACTGTGTTAGTGAAAAGCAACTTTTGAACTGTACAGAAAATTGTGTTTTATATTATTTGATCATCAATTTTGTAAGAAAAAAATGTCATTTTGAATATTGTTTTACAGTAGACTCTCTCAAATCCGCACAGCTTGGGACCAGAGGTTGTGCAGATTTTAGAATTTTGCAGATTTCTGGTCATTGATTTGTTTACATTTTTAAAACAGTAATTTGAATGTAATAATTCAATCAAAATTATAATGAATGCTTGCAATATAGTTAAATATAATAAGTAAAGTAATAAACTAAAATAATAAAAAGTAAGATAATTTTAAAAATGATTAAATTATTAAAAGTAAAGGTCAAATAAATAATTCTTAATGTATAATTAAATATGCATAATAAAGATAAGATACGCTTTTCTTGAATTATTCAATGAAACTTTCCTCTTAAAGGTAACTTATTAATTCACATCAAAATTATAAAGTAAGGAAGTTTTATTTCAGGTTTAGCCAGTCTTAACCAAAAAAGTTTGATTAATACGTAATTTGGTAAAAAGATTGTGATTACTAGCTATATATCAACAATATCTTGATTTTTTTTAAAAGAAAAAAATTTATACTTCCTTCATGGAAAAGCACAAGTTCAGTCATATTACCAAGAACTACATATTAAAATACATACAAAATAATATAAAACTGAAAAATTATGTAATTTTGCCCTTACATCTGAACTAAAAGTTTCATTGTTTACATCAATTATGATGTGCGGATTTTAGGCGTTTGTGGATTTTAGGGTTGCGTATTTGAGGGAGTCTGCTGTATTATGTTTTCATTCCGTAATATGTTTTATGTAATATGAATTGTTTTGTGTAATATGTAATATGTTTTAGATTTCAAGTTATATTAAGTCTAAAAACATTTATAATCAGCCTTAATCTGACAATTTCGAAAATATCGGATATATATCGAAAATATCGGATATATATCAAAATATCGGATATTTTCGATATTTTCGAAAATATCATGATATTTACGAACCCTGATTAGCCGTAATTTTAAATTAAAATTCTACAGTTGCGCATGCGCACTGTAAAGTACAAGACTACCTTTGGAGTGATGCGCTGCACATGCGCAGAGATGCTCGCTCAGTTGAACTATCATATCACAGGTCGAAGTTGTTTTAAGTTCGTCTGCTATTTGATCTTACTGTAAACAAGCTTTTCTTTCTTTCACAAAGTTAATATTATTTGGCTCTTTCAGCATTATTAACAATTCAAAAATTTATTGTGCGTATATCAAGAGCTAGATACAGTTTATTCCGGGGGTGTCATATTGTTTTGGTCATATTACACACAGAAGTTAAACACAGTGATTTCAGGCTAAAAATTATGAACTGTGATCCGTCTTATGAATTGCCAATATTTAGACACAAAGGAAACTAGCATATTAAGTTTGTAGCTATTTCTCTGAAAAAATAAAATATCATAAACTGTTTCTGAAAAATCATAACTCAAATTCGAGACATTCGTATGCGTCAACTGTTTTTCGAACCTCTTCAATTTAGAAGGAAGTTAAATGAGTTCCCGCTAGTGTAGCGGGTTAACGCAGCACTTTATAGCTCTGAATTTTTGTAGAGGATGCAGGTTCGAACCCAAGCATGACAAAATGTGTAATATTTTTGTCGATAATTCATTTCAATAATGACATATTTTATTAGGAAGAGAAGTTATAGGATTTTTATTTTTTTGTTATTATTATTTGAATGCTTTACAATTAAATAAAATTTATCACTCTATAATATTTTGAAAAAATAATGATTTTATATTTAAAATATTTAAACTAAAATATTTTGCATGTAATTATCAATTAAATAAATTGAGCTGATCTAAAATTATCGTTATATTTTCTGACCATTATCAAGAATATATATGTGTGTGTGTCAGAAAGAAAAGTTTGTCATTCATTTGCGTAAAAAATAAAACGGTAAGAAAAAAAATATTCTTATAAGAGCTATAAAAGAAACTACCTTGATATCCAGGTTTAATATTTAAAAAATGTAAAATAAAATTCAAGTAAAAAAAAAAATATATTATAAATCGTTAGCTGCATCAAGTTTCAAATTTAGGTTTTTAGAGAATGAGACAGATAAAAATGAAATTCATGGCAGCTTTTAATGTCCGTGTAGTTTTAATAAATACTAGCTGACCCGCCCGGCGTTGCCCGGGTCCATGGTAATATTTATAAAGAAACCTTTAATTTATATGATTTCATATGTAACTCGATTTTGTCTGAAATACGTACCCACTCACAGTGTGAAATCATGTTTTTAGAAAGCGCATTTAAAGTTTTTATTTCGTAAAATTTATTAGAAATATTCAACCTCCTCAAAAATCTCTCGATTTATACATTGTACCTTCCTTAACACGTTCACGCCGGCGCGGTGGGTCACAGTCGATTGTCTCAGAGTTGTCAAGTCTCTGGCTTTTTGCACACCACTGTTATTTTAGAGAAAATGTTGTTCTTTTAAATTGCCCAATTGTTCTAATTAAATAAAACATTTTCTGTATTAAAATACTGGTATCCAAAAAGCCGGAGACTTGGCAACTCTGAGACAGTCGAGTGTGACCCACCACGCCAGCGTGAACGTGTTAATTTCAATATTGAAAGACATTATTTTTCTTTAGGTTACCTAAACTTACATGTCCGTTTTTTAAATAAAAACTTCTTGTTTGAGAACTGAAATTAAAAAAAAAACAGTGATATCTGCACTTCCAATGATCGTACAAAGAAAACAAAAACAGTTTTGGATAGCTAAATGAACAGTCTTTCATATGAAACAATAAAAATAATATGCTACATTTGCCGAGAGTTGGTTATTTAAACGTACTGGGATATTGTAAGCAGGCAAGGAACGTTGAAAATAAGCAAATTTGCTTGAATTAATAAAAAATAACTCTAAAAATAATTTTATCTTGAAATATTCCTTTAATGAATAAGGCCTGACTCATTTGAAACTAGTCTGGTCTGAAGCCGATTAACATTGAGTAACTACTTTCTTCCTTTAATGTTCACCTATTATGAAATACCGAAAACACTTAATGTCAATTTTTTTTCGCCAAGCCTTATCAAATTTTCAATGAACAGTTGCTGTCTTGTTTTTCAAAAACCCGAGTGTTCATTTCGAAAACAGGAAATTGTATAAAAAATTAGAACTCTCAAATGCGACAGTAAGGTACAAACTTGAGAAAAGTTTGCAAACGAAATATCCAGTTAATTGTAGTAAAAAATTTCGGCTATAAGAAAATTTTTTATTTCCTTTTTTTCTCAGTGTTTTAATTATTTTAAATCACTTGAGAAGAATAAAGTTCATTTTTAATTTCAAAATCACCAGAGAAAAATAATATTTAGTTAATTAAATTTGAAAATCCAGGGAGGGGCAATGTCCTTCCTCTGCACTGCCCCTTTGCCAGTGCCCATGGATGAATGATACATCATGTGGCATAAGCACATAACTTTATTTTTCACTTTCAGTACAAAAAATCAGGGCCAGCTATAGGAAATTTAATTGAAATATTTAATAGGAAAATTTAATATAATAATAATTTCATTTCAAAACAGGCATTCAATATAGCAGTATTAAAATATAGATTTCTTCCGCAAATTGACAGCCAAATACTTTGTTGTAGGAAATTAAAATTGAATGTTGCTTGCTGAATAAAATAGTCTCATGTAAACACATTAAAAAGCATTAAGTAAAGTGTCTAAATATATTGTAACTTTACAAAAAGTAATGATATCTAACAAAAACATAGCTGTGAAAAAAGGGAGCCAAGTTCTGTAAAGACAATGGCAAGAAAAGAAGTGATATCTAAGTGGGTGCCAAGTTCAAATAAAATTCACTCAAACTTACCTACTGAAGTATTATAGCATTTTTTAAATTGTTTAGAAATAAAAATTATTGATAGCTTATTCATAATAAATCTAGAACTTGGCAAGTTTCTGATAAATGTTATGCCTAACAATTTCATGTCTTAATAAAATGATGATGTTAATATTAATAACAATGTCATTATAAAAAAATTAATATAGTTATTATTATAAACAAATGACTCATGTTAAAGATTTGATAAACCAATAAATACCAGGGTTGTTTGGTTTAAACCACTCTGGTTTAAACCAAATGTTTTTTTTTTTTAAAAACCATGCTGGTTTTTTTTCATTTGGTTTTTTTCTCTTTTTCCCTATTGTTTTCATTTATTTTACACATTATTGAAAAATGCAAAATCCAAGTTACGCAGAAGCTACAAGCAAAACTTTAGAAAAATGATGAATTAATAAACTTGTAAAGTGACAAACATTTTTAGTCAATCAAACTTTTCGTATAAACTTTAAATCTACATGGCAAAAACTAATTTTTCTAAAATTAGCTGGGAAAAAAAAAAAAAAAAAAAAAAAAAAAAAAAAACGTAGTTAGCTTTCTTTCTTCTTCTTTTTCAAGCCTTTTATTTTTAAAAATAGCCAAAATGGCAGATTTGAGCTAAAAATACACTTTTACTACTTAGATTGCTTGATTAGTGAAGATTTACTAAGGATTACATTATGCCTCAATGATGACATAATCATAAATAATTCTCTCCATTGGTTACTCTTTGTTCTGTATGCTAATGAAGGATTGGCTGTGAGTTTTCTTTGTTATATCATGGCTATTGGGTTTAGTAAGCTTTTGTTTTTCTTGCATTCCTACATTGGGATTGGGGTTTTGCATTATGATTTATTTTATTCTGTTACCAGCAGGGTTACCATGGTTTAAATCAATTGGTTAACCAACTGGTTTTTTAGAAAAAATCTAATATAATATTTTCTCATTTTTGTAATTTAAGTGTTTCAAATTATTGGATATAAATAATTTCTACTTTTAACCAGGGATGTAGTGGAGGGTATACGCAGGTATATGACATATACCTTCTGAATTTTTTTAAGATTGATAACTTTTATAAATCTACTTTCCATTTTAAGATCAATGATTTCAGTAGGTCTAAAAAGCTGGTAAATAGGTATTTCTGTTTATTTTACTGTTGCCTTTTTTACCTGGCAGTTTCTGAGAAGTGTCAAATGACAATATAAAATACTACTTCTTGAAACGTGTAAAGACTCTAAATTCAAATCATTCCAGGAATTCTTTATAAAAAGCTTAAAAGCTCTACTTTCAATAAAAGATAATTGTTTATGGAGACAGAAAAGATAATTGTTTATGTTTTAACAGAAAAATCAGATATCTCAGATTGCAAATATTTCAAAGAAATGATTTTGAATAGCCATGGGAAATTATATTGTATTTATGAAACTACACCTTATATTTATTTATAGTACTATAGTAATCAAAAATTCTGGTGTCAATGTGGCAATCAAATTCTGGTGTCAATGTGGCATTTTGCAGTTAAAATTAGGTGGGATATATTTTATTCCATCGCCCTTCAAGGGGAAGGAGCTCACTCAAATGAAGGCTTCCAAACATGAAATAACAAGTTTTGATATAATAATGTCATTAATAAAAATAAATGACTCGTAGGTAAAAACTTGCCAAGTTCTAGATTTATTATTAATATGCTATCAATAATTTTTATTTCTAAACAATTTAAAAAATGCTATAATGCTTCAGTAGGTAAGTTTGAGTGAATTTTATTTGAACTTGGCACCCGGTTAGATATCACTTCTTTTCTTGCCATTGTCATTACAGAACTTGGCTCCCTTTTTTCACAGTTATGTTTTTGTTAGATAATATATACTAAATTATATTATTTTAGTATATTTATTAAATCCAGGCTTTTTTGCAAGTTTTTGCCACTGTCCTGGCAGAAATACCATGTTGCTGGCAAATTACCCAACCCTAGATGGAACCATTATAATATCTCTATACTATTTGAATATTCCTTATGTTATTATTTCTCTTCCCCATTTCTGTGTGTGCCTAAACTTTTGAGACAGTTCATCCTGTTCAAGGAATAGAAACTGCAATTTCTGGAATCCGTACGGGGCGGACTGCTGAAGTCACTTCCATATTATTTTTTGATACATAGCAAAAATCCTTTAATCCTTGAGCCATACTTTTTTATTTCTTATTAACCATTTGGAAAAATGGTTATTGTCCTCTGTCAGGGTAGGAAATCAAAAACACATCTGAAGCGTTTTATGGGTTGAATCCGCATTTTATCCGTTTTCTGATGGGTCTATACAGTAATCCGTATTTTCCCTTTACTTTCAACAGAGATGGATACTTCTGTTGCCACTATGACAAAAAAAATAACAAAAACTACAAAAAATAATAATAATAATAACTCAGCAACAAATTGAGATACAACTTTCAAACAAATTGCATTTAAAAGTACATTTTTTTCTCTATACGACGGTGTAAAAAGTAATAGTGTGGTATGTTTAGAAGTTTAAAAATAAAATTTCATTTAAAATGGGTCCAGGAATATTAATGTTTAATCCATGACGTATGTAATGGATGACCAGCTCCATAGAAGTTTAAAAATTTACAGTGCCGAAAAATGTAATCTATGGCGTACATAATGTAGGATCCACTCCATGCGATTTTTTCTGTCTTAAATTTTAGTCTTTGAAAAAATCATTTTCCAAATGGTCGTTGTAATTTGTTAAATTGCATCTAATTTTTTTTTCTTTTCTTTTCTTTATGAATCTTTATCAAGATCAGCCTGTCGCACTTCTTCACATTGTAAACTGATGTTATGGAAGCTCACAATTTCTTGAGCCAGATCTGCATACCATAGAGATGAGTTTAGGCTCTTTTTTTTTTCCTTCACTTAATTTTCTTTTATTTGAATGCTTTCCCTACACCTTTTCTTAATGTCTCAATCCAGGATAGACAAAGAAAATTGCATCCTTTTTTGCTAATGTCTTCACTAGCAAAACAACAGAAAACAATTATAACTTTGTAGTTTTGGCCTGAAGAAATTTATTAAATAGAAATGAGTCTTTGTAATTGAGATATTTCTTGTATTTCCGAGAAAATGCCATTGAAAAGATAATACCTCCATTCAGGTACACCTACTCATAGTGCACCCTGTTTCATTTCTCTTCCAGCGCTTCCCGCTACCGAGGGGTTCCTGTACTTTTTATTCCCGGGAATGCAGGCAGTCATCGGCAAGTGCGTTCCCTGGCATCGGTGGCCCTCAGAATGAGCCAGTCTCAACAGACAAGTCTGCATTTTAATTTTTTCGCCATCGATTTCAATGAAGTAATTAGCCCCTTTAATTTAAACCAAATAACACATTAATACTTCAGCTCATGAAGATTTCTTCTTTTAGTAGCTAGCATCTACTAAAAGTAGATCATAGTAGAGTCCCTCAAATCCGCACGTCATGAAACTTTCAGTTCAGATGTAGGGTCAAAATGACAGAATTTTCCAGTTTTATATCATTCCGTAAGTATTTTAATATGTAATTCTCAATAATGTGGCTGAACACGTGGTTTTTCATGAAAAAAACATAAATTTATGGTACTTTTCGGTTAGCCGGGTGCCAGTGTTATAATCTACATATATGTATTAGAGATGCAACGATTATTCGGCCGAATATGAAGTCCATTATTCGGCCTTGGCTGAATAATTTTGTAAGAAATATTTTTATATTTACACAGTGAAACTTTTTAATTTGACAGTTTATATTCATCATGTATAATGAAAATTTTACTTGAAATTAATTAAGACATTTTTTTCCTCCTTAACTTTCATACCCTGAATGGGTTTTATCAACCCATTTTTACATAAAAGGGTAATTTAGGAATCATGTTAAAAGTTTTATACCGTATCAATAAAAAAAAAAAAGTATCTGTAATAAGCTCCATAATCTGTTAAATTTCAAATTAATCTATTCAAAAGTGTCCTAAGAGAGACGCACTAAGCAAATTCTAACTGTTTTAAGCATAATGGGGAGTTTAATATTTATCCCTTATATAAAAAAAAATATTTATTTCAATATTGGTACTTTTCGGTTATCTATGCATATATATTTACATACATATATGTATATATGCATATGTATATATATACATTTGTTGTATATATACAAACATATACATATGTATATATACATATGCATATATACATATATGTATGTAAATACATATGCATAGATAACACTGGCGCCCGGCTAACCAAAAAGTACCTCAATATTTTTAATTAGACCTATAAAGAACATAAATATATACAATAGATTAGATATAGATGTATGTATAAAATATTTAAGTCGTATATGCTGCAATACTTTTTTTTTTTTTTTTTTTTTGAGTAAAATGCGCTTAAAAATTAAACAAAATTTAAGTGATTTTTTTAAGTGTGTTACTATTTCTTATTAAATAATGAAAGAAATGTAAATACTAAATTCTTTTAGTTAGTATGTATGTATGTATGTATATATGTTTTACATCACTATTTAATTTAGATTTCCTTTCATCTGAAACTTGAAATTTATGTTTTAAGTACTTTTAGAATTTTGTGATTATTTTTAAATGTAGCAGTAACAACATGCATAATATCTATTAAATTGTAACAATACAGTATACCTAAGATACTACATAGCCAATATTTGGAAATTTATATCTAATTTGCTTTTCCTTACAGATATTTCCTTTCTCTGAATCTGAAATTCACTATACACTTCTTAATAGTGCTGTCTGCTGCCATAGCAAAACAATACATGTTTTTTTTTTTTAATTGTGAGCTTTATAAACTCTACACTGGTTTCTTTCCACCATTTTAGAGGACATTCCTTTCTATCAGTAGTTTTTCTTAAGATGCAAAGATTTATTATTTTTTTTATTTTTCATCTGAAAGTTGAAATTTATGTCTTCTAGTATTTTTAAAATTTTGTCATTATTTTGAAATGTAACAAGAACATACATAATATCTACTAAAATGCAATTAGATAGTACCTACCTGATGAGGAACTTTTGCTTTTTTTAGGCCGAATTATATTAAAGACACAAATTTTAGGCCGAACATTAATATTTTTTCAGAATAAAATAATGTTATAAAATATAAAAAAAATTGCATATCAATAATTGTTTAAAAAGATATATTTTGTTTTTAGACAAAAATGAGTTGATTATTCGGCGGCCGAATAATTGGTATTTGGTTATTCGGCCAAACCACTATTTGTTGCATCACTAATATGTATGTATAATACTGGCGCCTATATAACTGAGAAGTACCCAATTTATTTCTGAAAAAAGTCAAGGCATTGCTGACATCACGGGTCATCATGATCTTTTTACCCAATATACTCCTATTTATGTGTTCAACAAGCTGTTTTGGTTATTGAGACTCGCTAAACCTGAAATAAAACGGCACAGATGTCCTCTATGCCCCTATTGGCGCGATTTTTTTCTGACGCCCATGTCTTATATGCAACGTGTACTTAATGGGTGCCAAAGTGGTGCTTGATAGGGTCACCCAGATGATGTTGTTTATGCTGTTTATGTTTTTGTGAAATTGGCATTGGAAAAAATTTTGTTCATAGGGGGCTGTATAGGACATGACATCTGTGCCAATAAAACTTCCTTACTCTCTGATTTGGATGTGAATGAGTCGGGAGCTGAGGAAAGTTTCATTGCATCCTTCAAGGAAGGAAGAGGTACCTCCTCTTTAAGGATGCATTATTCATCATTTACTTTTAATAATTGAATTTTAAAAAGTATCATATCATTTTAGTTTATTATTTTACTGTGCCATTATTATAATTTTGATTGTATGATGACATTCAAATGGCTGTTTAAACAAAGCCACGAGCAGAAATGTGCACAACCTCGATCTGAGGGAGTTTACTATGATCTCCTTTTATGGTAGGCAGCTTTTCATGTTTATGTTCCTAAATGACAAACAATGTTGAAATGAAATATTTTGGTTATCTTGTCATTTTTGGGGTATTCTGTGTATTTTATGTGCTCTAATTGAGTTATCCCGTCGACCCATTTCGCCAAATTGTACGTCATTTTTATTTGAAATAAATGAGTGTAACACGAATAAAGAGTCACACACGTGTCTCACTTGCTCAAAGTGAAGTGACATGGGACGTATTGGCTTTCAATCGCGATAGATTTTGGGTCGACGGGATAAACCAAAGTTTATGTTTTCAATCAAAGGAAGGAGTATGAATTTATAACGGATTATTCCAATATCAATGTATGCAATAATTCATGAAACTATTTACTCGGTATTGAACACTATGTCTACAAAATAGAGAAAAAGTTAAGAACAAAAACACTCCTAAAATAATTCCAGATTTATACAAATAAAAATAAGTTCTTTTCAAATATATAGGAAAGCAGAAAAGACTCTTGTTTCGGATAAAGAAACTGAAAATACAATAAATGTCATAAAAAAAATGAATAATTAAATGGATTGTATTTCAAATGAGGGTGCAAAAACACCAAACGTTCTACGTTATCAGTCGACAGGGCCATTTCTTTGACGACTCTCAATGGGGTCTGCCTCTGAAAATATACGTTCAGAATAAACAGGGGTTGAAGGTGTACATAAGAATTTTTTTACAAGGTTGCACATCATTGGAAAAGTTCCCCTCCCCCCTCCCCCACCCTGCAAATGGAGTGTCAATTTTACATAAGTCTTCTGTTAAGAAAGCCTGTATCTCCTTTTGTACCTCTATTTTTAGCTCACAGGCTATCAAAGCCTGAGAGCTAATGTGCCCGCCCGTTCTGTATGTATGTATGTACGTAATGCGATAACTCTTGATAGAAACATCCGATTTGCTTCAAAATTTTTTTCTAGGTTCATTGTGATAAGGCGCTTCCTTGTTGGGAGTTCATTGGTTAAGGATAAAGGGGGAAAAGGGCGGTTAGTCCACCCCCTTAATTCAGATAAATGGGTTTTTCATGCAGAATCATTCGATTTGCTCCGAATTTGGTATACCGGTTTATTATGTTAAGGAACTTCCCTGATTAGTTTTGGGGGTTCATTGGTTAAGGATAAAGGGGGGTTAGTCCACCCCCTTAATTCAGATAAATGGGTTTTTCATGAAGAATCATTCGATTTGCTCCGAATTTGATATACCGGTTTATTATGTTAAGGAACTTCCCTGATTAGTTTTGGAAGTTCATTGGTTAAGGATAAAGGGGGAAAAGGATGGTTAGTTCACCCCTTTTAATTCAGATAAATGGGTTTTTCATGAAGAATCATTCGATTTGCTCCAAATTTGATATACCGGTTTATTATGTTAAGGAACTTCCCTGATTAGTTTTGGAAGTTCATTGGTTAAGGATAAAGGGGGAAAAGGATGGTTAGTTCACCCCTTTTAATTCAGATAAATGGGTTTTTCATGAAGAATCATTCGATTTGCTCCAAATTTGATATACCGGTTTATTATGTTCAGGAACTTCCCTGATTAGTTTTGGAAGTTCATTGGTTAAGGATAAAGGGGGAAAAGGATGGTTAGTTCACCCCTTTTAATTCAGATAAATGGGTTTTTCATGAACAATCATTCGATTTGCTCCGAATTTGGTATACCGGTTTATTATGTTAAGGAACTTCCCTGATTAGTTTTGGGGGTTCATTGGTTAAGGATAAAGGGGGAAAAGGATGGTTAGTTCACCCCTTTTAATTCAGATAAATGGGTTTTTCATGAAGAATCATTCGATTTGCTCCAAATTTGATATACCGGTTTATTATGTTCAGGAACTTCCCTGATTAGTTTTGGAAGTTCATTGGTTAAGGATAAAGGGGGAAAAGGATGGTTAGTTCACCCCTTTTAATTCAGATAAATGGGTTTTTCATGAACAATCATTCGATTTGCTCCAAATTTGATATACCGGTTTATTATGTTCAGGAACTTCCCTGATTACTTTTGGGGGTTCATTGGTTAAGGATAAAGGGGGAAAAAGATGGTTAGTTCACCCCTTTTAATTCAGATAAATGGGTTTTTCATGCAGAATCATTCGATTTGCTCCAAATTTGATATACCGGTTTATTATGTTAAGGAACTTCCCTGATTAGTTTTGGAAGTTCATTGGTTAAGGATAAAGGGGGAAAAGGATGGTTAGTTCACCCCTTTTAATTCAGATAAATGGGTTTTTCATGAAGAATCATTCGATTTGCTCCAAATTTGATATACCGGTTTATTATGTTAAGGAACTTCCCTGATTAGTTTTGGGGGTTCATTGGTTAAGGATAAAGGGGGAAAAGGATGGTTAGTTCACCCCTTTTAATTCAGATAAATGGGTTTTTCATGAACAATCATTCGATTTGCTCCAAATTTGATATACCGGTTTATTATGTTAAGGAACTTCCCTGATTAGTTTTGGAAGTTCATTGGTTAAGGATAAAGGGGGAAAAAGATGGTTAGTTCACCCCTTTTAATTCAGATAAATGGGTTTTTCATGCAGAATCATTCGATTTGCTCCGAATTTGATATACCGGTTTATTATGTTAAGGAACTTCCCTGATTAGTTTTGGGGGTTCATTGGTTAAGGATAAAGGGGGGTTAGTCCACCCCCTTAATTCAGATAAATGGGTTTTTCATGAAGAATCATTCGATTTGCTCCGAATTTGATATACCGGTTTATTATGTTAAGGAACTTCCCTGATTAGTTTTGGAAGTTCATTGGTTAAGGATAAAGGGGGAAAAGGATGGTTAGTTCACCCCTTTTAATTCAGATAAATGGGTTTTTCATGAAGAATCATTCGATTTGCTCCAAATTTGATATACCGGTTTATTATGTTAAGGAACTTCCCTGATTAGTTTTGGAAGTTCATTGGTTAAGGATAAAGGGGGAAAAGGATGGTTAGTTCACCCCTTTTAATTCAGATAAATGGGTTTTTCATGAAGAATCATTCGATTTGCTCCAAATTTGATATACCGGTTTATTATGTTCAGGAACTTCCCTGATTAGTTTTGGAAGTTCATTGGTTAAGGATAAAGGGGGAAAAGGATGGTTAGTTCACCCCTTTTAATTCAGATAAATGGGTTTTTCATGAACAATCATTCGATTTGCTCCGAATTTGGTATACCGGTTTATTATGTTAAGGAACTTCCCTGATTAGTTTTGGGGGTTCATTGGTTAAGGATAAAGGGGGAAAAGGATGGTTAGTTCACCCCTTTTAATTCAGATAAATGGGTTTTTCATGAAGAATCATTCGATTTGCTCCAAATTTGATATACCGGTTTATTATGTTCAGGAACTTCCCTGATTAGTTTTGGAAGTTCATTGGTTAAGGATAAAGGGGGAAAAGGATGGTTAGTTCACCCCTTTTAATTCAGATAAATGGGTTTTTCATGAACAATCATTTGATTTGCTCCAAATTTATATACCGGTTTATTATGTTCAGGAACTTCCCTGATTACTTTTGGGGGTTCATTGGTTAAGGATAAAGGGGGAAAAAGATGGTTAGTTCACCCCTTTTAATTCAGATAAATGGGTTTTTCATGCAGAATCATTCGATTTGCTCCAAATTTGATATACCGGTTTATTATGTTAAGGAACTTCCCTGATTAGTTTTGGAAGTTCATTGGTTAAGGATAAAGGGGGAAAAGGATGGTTAGTTCACCCCTTTTAATTCAGATAAATGGGTTTTTCATGAAGAATCATTCGATTTGCTCCAAATTTGATATACCGGTTTATTATGTTCAGGAACTTCCCTGATTAGTTTTGGAAGTTCATTGGTTAAGGATAAAGGGGGAAAAGGATGGTTAGTTCACCCCTCTTAATTCAGATAAATGGGTTTTTCATGAACAATCATTCGATTTGCTCCAAATTTGATATACCGGTTTATTATGTTCAGGAACTTCCCTGATTACTTTTGGGGGTTCATTGGTTAAGGATAAAGGGGGAAAAAGATGGTTAGTTCACCCCTTTTAATTCAGATAAATGGGTTTTTCATGCAGAATCATTCGATTTGCTCCAAATTTGATATACCGGTTTATTATGTTAAGGAACTTCCCTGATTAGTTTTGGAAGTTCATTGGTTAAGGATAAAGGGGGAAAAGGATGGTTAGTTCACCCCTTTTAATTCAGATAAATGGGTTTTTCATGAAGAATCATTCGATTTGCTCCAAATTTGATATACCGGTTTATTATGTTAAGGAACTTCCCTGATTAGTTTTGGAAGTTCATTGGTTAAGGATAAAGGGGGAAAAAGATGGTTAGTTCACCCCTTTTAATTCAGATAAATGGGTTTTTCATGAACAATCATTCGATTTGCTCCAAATTTGATATACCGGTTTATTATGTTAAGGAACTTCCCTGATTAGTTTTGGGGGTTCATTGGTTAAGGATAAAGGGGGAAAAGGATGGTTAGTTCACCCCTTTTAATTCAGATAAATGGGTTTTTCATGAAGAATCATTCGATTTGCTCCAAATTTGATATACCGGTTTATTATGTTAAGGAACTTCCCTGATTAGTTTTGGAAGTTCATTGGTTAAGGATAAAGGGGGAAAAGGATGGTTAGTTCACCCCTTTTAATTCAGATAAATGGGTTTTTCATGAACAATCATTCGATTTGCTCCAAATTTGATATACCGGTTTATTATGTTCAGGAACTTCCCTGATTACTTTTGGGGGTTCATTGGTTAAGGATAAAGGGGGAAAAAGATGGTTAGTTCACCCCTTTTAATTCAGATAAATGGGTTTTTCATGCAGAATCATTCGATTTGCTCCAAATTTGATATACCGGTTTATTATGTTAAGGAACTTCCCTGATTAGTTTTGGAAGTTCATTGGTTAAGGATAAAGGGGGAAAAGGATGGTTAGTTCACCCCTTTTAATTCAGATAAATGGGTTTTTCATGAAGAATCATTCGATTTGCTCCAAATTTGATATACCGGTTTATTATGTTCAGGAACTTCCCTGATTAGTTTTGGAAGTTCATTGGTTAAGGATAAAGGGGGAAAAGGATGGTTAGTTCACCCCTTTTAATTCAGATAAATGGGTTTTTCATGAACAATCATTCGATTTGCTCCAAATTTGATATAGCGGTTTATTATGTTCAGGAACTTCTCTGATTACTTTTGGGGGTTCATTGGTTAAGGATAAAGGGGGAAAAAGATGGTTAGTTCACCCCTTTTAATTCAGATAAATGGGTTTTTCATGCAGAATCATTCGATTTGCTCCAAATTTGATATACCGGTTTATTATGTTAAGGAACTTCCCTGATTAGTTTTGGAAGTTCATTGGTTAAGGATAAAGGGGGAAAAGGATGGTTAGTTCACCCCTTTTAATTCAGATAAATGGGTTTTTCATGCAGAATCAGTCGATTTGCTCCGAATTTGGTATACCGGTTTATTATGTTAAGGAACTTCCCTGATTAGTTTTGGGGGTTCATTGGTTAAGGATAAAGGGGGGTTAGTCCACCCCCTTAATTCAGATAAATGGGTTTTTCATGAAGAATCATTCGATTTGCTCCGATTTGATATACCGGTTTATTATGTTAAGGAACTTCCCTGATTAGTTTTGGAAGTTCATTGGTTAAGGATAAAGGGGGAAAAGGATGGTTAGTTCACCCCTTTTAATTCAGATAAATGGGTTTTTCATGCAGAATCAGTCGATTTGCTCCGAATTTGGTATACCGGTTTATTATGTTAAGGAACTTCCCTGATTAGTTTTGGGGGTTCATTGGTTAAGGATAAAGGGGGGTTAGTCCACCCCCTTAATTCAGATAAATGGGTTTTTCATGAAGAATCATTCGATTTGCTCCAAATTTGATATACTGGTTTATTATGTTAAGGAACTTCCCTGATTAGTTTTGGAAGTTCATTGGTTAAGGATAAAGGGGGAAAAGGATGGTTAGTTCACCCCTTTTAATTCAGATAAATGGGTTTTTCATGCAGAATCATTCGATTTGCTCCGAATTTGGTATACCGGTTTATTATGTTAAGGAACTTCCCTGATTAGTTTTGGGGGTTCATTGGTTAAGGATAAAGGGGGGTTAGTCCACCCCCTTAATTCAGATAAATGGGTTTTTCATGAAGAATCATTCGATTTGCTCCAAATTTGATATACCGGTTTATTATGTTAAGGAACTTCCCTGATTAGTTTTGGAAGTTCATTGGTTAAGGATAAAGGGGGAAAAGGATGGTTAGTTCACCCCTTTTAATTCAGATAAATGGGTTTTTCATGCAGATTCATTCGATTTGCTCCGAATTTGGTATACCGGTTTATTATGTTAAGGAACTTCCCTGATTAGTTTTGGGGGTTCATTGGTTAAGGATAAATGGGGGTTAGTCCACCCCCTTAATTCAGATAAATGGGTTTTTCATGCAGAATCATTCGATTTGCTCCGAATTTGGTATACCGGTTTATTATGTTAAGGAACTTCCCTGATTAGTTTTGGGGGTTAATTGGTTAAGGATAAAGGGGAGTTAGTCCACCCCCTTAATTCAGATAAATAGGTTTTTCATGCAGAATCATTCGATTTGCTCCGAATTTGGTATACCGGTTTATTATGTTAAGGAACTTCCCTGATTAGTTTTGGGGGTTCATTGGTTAAGGATAAAGGGGGGTTAGTCCACCCCCTTAATTCAGATAAATGGGTTTTTCATGAAGAATCATTCGATTTGCTCCGAATTTGATATACCGGTTTATTATGTTAAGGAACTTCCCTGATTAGTTTTGGAAGTTCATTGGTTAAGGATAAAGGGGGAAAAGGATGGTTAGTTCACCCCTTTTAATTCAGATAAATGGGTTTTTCATGCAGAATCATTCGATTTGCTCCGAATTTGGTATACCAGTTTATTATGTTAAGGAACTTCCCTGATTAATTTTGGGGATTCATTGTTTAAGGATAAAGGGGGAAGGGGGGCTAGTCCACCCCCCCTTAATTTATATAAACGGGTTTTTCATGCAGAATTATTCGCTTTGCTCCAAATTTGGTATACCGGTTTATTATGATAAGGAGCTTCCCTGATTAGATTTGGAGGTTCACTGGTTAAGTATAAAGGGGGAAACGGGGGCTAATTCCCCTTCACTTATTTTTTTGAGGGTCATTATTCTTTAAAATAAGAGTATAATATACAATTAGTGTGAATAGCCTGTGAGCTCAATGCCATCAGTTTAGCTAGGCACTTTTCTTTTTTATTTATTTTTAAACAAAAGAAAATAATGTACAGTTACAAAATAAATAGGAAATGTTTTGCATTATTCAATGAATTGTTACAGTAATCAATAAGCATTCTTATTTTTGACAGACAGATTTCAGGTATCGGAATAAATTGGACGGTTGAAGAAAGTTTTAATTTTATATTGGTTAATAATTGTACTTGTTGTTTCCATTCTCCTTTTTTGGCTACTGTTTTGAATTGTCAAAAATTGTCTTTAAATTTGAAATTTATTTGTGCACCTTTTAATTAGTTGATTTATATATACTATATATGTATATTATATATATATTTATATATACCGGGTGTCCCAAAAATGACCAACGATTTTAAAATTCAATAACTTGCAAACGGTGACAGATATTTAAAAAAATTCTTGCAGGAGGGTTATGTAGGATGTCAGGAGTTTTTTTTACTGTGATTCTTGATTTTAGTTCGAATTTCAAACAATAGATGGCACCCACAGCGATGGGTGCTCAGTCGAGGCCAAAACTGACGTCACTCAGCACAGGAGGGTGCCATTTCCCTCTAGTTTCGGTATCAAGGAACTTATGACGTCACTGTGCGTGCTAAAGAGAATTTTCGCAACAGAAAAAAGCCTATTTTTGCATTTAAAATCGAATTTCCGTTCAAAAAACTTTTTTGTTTTTGGTCAAAAAAGAGCAGAACATTTTTCACCAGCGAAAATATTTTTTTTTGTAGAATAAAGCGATTATAGAGGATTTTTTCCCTTCAAATCAAACAGTTGTGTTGTTATCATTATTATTATTATCGTGCTGAGGTGGAGTTTTTATTGCTTGTTATCTTTAGTCGATCATCGAAAATGGATGTGTGGGAGGCAGATGGGGGGGGGGGGGATAAACATTTATAGTGATTTCCTTTGACACTCAGGAGGGTTTGCATACACACGAAGCTTAAACTGCTACTCCGAAAGAGCGATTTCCAATCACTTTTCCTAAATATTACGGGGTAGATATTTCTCAGATTTCGTTAAGGTAACATGATGAACATGGTGAATTTTCATTTACTATATCTTCCGTAAATTCCTTTTTTCAAAAACTTAGATATATTGTAGGTTATACAGAAAAACAAAATTTTATAAATTGCATGACAGTTTGATAATTCATTTGGTGAATCAAATATGTTACAACGAATTCCTTTGGATGAATCGATATACTTTCAACGTGATAAATCCCTCGAAGATGTAAAACTGTTAAAAAATATTCTTAATGAGATTCACGGCAGCTCGCTTTCAAAAGAATTTAATGTTATTGAAAATGTTTGCAAAAGAGTTAAATTGTTTTTCCAAACAGGCACAGAAATATAATAAAATCATTTGTGAAAATCAGAACTTTCATTCAATTGAGACACATTAAAAGGCTTCTTCCTTCCCGTGAAAAATCGCATCCTATGGCAGAATTAAAAAAAATATCTCGTTTGCATTTCAGTGTTTTATTTTTGTCGCATTGGATAGCTTAGGACGAATTTAACAAAGGCTGTTTTTTACTTTTTTTTTTTTTAATGAAATTAAAAAAAAGTCCGAGTGAAATATTATAAATATACTACATTAAAAAGTATTAACAAAACATTAACTGCAGACATGTAAAAATCAATTTTGCTTCTTTTGTAAGTTTTGAAAGTGAAGTTAACCTCATAAAAAAATAAACTGCAAAGAAAATTGATTAGTAAAAAACGGACTTTGTAGAAATCAACATCGTCTATCTAATGAGGAAAAAAAAAAAAAAAACATTAAAACATTTGAATTCAAACGAGATATTTAAAAAAAAATTCTCCCATAGGTTTAACCTTAGCGAGCATGTGTTTTCATGTGAGTTAAGTAGCACCTTAATGAAATATATTAATCAGAAGTAAAAAAGAAATACGCTGCCAAAAAAGGGAAAAAAACTGAAGTAAATCAAATGTAATTGCACGATAAAATATCAAATAATGGAGCACACATCTGAAATACATCAACAAAACGCATCTTGTGATGAAATCATATGCTTGAAATTAAAACATATTCTGAGGGTATAAACCCAAAATACATTAGTTATTAAATATTTTTGTATAATTTTATTATAATACATCATTAAAATATAATTATCATAATTTCAGGTGTATAGCCCGCAGATCAAACAATTCAGTTTGGACCCAGAAATTTTATTCAGTATTTGAAGACCAATATTTACTGTGATCTAAAAAGTTACATTTTATTTTTTTTAAATTTCTGGGTCGAAACACGATTGTTTGATCCGCGGCCTATACACTGGAAATTACGGTAATTTTGAAAAACCTTTTCGGAAGATATTTATATTCCTCTGAATTTAAAATTCAAAATTTTTATAGCATATAAATCTTAGAGTTTTAAGAATTCGGAATTTTAATAATTAAAGTTTTTATCTTTATTTGTATTTTAAATCTCTCTTATAATCTCTGCTTGTCCTAATTTTTCTTCTATACAAAATTTCAGTGTGATATTCAATGATATCAAATGCATAAATGGAACCTGAAAAAAACAATAAATTCTAAAAAGCTGAAAAGATATATAATTTTAAAATTTAAATATGGCACTTTATTTGGATGTGAAAAATATTGTTTAAATATTAAACTCTCTTTCGCGCAAAAATTTACTTTAATTTCTCTCACTTATGGATGTTCATGTATATTAATTATTATTATGCAACATAAAAATATTATTTTTCGAAATGTGTTTATAAAATATATTACTCTGAATTTCAAATTTTATCTTCAACAAATGATATTATTATATAGTATAAATGTTTTAGTTTAATAATATTAAATATTCAGCTATTTACTTATGAAAGTTTCTATTTAATTTGCTTGTGTAATCTAATTACGCAAAACTCAAACTGGGGTGTGAGGGAGGGTAAAAAATAAGTTTTTTTTTTTTTTTTAATTTTTTTATTAAATAGCTCTTTACTAAAAACATAGCGAAATAATAACATTAGAATTATATTAGATTTCAAATTGATTATGGATGAAATATTATAAATATACTACATTAAAAAGTATTAACAAAACATTAACTGCAGACATGTAAAAATCAAATTTGCTTCTTTTGTAGGTCTTTTTACTTCTAAAAATTACTCTTTTACATTCTTTTAATGTAAATTAACTTTTTCATATTGAGTAGTAAACAAAACTTAATGAAAAAGACAGCAGATTTAACAATTAAATTTCAGAGTTAAAAAGAGATAATAGTTTAAATTTTTGATGTGATGTTTGTCCAATGTATAAAGAATATTTTTTAATCGTTAAATTTTTTTTCGCACGAAAATTTCTACTGATATTTTTCAATTAAAAATAGCTCGTTTCTAATGCAAAGTCAATTGGAAAACTGATCCATGCACGCGGAGTGACGTCAAGCAGCGAGTCACTCCCTATTGGCTACGGGGGGAAATGGCGCAACCTTTAGATATAGTAACCTTGACTCAGCATTGATGCGAAGGAAGGAGATTAATGCTATGGAGTAGGTCTCATTCACCAGTACAATCTTGCTCATTGGCCCCGATTCTGAGCTCATTCGATATGATTTCAATGGAATGCCTTGTTGCCATGGAAACAACAAATTCTTCGATAGTGGAATACAGCGTTCAGAACTGCATTGCTTTGGTGTATTTCGATTTGGTCGTGTTCCGCATGAAATAACTTTTTTTAAAATAAGATTTCTTCTTTGAAATTGAGTATTTATGGATGGAAAACAATAATAAAATTTCATATTTAAAATCAAATACATCGAATTTCAGTTTTTATTTTTATGCAGTCTTTTAATGAAAAATTAATTTTTCACATGTTTTGGTAATATTTTAATATATATTATTTATTTTCTAATATTCTGCAATTAAAATATTTTAAAATAGCCATGCATCGGATTTGACATCCAATTTCAATGCCAGTCACGTGGATTGAGCATCTAGCTGAAATTAATTCACTGTTTATGTCTCAAAAGAAAGAAAGTCTTGAGGTTAAAATCCAAATTCATCCATTTTTACTTTCTTCTATCTTCAATAGAAGAAAGTATTGTTATTGAAATTTTTTTCGACTTCTGGTTTTCGACGGATTTACATGTTTTAGGGGTCAGAGATTCCAAAAAACATGTTTATAGAAAATGTCTGTCTGTCTGTGTGTCCGTCTGTCTGTCGCCATTGTACCATCAAAAAGTGTATGAAGTTATGCATAGAATTAAACCAAAATTTTATTTTAAGTTTTTGGCTATGGCAAGCAGGTCCTCCTGGAATTTGGAAAAAATTTGCCGGTAGGGGGGCGCTGATATAGCAAGTTTTGTGCGATTTTGAATATTGTACCATCCAAAAGTGTATGGAGTTATGCATGGAATTGAACCAAATTTTTAATTTAAGTTTTTGGATATGGCAAGCTGGCCCTTCCTGAATTTGGAAAAAATTCACCGGTAGGGGGCGCTGTAATAGCGATTTTTGTGCGATTTTGAATGTTGTACCGTCCAAAAGTGTATGAAGTTATGCATAGAATTAAACCAAATTTTTATTTTAAGTTTTTGTATATGGCAAGCAGGTCCTCCCTGAATTTGCAAAAAATTCGCCGTTAGGGGCGCTGTAATAGCGATTTTGAATATTATACCGTCAAAAAGTGTATGAAGTTATGCATGGAATTGAACCAAAATTTTTTTTTAAGTTCTTGACTATGGAAAGGAGGACCTCCCTTAATTTGTAAAAAAATCACCCGTATAGGGCGCTGTAATAGCGATTTTTGTGCCATTTTTGCGCCATTTTGAATATTGTACCGTCGAAAAGTGTATGAAGTTATGCATAGAATTGAACCAAATTTTATGTGTTTGTTTTTGGTTATGTCACAAAGGTCCTCCCTGAATTTGGAAAAATTCTGCCTATAGGGGGCACTATAATTGCGATGTCTGTACCATTTTCATTATTGTACCATCGAAAAGTGTATGAAGTTATCCATATATTTGAACCAAATTTTTTGTGCATGTTTCTGGCTATGGCAAACAAGTCCTCCCTGAACTTGAAAAAATTCCGCCAGAAGGGGGCACTATAATTCTGATCTCTGTGCCATTTTCATTATTGTACCATCGAACAACGTATAAAATTATGCATACAATTGAACCAAAATTTTTGTGCTTGTTTTTGGCTTTGGCCAACAGATCCTTGCGCGGTAAAGGGGCTCTGTGCTAGCTATTTTTGTATACTTTTCTTGATTTTTCGTAGTTCAATTGTGCATCGGCGGCTCATGCAGCGGCGGGAACTCGCTACCTGCTAAGCCGGCTATTCGCAAACAGCTGATAACAACAAAATAAGGAAAAATTAATAATTTTAACAAATATCATGATATAGATTAACTCGTTTTTAGTCCGTTTAATTGACTTGAGCAGAAATTTAAGATGAAAATCAAAGTTGGTATAGTATTGAACTAATAATATTGAAGTATTAACATGTGTAACAAAGTTTTGAAATATTAAGATGTATAAGATAGAAGAAAGTTTTGGGATTGGCACGTCCAACTAGTTAGTTTATATTTTTATGCATTATTTTGATGAAAAATTAATTTTCATATGTTTGGGTAACATTGGAATATTTTAGTTTTAATTTATTATTATTTTGTAATTTATTAAAAAGAGTTCTGTAATGAGTCAAGTAACCTGATTTTTACAGCAGAATCGGGGAGTGGTAGAGGGGGCATTCATTAGATTTTTCTGCAGATCTGTGATTTTCTGCTTTTTTGACATTTTGTTATCATTAAAAATTAATATACAGTAGAAGATCTATATAACGCAATTCTCCTCAGATGTAAACAATGATTTTTTGCAGTTAAAAAGCACCTGCATTTCCACATTGTAAAATATTGCTACTCTCTAGAGGACTCAATTTTGATACATTAGTTCAACTTTATCTTCTCATTTAAGACCTTTTTACTGAAAAAAATGCTATTATTACAATAAACATTTTTGAAAATGTCTAATATGAGGGATGGTTGTGTCAGTTATATTTGGATTATGTTTATAAAGTAAATTTAACAATGTCTGACCTATAGTATGCAAAAATTTATAATTTTTATAATTCTTGGTAACAAGGAAAGGTAACAAAGAAATCGGTAACTTGGTTATAAGGATATTCTAATGTATTTTGATATGTTTCAGACATATTTGGCCATGTCTACAAGGTGAATTTAATGATGTGATCCACATAACGCACAACCTTGCGTTTTTAGGTTTGCGCTATAAAGATCTACTGTATTTTAAGATTTTATTTTATTACTAATCTTACAGGGTACCAACACTCGCAATAAATCAACTCGATAAATATAACTTGAAAAAAAAATCAAGGATTTCAGAAATGTGCTCCGAGGCTCACACTTTCAATCCTTCTCCATCCACTATACGAATATCATCATTTATGTTAAAAAAATTTTATATAATCTAAAAGTTAAAAAGAAATAAAAGTGCACTATTTTTCTGATATAGTCCCACTTTTTTTTTACGCTTTTCTCATGGTAAATGCACAGTTAAATTTATTATTGAATTCGTTAAATCTGGTTTGTTTTTATCACAATAAGTTTTTAATTTTGTATCTGTAAAAAAAGAAAAGAGTGTGTATCTTATTAGCAATGAGATGCTATTTGGGTAAAGTAAGGGAAGCTGCCCCCCCCCCCCACACACACACACACACAAAAAAAAAAAACTTTCTTTTTTAATATATCTTAAAGAATGAGTTTATAAATTGTATAAAAATGTCACTATTTTTTAAAACTGAAAAAAATGAGTGTTTTGAGGCATTCAAATATTTTTTATCTGTAAAATATTACCTCTTTTCAAAGGTATTTGAAAAATTTAAAGCTAAGTATACTAAATAATACAGGATGGGGGGGGGGGGAGGATTGCAAAAAGACTGTATTTTGTTACTAAGAATTAAAAACTAGGCTTCCATATTCTAAATGGTAGGGTCAATCCATTTCAAGTGGTCCAGAAAATCATTAATTCGTTGCTCAACCATTTTTAAAAAATCTGAAATTTTTTGTACAACAACCCTAACATTATGGAAGTTTAAAATGACTATTATTTTAATTTTATTAATTTTTGTTTGTGCATGGCGGCCATCTTTGTTTCATCGTCTGCAGCAATTTTCTCAGAAGAAGGGTTTACGGAATTGTAAATAATTCATCATTTATTTATCCAATTCAAGTGCGGATTGAAGCAATTTGTACAGAATACATTGGGCTAAAAATGTGGTAATAGAGTAGTTTCTGGAAATAAATCCTTATTGGTGAAATTTAAGCATAAAGTTTCAGTTTTTTTCAAAAATTTGTCCGTTTACAAAAGGAAATTTTCTAGCAAGGAAAACTGTAAACATGACATATTTTTTTTTTACAAATAGGCCAAAAGTACTTGTACTCACATGCCAAGTTCCAGACCTGGGACTTCGTTTCTCTTCGCTAAAAAAATTCCCAAATTTTTCAAAAATGTCAAAAATCGCACTTTTTACGCTTAGATATCTCTGGTGGGGCACGAGATAAAAATCTGAAGTTCTGGTTTCTGAGAGTATTGTGTGGTAGCGCTATGCACAAGAAATTTAAAGATGGAGATTTGACTACAAGCTGAGATATGGCAAGGGCAACATATCAAAAGAATACTGCCAAACTATTGTTTTGTTGTAGTCACAGCTAAGTATTTATCTCAGAGTGTCACTTAAATTTATGTTTTTGATTATCTTTAATTAATAGTAACAGAAAATAAAGCCCTTTGCAAAGCTTAGCAATTAATTAAAAAAATAATTATGCCTAAGTCCATACATTTTGTATGGTTTCAGTAACTTTTGTTGTAAGTAATTTTAGTAACTAAAAGAAACCTCAGCACTTTTACATAAAGAAAAAAAATTTTTTTTATAGAAGACCTGAAACAAAAACAGAACAGGGAAAGAGAAAAGCTTTTAATGTTGTCATACTTGTTGAGACATGATCAAATGTGTCAAAACACATTCTTACTTGTTGGTTTTAAAGCCACAATTTTGATCTTTCTCAAAATTTTATTTGTAGGAACCAAGTCTTGTTATTTCTTGATAACTTGATTGAAGATCTTGGCCCTGCTGGCTCATAGAAATAAACTTTGAAATCACTATGTGCAAGTCTCAGTTCATTAATAATTCCTAGCTTACTTCTTCTGCAAAAATGTCATTTTCTGAAGTGTAAATTTTGAAAGGGCTTTGGATATCTTTACTTTCTAAAATTTACTTTAGGCTGATGCATGGTAACATCGCATGATGTTTCATTTACAGGAATATACTTATATTGAGAACAAGTTTCAGGGATTGGCAAGCAGCATTAAAATTGTGCTTTTTAAACCAACAAGTAGGAATGTGTTTTGACACATTTGATCATGTCTCAACAAGTATGCCAACATTAACAGCTTTTCTCTTTCCCTATTCTGTTTTTGTCTCAGGTCTTGTATAAAAATATTTTTTTTTATATATATAAAAGTGCTGAGGTTTCTTTTGGTTACTAAAATTACAAAAAAAATTACTGAAACCATACAAAATGTAGGCCTTAGGCATAATTATTTTTTAAATTAATTGCTAAGCTTTACAAAAGGCTTTATTTTCTGTTACTATTTTTTAAAGATAATCAAAAAAATAAATTTAAATGACACTCTGAGATAAATACTTAACTGTGACTACAGCAAAACAATAGTTTGGCAGCATTCTTTTGACATGTTGCCCTTGCCATATCTCAGCTTGTAGTCAAATCTCCATCCTGAAATTTCTTGTGCATGGCACTACCATACAATACTCTCAGAAACCAGAACTTCAGATTTTTATCTCGTGCCCCACCAGAGATATCTAAGCCTAAAAAGTGCGATTTTTGACATTTTTGGAAAATTTGGGAATTTTTTTAGCGAAGAGAAATGAAATCTCAGGTCTGGAACTTGGCGTGTGAGTACAAGTACTTTTGGCCTATTTGTAAAAAAAATTATGTCATGTTGACAGTTTTCCCTGCTAGAAAAAGTTCGACTTGTAAACGGACAAATTTTTGAAAAAAACTTAAACTTTATGCTTAAATTTCACCAATAAGCAGTTAGTTTCGGAAACTACTCTATTATCAAATTTTTAGCCCAATGTATTCTGTACAAATAGCAACAATCCGCACTTGAATTGGAAAAATAAACAATGAATTATTTACAATTTCGTAAACCCTTCATGTGAGAAAATTGCTGCAGACGATGAAACAAAGATGGCCGCTATACACAAACAAAAAATAATAAAATTAAAATAATAGTCATTTTGAACTTCCATCATGTTAGGGTTGTTGTACAAAAAATTTCAGATTTTTTAAAAATGGTCGAGCAACCAGTGCTGGACCACTTGAAATGGATTGACCTGGTAAAATCTGTTAAATCGTGAAGTGCTAATTTGCGATGTTAGATGGATGATAAATCGATTTAAGAAATTTCTATATCGCCCAGTCCTACTGGTTACCTAAGCAGAATGCAGCATTTCTATCGCCATCCGTTTTTCTTTAATTGAATAACTGATGAAATAATGGACTGACACCGCAATTTATAAACGAATTTATTAGGAAATACAAACTCTCTTATTTTCATCTACATTATAATAGGAAAATTTTAGTTAAATATTCTTAGTGTCGTTTGTCAGTTTTGGAATTAAAATGAGGTGTCCTTTTTTAAGGACACCGCACCAGTAAGGGTTAAGGAAGTTCGTCAGTAGACTTTTATGAATGTTGAAAAATAATCGTGAAAATGATTAATAGTATATTGTTGCTCAAAGTAACTACCTGAAAACAAATAATAGAAGTTGCCTTGTTTAACCAGTTCTGAACGCTGTATTCTACTATCGAATAATTTATTGTTTCCATGGCAACAAGGCATTCCATTGAAATCATATCGAGTGAGTTCAGAATCGGGCCCTAAGAGCAATATTCTACTGGCGAAGGAGACCCACTCCATAGCCTTAATCTCCTTCCTTCGCATCAATGCTGAGTGACGTCAGTTTCGGCCTCAACTGAGCACCCATCGCTGTCAGCACCCTCTATTGTTTGAAATTCGAACTAAAATCAAGAAAAACTCCTGCCATCCTACATAACTCTCCTGCAAGAATTTTTTTAATATCTGTCACGGTTTGCAAGTTATTGAATTTTAAAATCGTCGGTCATTTATGGGACACTCGGTATGTACACACATATGTACATCTAAGCTCACATTATCTACATTATTAATAACTGCATTTAATATTAAATTGTTAAAATTACTTAAAATTAACAATTGTTAAACAATTAACTCATTAATTAGAGAAATGTTATACATTTTTATGCTTTAATTACTAAAATGATAATAATATAGTATTATTCATTTTGGTACTTTCCGGTTAGCCAGGCGCCAGTGTCATATACACATATATATATGTATATACACATGTATGTATGTATACTTATATATATACATATATATATATATGTGTGTGCATATATACAATATATGTATATATATAGATGTGTAAATGTACATATATGTATGTATATTTATATGTCTATATAACATTGGCGCCCGGCTAACCGAAAAGTACCTTCATTTTAAAAAGGAAAAGGGCACTATTTCATGAGGAAATATGTATTGAGTTTAGTAATGATATAAAAAAAAATCATTAACTTTTAATAATTTTATGAATAACATGTTTAATAATATCCTGTTTTTTCTAAAGAAATGAAGTTAAGGTCTTGGGTTGGGCACATGGATTTAGAAATACTGTGGAAGTTCTGTACAAGTAGCCTCTGGCTGATGTACAAGGGAATTTCACTGTTTTTTAAAAAGGCAGGCTGAATTTTGCCAATTTAAAAAAGAAACGCTTAAAAAATGGCCCAGAAAAAACAGTTAATTACAGAATTAATAGGAAAAAATGCAAATAAATAATTTCATTAGTTAGTAGCACAAATAACAAAACTAACAAATATTATTTGCATCTTGTTTTGCATTTGTATGTAGAAAAAATTACTTCCAATCACCTAAACCTAAACTTACACACATGTATGTGTATGCTAACAAAAAAAAATTATGAAATTTAGTTAAACCCATTCGTACACACATGCAGAGTAAATATAAGAATAGACAATTATGTCTTAAATCCTCAAAATGTTAAATAACAGCATCGTTACCTCTCTTCGTTTTTTAAAATTTATTTTATTTATTTATTTTTTTTTTTTGGTATGTATGAGGTACAAAGTTTTAAAAAATCTATACTGAAGTAGCTCTTGCTGTGCTTAACATTTTTATACCAATTAGTTATTTTTCTCTTGTACATCTATATATATCTTTCTCTTACGTAGTGCTAAAAAAGGGCTGTATTTGTAGCTTGCTATTTGGCAACAGCCAAAGCGACGATTCTTAGTGGTTAAGTTATGGTCTCATGTCCCAACCCACTCAGCAAATCAAAATCCAGACAGAATCTCTCTTCTAACACAATCCGTTTAAGCAATACATGAATGACAATTGCTATTGGTCCATTTTACGGTGACGTGAAGAATTCAGCAAATCAGCTTTTTGATCCAAGGTTGTATTTGGACACAGGCGAAAACGTTTTGTTTACAGTTCGATAGCGTGTTACGTAGCATCTTTTATAGCGTCTTATTATAGTTTTAAATTATTTAAGCCCTGATTTTCAATATTATAGGCAAAATGAAGGAGAAGGACCCCATCTGACACTAAATGCCATTTAAATTTAAACGGTGTCAATTTCCTGTTCGCTTAGCTTTCTCAATGATGATCAACAAGTCACAGCGCCAAACTTTTGATTAAATGCATTTTTATTTATATTTTCAACAAAATTTTCAATTACTTTTTTATGAATTAAAATATTTGTAAATTTCATATGTTGCTTGCTCGGATCGCATAGCGGCCCAACTAAAAATATTTTTCATTGTGTTTTCACTAAGGTTTTAAATTAATTCTGTTTCCAAGGTACATTTTTATTTACATTTTCAACAAAGTTTTCCATTACTTTTTTATACATTAAAAATATTTGTAAATTGAATACATTGTAATGATTTATGATAGCACTCATTCTGGCTAGAGTTTACATAAATAGTGGTGAGCGTTAGCGAGCAGGGTGCTGAGCCCCCTAGTTCTTTTATAATAATTGTTGAGCATATGTCATTCTTCTTTACCTGCTGTAAATTTATTGTTACAAAAGTGGAATGAGAAAATGATATTCTGGCTATTTTATTCTTTTAATTGTAGAAAACTTGCTATGCTTATTTTATATAAAAGAATGAATAATTTGATTACTTGAAAGAAATTATGACACTGCAAACTATATTGGATTTAAATATCATTTTTAAATGAAATTATTTTTGTGTCAGATAAAAACTATGCTTTTTGCAAACTTATGGTAGGGGAGGTATGATACATTTTTTTTTTACTAATTTTTTACAACCCTTAGAAACCTATTTTTAAACAAATTTTTCGTGTATTCTTATAAAGTGACCTTTTATTCATTTATTAAAAATATTGTGAATTTAGAAAATAATCATTCAAAAAATATATTCCAATTATTGTGAATGGTTATTACTGTATCAAATCTCCCCATTGCTGGGGAGGATTGATACACTAGCAAGGGAGGTTTGATACATTGTTGTGTAAATTGAAAAAAAAAAATGCAGACAATTCAATTTATGTGTCATACAATTTTTTATGATAAATCTTGAAATATTTAAGTAAAATTTAAAAAGAAATGACATTGACATATTTTTGTTTGAGAAATATTTTTTACAAAAATATTTAAACAATTGCTATTATTTAAACAATTCTATTACCACACTTTTTAGAAAATAAATAATGAAAAAAAATCCTAGAGATCTTGCTGCAAGAAAAAATGAAGTGAACGTTGCTGATTTGCAAACAATTTAACATAAATTTAGCACATTTAAGATTTCTTTAACCCTTTCAGGTCAAAGCATTTTCAATGCGTAAGTGTTGAATAAATGAATGGTACCGGAATCTACCAACAAATTTAATTTGAAATAAGAAAAGGGCTATTCATATTAAATGGAAAATGTTTTACAAAATGCTGGTGCCAATGTGGCGTTTGAAAATTAAAATTAAGTGATTTCATAAACATACCACCACCCTTGAAATGGTTAAAAGAAACTAATAACATTTTGGTAAGTAAAATCAGGTAAATTTAATGTTTTTTTAGTTTGCCCTTCATCAATTATAGAAACATCTTCCTTTTCAGGCCATTTAAACAGTTTTCCTTCTACATGACGAGCAAAACGAACTAACCATCTATCATCGTACTGCTTTTCTATGTTTCTATGAATAGTCTCTTTGTTCTTCCTTAGTAATTTCAGTAGCTCTTGCTGTAAAACAATAATGAATATTACAGTCCTATATTAGTTTACAACTTAAAAAGCTATTAAATTTCAAATATACAAAAGTGTATCATTTCATAAATTTCAAAAGTGTATCATTTCTCCCCGGCACTAATGTATCATTTCTCCCTATCATGCCTTATTGGATTTTCAATCACTTTGTATAAATGCAGTTGCAATATTCCAATCTGCTTTCTGGTAAAACTCACCTTAACAATGTGCGTTACAAATAAAAAAAATTACAAGATATTATCTTCACAATAATAAAAGTTATGAAAGAAAATCAATATTTAAACAAATTTACATTGACATTCCAAGAGTCTTCAAAATTAAAAGAAAAAAACATTGTTAGTTCTTCACTGCTAGGTGCAGCTAATGATGACCTCTGCAAACAAAAGAAGACGTTACATCTGTTACAATGGCTGTTAATGCCATTTGTTGAAAAAAATTGTCAATGTATCAAACCTCCCCTACCTCCCCTACTTATTTTTGTACAATACTCAAGAATTAAGATTAGAAACAATTATTTAAAGGTCTTTTTTTTGTTGTTTATTCATAAGGCAAATACCTGTAGAAACTTTCCAAATTATGTTCAGCTTAAATTTTAATACTTTATGTCATTTTAAACATTTAGAAAATTTATGATTTTAATCAGTGATTTTTTTTTTAAATATTAAAAAAAAAAAAAATCAGTTGATTAAAATCAACTGATTAAAATCGTTGACACCCTAGTTAGGTGCAAAAGTATTTTTTGAATGTTAAATGAGCTTCTTATTACATAATTGACATGTTTTCTTTTCTAAGGAAATATCAGCACTCTATGGTGGAATTCTGAGTGAGCAATTGGGTAACTATCTAAATCCCTGTTTTTTAGATCATTTTACAATAGTTAAAATTAAAAATTTGCTAATACAGTATAGCATCTATTATCCAGAATGCTTGGGACCCGAGATATTCTGGATGAGAGGTTTTCTGTAATTTGGAACCTTTTACATTAAGTATAAGTACAAAATAACGGTATGAAATGTATAAAATATGAATAATATATGTAAATACGTAATTACAAATTTGTTAATTTAAATAACTCCCAGTAGCAGAAAGTTATTGCTGTGTCTGCAACAGCAATTTAGAGGGATGAAAATTGTCTGCGGGAGTAGCGTGTTGCATTTTCTTATGTACAAACATTATGAGTATTAAAATAAGTAGCGTTCTTACTGATTAGTACCAGGGGTGATTCTGAGCAAAAAAAAAAAAAAAAAATCTGCAATTCACAGTAAATTTTCTGAAAGGTTACAACAGAGTGGGGGGGGGAGCCAAAAATCCACTACCGGCACTAACTATGTGTTTTTCTTCGCGCCCTTTTGATGAAATTTGCATTTTTTGTGATCTTTTAATGAAATTTGCCGTTCTCCGTGATCTTCTGACGAAATCTGCCGTTTTTCCTCAATCTTTTGATGAAACCTGCCCTTTTTTTGTGATCTTTTGACGAAACCTGTCGTTTTTTCGTGATCTTATGAGGAAATTTCTCGTTTTTCGCGATCTTTTGACGAAATTTGCGTTTTTTTCTCGATCCTTTGACGAAATTCGCATTTTTTTTGTGATCCCTGAATGAAATTAGTTTTTTTCGCGATCCTTCGATGAAATTTGCATTTTTTTCTGATCCTCTGACAAAATTCACGTTTTCCCCGCGATCCTTTGACGAAATTGGCGATTTTTCTTCCAACGATTGACGGAATTGATTTTTTTCGGCGGCCATTTGTCGACATTTGCGATATATTTTATGTCTTAATTTTTGGATTTATGACCGATTTTTTTTTTTAATTTTCGGAAATGACTACCTCAGTTTTTCAGAAAATTCGGAACAGAATCACCCCTTAATACTATAAATAAATAGAACTATATTCCAACTATAATATTAACCTAAATAAGTGAATAGCAAAAATTAATATTTTATGAAGAATTAGATAATAATGAATATGTAACATGGTTAATACACTCGGGAACAAATAAAATTCCAGCGCTATTCCCCACTGTTAGATACATCCATAAAAATGGCATAGAATAACACATAAGGAAAATAGTGACCACATTATTATCTATTGCACAGAAATCTTATCAGATCTTTTCATTTTTTACATCTTTTAAGACATTATATTATTAGAGAATTTTTCAAGAATAATGTGTTTTAACTTAGTAAGGTATCATGAAAAGAAATTTCATATATAATAAAAAGTTAAGAGAACAGAGCTTGATTTTTTTTCTTTAAGTGCCAAAAAAAAAAAAATAAATAAATAAAGATACGGTATCATTACAAAAGTAGAAGTCAGGAGTAAACTAAGTTAAAATTTAGGAATTCTGTACATCAAGAGTCCTTTTGACGAAATCCAAGTTTTTACCGCGCTCCTTTGACAGAAATTTGCGTTTTTCGCGATCTTATGACAAAATTCCGCAATCCTTTTAGAGAAACTTGTGTTTTTTCACAATCCTTTGACAGAAATTTGCGTTTTTCGCAATCGTTTGACTAAATTTGCATTTTTTCCGCAATCATTTGGCTAAATTCGTGTCTTTTCCTCGGTCCTTTGACAAACTTTGTATTTTTCTGCGATTCGGTGACAGAAATTTACGTTTTTTCAGCACCCCTGGGACGAAATTCACTTTTTTTGTGATCTTTTGACGAAATACCGCAATCTTTTAACATAAATTTTCTTTTTTTCGTGATCATTTGACAGAAATTTGTGTTTTTTTGCGATCGTTTGACAGAAATTTGCAGGGTTTTTTTTTGTGATTGTTTGACAGAAATTTGTGTTTTTTCGCGATCATTTGACAGAAATTTGCATTTTTTCCGTGACTGTTTGTATTATATCGCTGATCTCTTATAACTAATTACTCTTAACTAAGGAAGAAAGCATAACTATAAGATTACTTATAGTTTATTTTACATATATATAAAAGCCGCTCAAGAGCAGCTATCAGAACAAGTCACATTTTAACTGCACAGAAATATTCTCGGCTACGTGCAAAGCCTTACAATTCTCAAACTGTCTCTTTATGGTGCTGCCATCTGGTAATACAGATCGCTACTAATTCTGATTTGGTAGGGATATAACACTCCTCCCCTCATAGTTCAAACGAACTACAGGCAATCTTGCTCTTTGACTTCTTCGAACTGGAGCACTTTTCTTACAGTCCTCATCATTGTTTTTAGTCAAATTGTCTTTTACAGTTTTATCTGTCGTAACATCATTTTTATTACTCACAACTGTACCTGTTACAACATCATGCGAAGGCTGAGATTGGCTTGGTTCTATAGTATCATCATTATTAAGCTGTTCTTTTATTTTTCCATTAATTCCCGAAAAACGGTTTTGGTTAACCCTTTCATACCTATCATAATTACTGTAATTTTTACCACTATGTCCCATATTTTCAACTTTGTCTGACACTGGTTTATCATTTCGATTCATCTCCATAACTCTCTCTGGTATTTCATCACTTATCTCTTTATTTCGTCTCATCTGATCAACGTGACGTTTACACATTATTCCGTCACATCTATTTACTAAAACCCATCTACTCCCCAATAATTTCATGATTTTTCCTTTTACCCATTTCTCCCCTTTTCCAAAATTTTTAACAAAAACAAAATCACGAAGCTTATATTTGTGAAGGGGTTGCTGTATTTTAGGTTTTGATGGTATTACCAAGTGAAGGGCTGTTCGAACTGGCCTTCCAAACATTAATTCAGCAGAAGTTTTACCAGTCACCGAATGAGGAGTGGAATGATTTTCTAACAAAAATCGTGAAATTGACATTGTTATGTCACTTTTATCTAGCAGACAATTTTTCACAGTTTGCACATACCTTTCCGCTTGTCCGTTCGAAGATGGATGATAAGGTGGAACAGGCGTATGCTTAATTCCATTATTTTTAAGAAATTCCTCAAATTCGTCACTTGTGAACGCAGGACCATTATCACTGACCAATTCAACCGGTAATCCAAATGTGGCAAAAATTCTCCTTAATACCTTAATTGTAGTTTTACTATCAGACCTGGGTACTACTTCTACCTCCAACCACTTAGTATAAGAATCGACTACTATTAAAAAAAAAATCCCTGCCGGCTCGGGCCTACAGGCAGAGGTAGATTTCGAAGTTAAGTACTAAATTCTCCAACAAAACTTAAATCAAGATTAGAGATAAACCCAGTTTCTTCACAAAGAGTGAGCTGTAGGGAGCTAAACTTTTTGTGAAAATTATAATAGACACGAATACACACATACATGTATACGGAATAGGTTTAAAAAATGGCTACAAAAAATTCAGAGAACCTTAAAGTGTTAAAATATGTTAATATTTCCATAGTCGGGTTTTTATCCTGTTTTAATACGTTTCTTCAAACTCACATGGCGTTACCTATTCACCTGCTGAGGTCCATTATATCTCCAATATCACGCAATATACATATTTTTTTAATTCGTCAAACTATTTATTTTATTTTTAGTTTTCATGCTGAAATCTTTCTCTAGAAAACTTATGACGTAATATTCAATTTGTTTTCAATTTGTCAAACTATTTAATTTTACACGTGAAAATTTTGCATTAGAAAAGTAATTGTTGTGGTGAGAATTTTATTGTTTTTTTTTAATTGTTGGCAACTGCTATAATGAAAAACTTTTATTTTTTTCCTGCCATTGTTGTGTAAGAGCTGGTTTTATCAGAATCATGTTAAGAGAGTATTCAAAATTTTGAACCCTCCCCATTTCCACCCTCTTGGGCCGATTTTGCCCATTTTCAATCCCCGCCGAGATATTAGCCATCTCAAAGTTGTTGGCGAGTTTGAGGACAATCCGTGGATCATTGCGACTTTTATCGTGCGGACAAAATTTAGTACATACATACATACATATATATATATATATATATATATAAACTTTTTAGGTGGGGGTGATTTTGGGTTCTTGGGGTCCTATAATGAAAAGTTATGAAGGAATTTTTCAAAAGTCGCACCATGGTAACGACTGCAATAGGTAGTATTTCTTACGAAATCTACCTAACATTTTACCTTCAAAAGGACCGGCATGATCTATATGGATCCTTTCCCAGGGCAGTTCAGATTTCCATTTCAAGGGTTCCATTTTGGGACAATCCCTCGCAAACATCTGTCATCTATTACAAGAATTTACCATTTGTTCAATTTCTTTATGTTTAGTTACAAGATTTTCAGTTGTCCACTTTGCAATAGTTTTAGAAGTAACAGGCCAATTATCATTATTTGAAATGAACATTATTTCTGCAGGATTACTGACTATTTTTACAGTTTCTGGGAGAGGTAGTCTACTTAATGCGTCAGCATTTTAATTCAGGTCGAGACTTAAGAAAAACTGGTTTTGCATCTTTTTTCAAATTTATTGATGCAGGAGGACCCTTGATTGTTCCGATCCCATCAGCAAAAACATTAGGAAAATTTCTAATTAAATCATCTTTCGAAATGCTTTTAATCATATTTATATTAGGCCAAAATAATTTTGATGCTTTTAACCAAGTTTTTCCGATTAGACTCGGACCCTCCTCTTTAATTACCAATATTCTTAAATCAGGTATAGAATATTCATCAACAACAGCATTTACTTTTAATTCCCCCAAAACAGTTAAAGAATCTTTAGTATAAGTTTGCAACTTAATATTAGATTTAATTAAAGGCAGCTTACCTGAGAACAATTTATGAGCAACACTTTTACTTACAATAGTATGGGCCGCACCACTATCAATTTCAAATTGTATATTTACACCATTTATTTTAACAGATTTTATCCATGACACCTTATTGGAGTTGTCGTCCATAAAATTTAAACAATATTCTTCCTGAACAGTTTTAATTTTTCTGTTCTTAAAAGGTTTCTCACTTTTCATTCCAAATTTTCTGTTACGGCAACCAATTTTTAAATGACCCAATCGATGGCAGAAATGACATTCTGCAGATTTAAAAGGGCATAATTTTGGATTATGATTTTTAGAACATCTATAACACAGTTTCTCAGGCGCGAATTTATCTTCTTTCGGCTTAGGTGCATGAGTATACTTCTCCACTTTCGATTTCTCTCCTTTAGAACCACGCACTTGATTGACAGTCGTAGTATCTCCAATGTGTAGGGATTTCACTCCAGCCTCAGCTATCTCAAATGACTCAGCTATTTCCATCGCTGTTTGGAACGTTAAATCCCTGGAATCCAGTAATTTCTGCTGTATCTTTTCATCTTGGATGCCAAACACCAACTGATCACGCAGACGGTCATTAAGCGTATTCCCGAAGTTGCAATGTTCGGATAAACGATGTAACTCTCTTATAAAATCAGCTATATTCTCGCCTTGCTTCTTTAGTCGTTTCTGGAACTTAAATCGTTCGACAATTTCACTAGGGTGTGGTGAAAAATGATCTTTAGCTTTCTTTAAAAGATCCTCGTAACTGATTTCTTTCAGCGTATTTGGAACAATAACATCACGTAAAATAGCAAAAGTTGTTGTTCCAACCGAACTTAATAAAATATTTTTTTTCATTTCATCATTCTTGATGCCGTTTGCTGAGAAATAAAAATCAATTTTCTCGACGTAAATAGTCCGAGGAACATTTGCATTATATTCTTCCAAGCGTCCCAGAGAAATTATTTCTTTATCTGCCATTTTCCGTGCCACTTTTTTTTTTTTTTCCCTTTCGAAAAAAAAAATTTCTTTTTTTTCTTTTCACAACATTTTAATTTGGGTTAAATCCCATTTCGTCGCCACTTTTATATCGCCGATCTCTTATTATAACTAATTACTCTTAACTAAGGAAGAAAGCATAACTATAAGATTACTTATAGTTTATTTTACATATATACAAAAGCCGCTCAAGAGCAGCTATCAGAACAAGTCACATTTTACAACTGCGCAGAAATATTCTCGGCTACGTGCAAAGCCTTACAATTCTCAAACTGTCTCTTTATGGGGCTGCCATCTGTTAATACAGATCGCTACTAATTCTGATTTGGTAGGGATATAACAGTTTGACTAAATTCGTGTTTCTTCTGCGATTTTGTGACAGAAATTTGCGTTTTTCTCGCACCCCTGGAATGAAATTCATGTTTTTTTTTGTTTTTTTTTTCGGGATGTTTGGATAAAATTCAAGTTTGTACAGCAATCTTTTGGCAGAAATTTACATTTTTCGAGATCTTTTGATGAAATTCCGCGTTTTTTCCGCAATCCTTTGACATAAATTTTGTGTTTTTTCGCGATCCTTTGACATAAATTTGCGTTTTTTCGCAATCGTTTGACTAAATTTGTTGTCTTTCCGCGATCCTTTTACTAAATTCGCATTCTTTCGTCGATCCTTTGACGAAATTCGTGTCTTTTCTGCAATCCTGTGATGGAAATTTGCATTTTTTCCACAACCCTGGGACGAAATTCATGTTTTTTTCCAGGCTCTTTTGATGAAATTTGTGTTTTGATAGCGACCCTTTGGCTATAAATTACCGAAATTTTATGCAAACGATTGTCGAAATTGATATTTTTCGGTGACCATTTGTCGAAATCGCGATATTTTTTGTCAGAATTTTCCTACTTTTTATTTATTTATTTTTTTTTTTTTTTTCGTAAAGGAAATACTTTTTTTTTTTTTTTTTCAAGTTGGCAAATTTATCTGCAAGGTCCAAAATAAATCTGTGACGCACGTCGCGTGTCACGCACTTTCTGCTACCGGGAAATAACTTATTGACACAAAATAAAAAACATTCTGAATGACAGTTTAAATGAAAAAAAATTACTTTAACATATAAAACTTAGTTTTAAGACTTGGGAGCAAAATGCTTTGATTTAGATTTTTGGAACATTTTTATTAAGATTGATTGCTTCTAGCATATCTCTTTGCACTCATTATTCCTGTATCCTGCATACTGACACGATTTGCTGTTCATGCAAGTAGTTTATTTGTTACATTCCACAAACTAGTCGTTCAGTTGAAAAATATCAGTAACTCCTTTGAAATTTTTTCATCCCCCTCATTCTGCTGGTCATCATCATCACTTCCATTATGTCACGAATCTTCCTGCCAATCATCTGATGACTTATAGGAGCCTAGCCATTAGCATAGCATAGCCATAGAGTAAAGCAGATCTGTAATGGTTTCCTTCTCCTTGAAAATTTGAAAATCTTTTAACTTCAGGCTCATTCACACCATTAAAAAAAAAGTCGCACCATGGTAACGACTGCAATAGGTAGTATTTCTTACGAAATCTACCTAAAGTTGCAGATGATCACAAATTGTATTACACATGGATGAGTGTATATCTGTCTGTTGTACCTCATCTTTGACATAAAATATATCTTAATTTTTTACATTTTTGAAATCAAACAAAATATTTTTCTGTTATCATTTTGCATTCTGGATAACAGGTCCCATACTGTATTACTATGTTTCAGTACTTATTATATATATTCATTGTCTATGTATGTTCATTGTTTTGCTGCTATGTATTTTTTTACTCGGTCTCTATATGGGATATATGCATACACTGAGTGTCCGTTCGCCTTCTGAAAATTCATTGTTTAACAGTCCATAAGCAAGCTGGGCAAATAACACTCGCCAAAGAGTGAGTAGAAATCTAGATAGGACTGGTAAAATTTTATCCATACCTGCCACTGTGGTGAGTGACATGAATGAAATTTAAAACTATCCAGCAATCGTGAAGCAAAAACTATTCACTCCATGTCGATGTTTTCTACCAATGCAGTCAGTGTGGAGGTAGCAAGAAATTCTGTCCTTTCTTTTCACCGAACACAATTCTGAAAATGGCAAAACATAGTCAAGCGTGCATGCATGAACGTTTTATTAGAATCATTCTCGCATATTTTTAAACTTTGCATCTAGATTTTTTTCTCCAAGTCAAACATTTAAAAAAAAAAATAAACAGTCAAGTGCGAGTGTTACTCACGCTCAGAGGGTTCCGTACAATAAATATAGGAATTATTAATTATTATTTTAAAAAAATCATTCCTAAAAGAATAATAAGGCTTTGTAAATAAAAAAAATACAACATAGAGTTGGGTATAGCTGTATATACTAGAAAAGTATGAATGGTTATACCATAAAATTTCAATGCGATTTGAAGCCTAAATAATATCAAATATCTCTATTCTGTATAAATCTTTTTTTTTAATCTTATCCTAATCTGCTAATGATGAACTTAATTCAGTACTGACAATAAAAGTAGGGATATTTAAGCTTCATTTGGCCTTTCATAAAACTAAGTTTAGCGCAGTCATAATCTTTTCTTTTTACAGTGTAGCTAAAACAAACCTCTTGTTCAAAGTTTAAACTTGGCATTGTGCTAAGCGCGCTTCGAAAGGAGGTTGCAAAGTTACAATGCTGCCTCGGTATGTGTCACGTTTTTCCAGATAGGTTTTTAATGAATGTTTTAATGCACGGGAGGCCTATTCAGAGATCTATTCAATGCATCTGGGCACGAATCTAATAGTATTTATGTGATTCATTCTAATTAAATCAGTCTGTTTTTAAAAATTTGACGTTTATTGCTTTTATACTGCTACTGGGCATTGCATTAAACAAATATATCACTAAAAGTTGTTATCTAGGCTTTAAAAGCCTGTAGTACATAGAGTAAGCCGCCCCTGTCATTATGTATGTCCTAACCATCCATGTTTTTAAGGTTTAATATCTGGGTTAATTATCAACGTTTTTTTTTTTTTTTTTTTCGAAAAAATTTATCAACAATGTTTTTATACTTCGATAGGTACCTCCAGTGCTGCTCAACACCTTTGCTGAATGCCTTGCAAATGGAAATTTGTGTGTAATGGAAAAATGCGCTTTTCTCAAAAACTATGTGACCTAGGGTAATGGCTATAATTTTCCTGCAAGGTTTACATTAACATCTACCACCTCTAATTTTTTTCTGTAATAACACAGGGTAGAAGAGATGCAATTTTCATGTCAATTGGCGAAGGTGAGTGTGTTAGTGAAAAGGAGTATAAATTAGGCTTCCATTTCAAATCTAAAATGTGGGCAGCAAGTTAGGAAGCAATGAACGTGTCAAACTGACACTTTTTTTCTGGAAAGATCCTGAAATCAGTCAATTGAAAATATCATTCTGGTTTGTGGATAAACACTTCCACACTCTACAATGTGTTGAAGCCCAAGTACTGCAGCAGCACATACCTTTATAGCTCACGAGAAGAAAGTTTGACTATGCATGTGTTGTGCAAACAGTTGTTTGCATTTTATATGACTCAAGTAAATTGAGAATTAAATAGAGTGCCATAACTCATTGCCGAAACGTTAGTGAAGGCTTACTGTGGAGACACGGAAAGTTTTGGTTTACGTTAGTCTGTCTGTTCTGCGATAACTGCCGCAAAAAGCATCCGATTAGCTTGAAATTACGTGGGTATGTTGGTGAAGTACCCAGATTTAGCTGTATAGTTTTTTGTTATATTGGGTTCATTCGTTCGGAAAATATAGAATATTTTATTTTGCGCAATAATGCTTTTCTATAGCAATTCAGATGATTTTTCCATTTTTATTTGTTGAAAGGAAATGGCTCATATTATTGAAGGATTTAAATGGTAAGTTATGTATAATGAAATTTCCTAATTAGAACTATGCATTATTCATATTAGTTTGAAATTTTGTGTATACATTTGTCAGAGTTTTTAAATTCGATGTATAACTTATGGAGGGATTTTATATAGGTGTTCCAATAATATCAAATATTTTCCTTTACAAATTTTCTTTTTTTAAATGCACATACTTCATTGCTTTAATTTTTTTTAAACTGTTACCTAGCAACGGACTAACCTAATAGTAACGGATTAACTACACCTAAAAATATCATAAATGTGAAAGTATGTGTAATTGTTTGGAGTCAAATCAACGTCAAAAGGGAAGAATTAATGCCTTTCGCGTCTTTACATATAGATGGAATTTACCCCAAAAATAAAGAAAGGCTGTGTTCGATTTACTTAGCTCAAATATTTTTCTTTTAAATTAAAAAGATCATTATTTTAATAAAAAAGAAATTGACATTTTGCTATAAAATTTAGAAATGATTTTTTTTACCGTTGCCAATAAAATCAGATCCCAGATTAATAATTTATCCTAAACAGTTAATTTTGATTTGAAAGATTTTCATGTGCAAGAGGAAAATGAAATAAAAAATAGACATGAATACGTCTTCATATTGGAAATAAAACAAAAATACGAAAAGAAGGTCAATTTGTCCTCATATATCAAAACTAAAACGAATACGCTTTGAGGTTGAAATAAAAGGGCTTTGTGTTATGATATTAATTTTTATTATTAAAGAAAATGTTACCAACATCTCATGATTTATCGTCTGCACATGGCTAAGAGAAATGTTTAATTTTTAATCGAAAATTTGAATGAGAAAAAAAAACTTTTGAAAAGCAAATAGATAGTAAATGTCAAAATTATGCACCGCAAAATAATCTCTTTCGAAAATGACGTCATAGTATTCGGAAATAAATATTTTCTTTCTTACAAACCAAGCATTAACTAGACTACCTGAAAAAATATTTTTTGACGAGTGTTACTTCTTAATGTCGCCTCATTTCAGAAAATATGAATGAAAATTATTTTATTTTTAAAAGGAAATTACATTTTCGCTAATAAAACCTAAACTTTTAATGTAATTGCCTCAACGTAAATCATTTTCTGTCCACAAGTAATGAAAATTAAGGCTCGAAAGTCTAAAAAGAAATCGAAGATTTACAATAACCATTAGCGCAGTCAATAAAAAGTTATATATGTAAATTTAATGAGACGATGGGGGGTTCAGGGGGCGGAGCCCCCCTGAAGAAATCTTCTTTATTATCTAAAAAAACACCAGAATTAGTAGCTCATGAAAATTTCAAAATATCCTTACATAACCTTAAATAACCTTACATAAGTTAACGCTTTTAATATCTGAAAACTTTGTATCTTTTTATTCTTATAAATAACTTAGTAATTTGAAAACTTTAAATTGCGGTTTGCAGGAAATTGAATATTACCAAAGTGTGTTTAAAAACAGTGACTTGCAGAGGAGTTGAGGCTCCTGATCTGCAGATTTACTAGTATGACGTTATAACCTTACTTGTGAGATTTTTTTTTTTTTTTGGGGGGGGGGGGGTGATAATGTTTTTTTAAAATTCATTAACTGTTGATATGGAAAAAGTATTCATAATGAAAAACAACTCGGGGGATTTATTTATTTTTGAAAATAAGTAGGAATCCTGTAATGTGGGAAAAGTAAAGTAAAACATATCTAAAAACTACATTTCATATTAAAAACACTTCATTGTTAAAAAAAATTGAAATTAATGAAAATTTGTTGTATACATTTTGTATCTTGTAGTATGCAACTAAGCAATCTGAAAACAACAGTCCAGTAGAAAAACAATGATCCTAAATTCTATTAAAATAACCAAAACATCTTTAGGAAAAAAACCTCTATGGGTGGGTGGAAATATCAATGCTGATCTCCTTTTTTAGGTGCGTTCGTAATTATATAAATACGTAGCACCTATAGTCGTCGTTCAGTCCGTCCGTCTGTCTGTCCGCATATAACAGAGCAAAAACTACCCAACCGAATGGTCTGAAATTTGAAATATAAGATTGTTGCAAAATTTTGTCAAGCCATTTCAAATTTTATGAAAATCGGATGTATAGTTTAATGACAGGGACAGTCAAAAGTTTTTCTTTACATTACGGCCAATGGGAAAAATTATTGCAAGTGCATTTTAATGATGTTGCAGCCTTCCGAATGGTCTGAAATTTTAAAGATATAATTGTTGCAAAATTTTGTCGAGCCATTTCAAATTTTAGGAAAATCGGATGTATAGTTTAATTACAGGGACAGTCAAAAGTGTTCGGGGAATGGGAAAAAATTATTGGGAGTGCATTTTAATGATGTTAAATACTATGTACTTTATGAAGTGCAAAAAATTATACATTCAGTACAATATGGGGTGCAAAAAATAATTATAAAACTTGTTATAGTACGAATGCACCTCATTTGCCGAGCAATTTCCAACTTGTTGAGTTTTTGTTATGCAAGTAAAACGTCGGAAAAATTATCATAATACAAATCTATAAAGTTGTCATTCATGAAATATAGTGTAGTAAATAATTTTTTATTATGTTTCAATTTTAAAAAGAAAATCTGTTTTATTGTGCAACTTGTAAAAAATAACTGAAAATTGAAAAGGTTTAAAAAATATTATACAAAAGTAGGTTTGTTTCTATTTACTTATTTTTATTTTTGTTTTTTTTGGAATACTGATAAAATGAACCTTATATCTGAAGTAGGAAATTTGCAACAGTTTACAGAAATACGACGCTATTTTGTGCTGTCTTGTTTGATTTCAAAGTATGAGCCATTGGGATAATATAAGTTGTGAAATGGCTGCAATGTTTTATAATAAAACATGTGGGAAATGTGAAATAAGCATAAAATAGAATATTTATTGGTTTATTATTTTTGAAGTTTTGAGTTGGACTCAATTGAAAATTAAATTATCGAAAACTTTTAGCCAATGAAATCCTATTTTGTAAATGTCAATCTATCTTACTTGACCTATCGTTCCTTGATTTCATGTTTTTACTTTAATCTGGGAATGGAAGAATGAGGCATTTTGACTCCATGTCCACTTAATATGCGGAAGGAATGTGTTCTTCTCACACTTATGCTTTGCTTAGAAAATCACCTGAGTCACACCCAGAGTGCTGCTGTGATTATCAGATCCAGTCATACATAGAGATGGGAAAAAAAAACCCAGAAAAGTTTGGAAAAAAACCTGAAGGGCTATTTTTCAATTTTTCCAAATTGGAAAAATTGAAATATCATTTATAAAATAATGAAGTCAAAGTTGTATAATTTCTACATTCTGATACTTTTATTATATTTTTTTCATGTTTAGTGTCTAACATGAAAACAACATAGAAAACCTTATCTGTAAGTAGGGATCTGTTTAGAAAAAACTTGAGATCCTTTAAAGGATCCTTCAGAATTTTTTTACCTTAAAACATATGACCCTTAACAAGATTTTTTCTCTTAAAAATAGACATTTCAGAAAATTTTTCAATCTCCAAATCGAACCCTTCCAAATGTAAAGATTTTAGAATTTAAAAAAAAAAAAAAAAAAAAAAAAAAAAAAACTTGTTGTATAACAGCTGAAATCACCAATTAATCTACTATCTGGCTGTATATATGTACAAAGGACCATCTCAATAATGCCTAAATAAGAACTTAAATATAATAATTTATTCATAAAATTCTGATTTTTTGCAAATATATACCGTAATTTCCGGCCTATAATCCGCAGCCGCAATTTTTAGCCCTTATAAAAATATTTCAGCAGATAATCCGCATCGGCGTATAATCCGCGGATTATACGCCGGACTATACGACAATTACTCATTGCTTTCAACATTCCAAAGTACTACTAATAAACCACCTCCCTATTTATTTAGTTGCTCAATTTAAATGATAATTGTAATAAAATAATTGAAAATAATTATAATAAAATAATTACAAGTTATAAAATACAAATATTTTTTTTTCATTGAATCTTATATCTAAAACGTTGAATGTTTTGTGAATACAGATAATTCTGTTATAATTGCTGTTTTTAAATCATCTTCCGCATTTTAAATAACGTCCTGTTTAAATTCTGCAGTGTTAAATAACAGGTTTTCTCTTAGACATTATTATAACTTTCAACGTGATATACCATCAAATACGTTTTGGTTTTTAATATATATTACAAGGACATAATTGTATTTTATTATTCTATCCATAGAGGGCAGCAGTAAAACCGCGAAATTACGATACGATAATGATTCTTTCGATTATTTTGTGGTGGATTCCCATTGGCTGCATCGTAATATCAATCATTGTAATTAGTAAAACTGCCGTAATTTTGGGCGGAGCTATTTCATAAATGATTGAGGTTGCAATTTTTGAAAGGGATGAGTTGACAAATGCTTTGTTCTTCATAAAAACATGTTGCCAAAAGGCTAAAAAAAATAAAATCATAATCGGAAGCCACTTCCACTAGCACGTTCACGTCAGATGTGAACCAATCACAAGCAACTCCACGAACGGTCGATAGCAGACAATCGTTTGATAACTGTTTACATTTTTATTTTATGACTGCCGGTAGAAACTGGATGTCTGCCCTGAGCTTCTGCTTAAAAAAGTTTTCAGCAGATAGTCCGCACCGGTAGATAATCCGCACTTAAAAATTTTGAGGTTTTTTCACAGATAATCCGCGGATTATAGGCCGGAAATTACGGTACTAAAGTTCACAATTTCATAAAAACAGGATCGTGTGAAAAACAAATTCCAAGCAAATCCCTGGTAAATAGTTAAATGCAACTTCTCTTGTTAAAAATGAAAATTTGTGCAAAATGTGCACAATTATATCAATAATATACCAATGAAGGAAAATGGTTAGGTGGAAATTTTAATGTAAAATTTGAATTATACATTTATTTATACAGTCGAGCCCGGTTAAGACACGTTTCAAGGGAGTAGACAAAAGTCGCGTATTAAACGTGATTTGTATAATGTTGCAGGAACTGGGCTTGTTTACAACATCTAATCGTTTAAATGAACTTTAGAACTTTCATTTATATGTTTATGATCGAAAATTGTATCTTTTAGGTATATATATGTTAAAATTTAATTGAATTCAACTTTAACTCATTGTTTCTTTTTATAGAACCGTATAGAATAATAACTGAAAATAAAAAGTGAATTCGAACGGCTTTATTATAGGTTAATATGCTGCAACCAAAAATAAAAAAAAGTAATTTCCTGCTGGACTAATTTTTTTAACAGAACTAAAAAACCATATTAAACCTTTGAAGCACTTGTTAAAATCATATTTAGTACTTGTGATAATGAATACAATTATAATTTGCCCATTCCATTATAACAAAAAAATATCGTTATTACTAGTATTTGTATAAAAAACATTGTTAGCATAGTAGGAGTAAAGAAAGCATAAAATAATTAAACAACTGCAGTCGTATTTATTTAATCTTTACGAATTTCATTTTTTGCCTATAATATGTATTATGAAACATAGTAGGGATATAACGTACATTTAAAACTTCACTAACAATAGGTATACCAAACTTTAATCATATAATTTCATGACATATCTGAGTATCCTGAATTCGTCTATCTCTCTCTACTACAGTAAAAACATACATGAAGCGAGAGACAAAGAATGTTAGGACGCGGGATCAAACAAGAATTGTAGTGTTGCTAATTTAGCGGGTTTTTTAAAATTCAAATATCTGCCTCTATTTCCGATTAGAAATGTTCGCCTTAATTAATATGTTATTAAATAAAGTAAATATTACTATTTGTAAGCAGTGTTTTTTATTTGAATATTAAAAAAAAAAAAATCTGTTAAATTGTCAACATTGAAGAAGAGACAAGGAATTCTCATCTTGATCCATGAATTCGCGTCTTAAGCGTGATTTTTTGCCTCAAAGGACCAAAAATATCTCGCGTATTAAGCGGGATCGCATATTAACCGTTCGCGTATTAAACGTGATATTTTTACATTAGCGTTATGGGCGAAATTCAAGGGACCAGAAAAAATCCGCGTATTAACTGTGAGCGTCTTAACCGGGTTCCACTGTATTTGCATAGCTGTCATTTTTCACTATTATTTGAAAAAATTCTTTTCCTAATAATATGCGGTTAAAATTATTTATTTTCTTTCTTTTCCTGAAATATATATTCTCAGGGTTGTCTAACTGTATTTTTAAAAAATATAAATTTATGTAAACAAACTTTGAAAAGAAAATGTAAATAAATTCCTGTGAAAAATTAAGTGAAAACAACTTCATATGTAAAATTCAATCTGTTTTAAAACTTTTCATAAAATAAAAATAATAATAATTACCACTTTCAATATTAAGAATCTAAAACTTAAACTAAAACATAGTTTGAGTTTAGACTGGAAAGCTGTACCAAAACTAAAATACACAGGAAATGAAAATTATAATTGCAAGGGAGGGAGGGGGGGGGGGGTGTAATATTTTAAAATACCAATTTTAAAACAATGGGAAGACTTGAAAATGATAATTGTATCTATATAATAAAAGCCAAAGTCATGTGACAGTCATCAATAGTTCCGGGCTGGCCGCTTCACTTTTAATATGCCAAGCGACCATTTTGCTACTTTTAATTGAGCTGGACGCAGATGATTAAATTGCCAAATAGGGTTCCTTCGCCATCATTTCATTTAAAATACACATCTTTCATTTACCTCATTTAAAATACAATAAATAAATAAATAGATATTTTTTCAGTATAGGTTCTTGGCGAGAAAAAAAAAATGGCATCGAATTTTCCTGCAATCTATATCCTATTTCATATACATAAGCAATTTTTTCCATATGTATACAATTGACTTAATCTAAAGAAGCCAATAATCTATTTTTATATAGAAACAGAAGTAAATTATATGTAAACAAATATTGTATATGTATGTATAAATAAAATGTTTATATGCAAATAAATACATATAAATAAAAATAGAAGTTCACCAGGTTTGTTTTCATAGCTATTTATATATTTTATCAAGGTATTTCATGTTCTGAAGCCCGAATTGCGCCAAGCTTAAAGAAAAATGCCAAGGCCTCTGTAATGGAAAAGTACCTAAATAAACAATTAATCGTAATAATATTTCATTTCAACATCAAAGTATTGTTTCTAATTTACATTCAAATAAATATATATTCCAAGATTTGATTTCAATTGAAATTAAGTTGACAGCTTTCTATTTCCCTTCACAAACAACAGATTCATTCATCATATAAACGGTAGAAAATATTAGACCATGGAGGTAATCATTCGCAAAGCAGGTTCTTCAACAATGAATGGACAATATTCTTATGACGTCATAGTAGGTAAATTGGCGGCGCTAACGTTTGTTAACAGCTTGCATTCACGATGGTTTTATTTTGCTATTTCTCTTAGTTACGTTAGTATATTGTCATATTTATGACCTCAGAAATCAAATCTATAAAAACAAAAGTATATATATTCATTATTTAGTTATTAAGTAATGAAAAAAAATTATAAATGCATGATTTGTGAAATTTAGATAAATTTATTAATATTAAAAAATAACATTGAAGTAACAGCATGTTTAAGTAGAATAAGTTTAATTTAGATAATTTATGAACAAATCTCAGTTTAAACACTTGAAGTTTCACTCCTTTTTACAGCTACGGAAATTATGAAGTATTTGTCAAAAAAGACGAAATACTCATAACAACAAAAATGTATGAAATGTTATGAAGTTTGCAAAGATTTCTTGATTTCTCTATCAGAATCTTTGGATTCGGGGAAAGATTGGGCAAGTCAATTAGTTTCAGAATGAAAGTAACATGATGCAATGCTTAGCATGCATTTAAGGGAGACCAAACTGGTCGCCAGAGACAGCTAGTTTATAATAATACCAGAACTACTATAATTTGTTTATTTTAAACTGGCATCATTTATATATTTGAAAAACAGTACTATGTAGTGCAATACAATTTAAAATTGCTTTCAAACTGCAGTGATATTGGTTGAAACTTAAGACTTCTTGTTATTTTTTAAATTAGCTCTACTTATATATAAATAAACAAATGCAATCGAAAAATCATTTCAACAGACACATGATATATTACAAACACTGGTGTTAAATTAAGCAAGAAAAGCTACTGTCAAAATTCTGAGGTTGAAAGGATGAACATTTAAAAGCTGGCTTGTTCTCTCTCTCTCTCACTTTTTACTTTCTTCTATCTTTACAAGAAGAAAGTATTGGATTCGTGAAAATTTTCTACTTTCGGTTTTTGACGGATTTACACGTTTTAGGGGTCAGAGATTCTGAAAAACATGTTTTTACAAAATGTCTGTCCGTGAGTCTGTCTGTATGCGACACAAATTTTGTGGGTGCTCTATCTCAAGAACTAATGCACGGAATTTAATAAAAATTTATATTCAGTTAGTCCCTGATATAAATGGGTGCTGATTAGTTTTTGGTGTAAATTGCTCAACAGGCGGCGCTGCTAGGCACCCTTTTTCACGATTTCCGCAATAGCTCCAGAACTAATGCACAGATTTTCATCAAACTTCAGATCCAGTTAGTCCTTGACATGGATTGAAGTTTTGTACATTTTGGTGTAAATCGCTCAACAGGTGGCGCTGCTATTCTGCTTTTTTACGATTTCCGCAATAGCTCTATATCAACAACTAATGCTTGGATTTTCATCAAACTTCAGATTCAAGTATACTTTGATATGAATTAGTGGCGCTGCTATGCTGCACTTTTCAGAATTTCCATTATAGCTGTATCTCAAGAACTAATGCAAGAATTTTCACCAAACTTCAGAATCAGTTAATCCTTTACATGAATTGACATTTTGTACATTTTGCTGTAAATCGCTAAACAGGTGGTGCTGTATTTTTCAGAATTTCCACTATAGGTGTATCTCAAGAACTAATGCGCGAATTTTCATCAAACTTTAGAATCAGTTAATCCTTGACATGAATTGACATTTTATACAGTTTGGTGTAAATCGCTCAATAGGGTGGCACTGCTATGCTGTTTTTTGTAATAGCTCAATCTCAAGAACTAATGCTTGGATTTTCAACGAACTTCAGATCCATGTATACCTGGATATCAATTATTGCTGTTTATGTATTGGTAGTCCCAGGAAGAAAACCAAATTATAAAGTAAAGGCCAGAGATCGGAAGGTCTGGAGAAGTATATTGAGGGAGGTCAAAATCCTACATGGATTGTAGCACCATTGTGTAAGTAAGTATGTATTGGTGTAAAACACTCAGCAGGTGGTGCTGCTATGCTACATTTTTCAGAATTTCCGCTATAGTTCTATCTCAAGAACTAAGGCACGAATTTTTATCAAACCTCAAATTTAGATACACTTTGATATGAATTGGTGCTAAATTGATGTAATTTCTTGTACTATTTAAATGATTTAATTGAAGTGATTTATATAGAAGAAAGTTTTGTGATGGCCACAACATACTGGTTTTATAATATATTCATGTAAAGGAAAATTAGTTTTTTTAGTATTCATAAATATTAAGAAAGTTTATTATTTTATGTTTTTTAAGAAAATATAACTCATTTTTGAGAAACATTTGTGCAAAATCATTTTTTCCAGAAAAAAACTGGGAAAAAAAAGTTTTTTTTTTCCCAATTGTTGTTACTTCAAAATTTCTGGAAAATTTACATCTCTGGCATACATACTTTGATCCAAATTGAGGGGGGAAATAACCCTGAAGGGGTGCATTCTATCTCTGAAATACCTGGAAATTGTTGAAACAATCTTCGGTAAACAAGCTGGTATCTGAGAAAAGGCCATTTTCAAGAAGGAGTTAAAATGACTCCTAATGTTCTAGTGATGGGGATAAGAGTGATCCTTCCATTCCAGAGTGAAGTGCACAGTTTAATAATTTTTTTCAGTATGTTTTTATTTTGAAAAATAATTGTTGTATTTCATTGTTTTTAGATTTTGTTTTCGAGAGCATAAAGCACATAAAGTCTTTATATTCACAGAAGAAGAAATTGATATTGATTGGACATTCTATGGTATTTTTCTCCCTACCTATATTATCTGCTTTAAATAATTCACTGTCTTCAAATTGACATACAGTCAACTCCCTCTAATCCTCAATGCCTGGGTTCAAAATTTGCACAGATTATAGTGGTCATTGTTTATAATTTTCTTTTGCAGATACAAAATGAGTTATCTTCTCTATTAATGCACGTATGAATGAATGTTAAAATGGAAATTTAAAATAAGTTTTATAATAAAATAAACATTCCTATTTAAATATCCAAATCTGATTAGTTTTAATTTTTTGAAACATTGGTGCAATGGTTTGTTTCAATAATTTAGGTTGGAAATTTTATCTTGCAAGTTGAGCAAAATTATAATTATATTATAGTTGAGCCAAATTAAAAGTTAATATATGTATTTTTTAATTATTAATTTATATTAATTTTTGCTTAATTTATTATTCAGGGAGAAGCAAGGATTAAATTGAAAATTTGATTCAATGAATCAACAAAAAACAGTCCTTTTTGGTCAAATAGGGGTCATACAAGTTGCTGCCACTGAATTTCTTTAAAATCTTAACTATAAATTTCATTGTTTTTTCATCTGAATATGTATTAATGATTAAAAAGAGTTGACTGTACATTTCATTTAATAATATAACTGTATACACATGTAAGTAAAATTATATTAAAAGAATAACCCAATAAGTTTTTTGGCATAACAAAAGTTCATTTAATGTTTTAAAATTCTATTTTTTATTTAATATTTTTACTTACATTTTATGAATGTTTAAATGATGCCTATTCATTAAGGGGATTGGGTATAAATATTTATATCAATTTTGAAACTCTTCTTTTTTAAAACTTTGATTGAAAAAAAAAAAGTATTTACTTATGTTTGTATTTTTAATTTGATGCATATGTAACTGTATTCTTGTTTATTTTCACATAGAGGCATTTTTTTTTTATCATTAAACAAAATAATGTCTAAAAGGAAAAAAAGAATGTTATTATTATTTTTTTATTTTTCAAAAGAGTAAAAAATCATCAATGATTTATCTTTAAAATAAGCTTTTAATCAGGAGAATTTGCTTCCTTTAAAGAACCCTTCACAAAAATTTTCATTTTACAAACAGACCTTGCACAAAACTTTTAACCTCCAATTCAGAAGTTGAATGATCTTAAAATCAAATGAAATATGTGTCACAGGCCAATCAAGTTGTCAAAGAACTTATTGTTTAGCTCAGGTCATGCTGTTTCCAGTTGCCAACCAAAATTTGGAGGCTGGTGACTCACTCATAAATAACGTACGGAAATAAACATTTCTTAAAGCCACATTTTACTGACTCTTGGCAAAAATCGACACTAGTCCTTCTGCATTCTTCTGGTAATAATAGTGAAACCTCTTGCCATCTCTTTAAGTACTTAGAAAGTTTTAAAAATGGAGCCATTAGCATCAATGCTTTCCATCGAAGAGCATAGTCAAAAGAGTGGTGTTACCAGCTAAAACCTTGGGAATTGTTTTTTCAGTAGCAGAAGAAATGGATAGTGGAGGAAAGAGTTTTTTGCCTGAATATTCTCCTATGGGTAGCCTAGGTCGCAGCCCTACCACTGAGGCTTCCCCCGCTCTTTGGGCTGCACTGTGTCATTGTTAGATGCTTGACCCAGAGCAAGGGTGATAGAAACTAATTTGGAGTGGGAGACTCGCTATGATGCACTGTTCTCCTTTCCCCTTATATGGACAACTTGTATCCTATTTCTATTTTTCTTCAGAGAATGACCTTATCTCGCCCCTTCATTTACTGTATGAGGACAAAAATGTTGAATCAAAGCTGTGTTTCATTGATTTTCTGTTCACTATTGTGTGTTGACTCTCTTTTAATAGAGTTCACCTTCCATTCATTATTTACAGTGAATATTTCCAACTGAGCGAAAAAATGCCCAGGCTGGGAATCAAACCCAGATCCTTGGCTTACAAGACCAATGCTTTACCGTTTAAGCTAACTGGGCCGATGGGCTTAAACTAGGGGTGCACAACCTTTTTAAGAAAAGGGCCACTAACAAAAAAGCCCGGGTTGTCCAGGGACACATCAGTAACACAGAGAGAATTCTATTTCAAGGAGGTGATCTGTGGCCTATAATCAGATAAAAAAAAATGGTTTCAGAGGGAGGGAGTTTTACCCCTCTATGTTGACTTAAAAAATTCAACGTATCCAATTCAGTTGGTAAGGATAAATCAACAGTGTATATGTTTGTATATATAACAGATATAGTAAGGATTATTTTGAAGAAGTGACAATATCCCTTCACTTTATTCGAGAGAGTAAACTTTGTTTGATTAAAAGTTCTACAAAATAAACATAAGCATGAAAGTGGCTAGTGCCGAAAAAAAAAGTGAACTTTATGAACGAAGGAGGGAGGAGCCAAACAACCAAATTTGAGATTTTTCTGCACCTTATCAACAAAATTCAAGATTTTTACGCGTCCGATGAACGAATTTTGTGATTTTTCCACGCCTGATCAACAAAATTCACAATTTGTCTGCTCCCGATCAGTGAAATTCGCTATTTTTCTGCACCCGTTCGACAGATTCGATATTTTTCCATTCGTAATCGACAAAATTTGCAATATTTTCGTGTCCAACTAACGAAATTTGCGAGTTTTCGGAGCCCGATGAACAAAACTCGTGATTTTTTCTGCATCCAATCAACGACATTCGCAATGCTTACCTGACTCTGACAAAATTTGCAATTTTTTTCCACGGCAAATTTACAAAATTTGCGATAAACTGACTGGACTCACGATTATTCTGCAGTCGATCAACGAAATTTTCAACTTTTCTGCACATCATCAACAAAATTCGCAGTTTTTCCGTGCTCGATTAAAGAAATTTGTGATTTTTAGGAGTCCGATCGACAAAATTCGCAATTTTTCATGCCTGATCAACAAAATTCATGATTTTTTTTGTGCCTGATCAACAAAATTCGCAATTTTTCGGAGCCCGATCGACAAAACTCGCGATTTTTCTGTACACAATCGATGAAATTTGTGTTTCATCTGTGCCTGATCGATGAAATTTGTAATTTTTCTGCAGCTAATCGACGAAATTTGCGATTTTTCTGCACCTGATCAACGAAATTCATATTTATTTCTCGCAGTAAACAAGCGATTTTTCTGCAGCCGATCAACAAAAATGATGGATTTTCCGTACCCGATCAACGAAATTTGAGATTTTTCCACGCCTGATCAATAAAATTCATGATTTTTCCATGTCTGACCAACGAAATTTGAGATTTTTCCGAACCCGATCGTCAAAACTCGTGATTTTTTTGCGCCTGATTGGCAGAATTCTCAATTTTACCGAGTCTCATATTGTCAAAGATAGTTTTTTTTTCAGCACTCTAACAACGAAATTCTCGATTTTTCCTTACCCGATCAACAAAATTCGCGATTCTTAACTGACTGACAAAATTTTCAATTTTCCCGTGGAAAATTGATGAAATTCATGATTTTTTCCTGCGACCTCTGAATAAAAATTGCACTTTTTTTTTCAGTTATAAATTGACGAAACTCGCGGGCCACAAGTTGTGCATCCCAAGCTTAAACGGTAAACCATTGGCCTTGTAAGCCAAGGATCTGGGTTCGATTCTCAGCCTGGGCCTTTTTTCACTTAGTTGGAAATATTCAATTCATATGATAACTTTACCAATCAGTTTGATTGTGTTAAAATAACAGTTAAAATAATAAAACGTATCCATCGTTTATAGGGAGTTCCTTTACCTGCGGTTTATCCTGGTCAGATGTCTATATGACAGACCAGACATTACTACCAATAAGGTTATCTGAGCGAAATAGGCTGGTTGTTTGTCGCCCAGTTAGCTTAAACAGTAAAGCATTGGCCTTGTAAGGCAAGGATCTGCGTTCGATTCTTAGCCTGGACATTTTTTCGCTCAGTTGGAAATATTCAGTTCGTATGATAACTTTACCAATCAGTTTGATTGTGTTAAAATAATACTTAGTGTTATGTCAATGTGTTGGTCATAATTGTTGTATCCATGATTTAATAGAAAGTTTTATTACTTTCTACCACATCACAAATGCAATTGAAATAATTTTTATCATGGGATGATTATTTGTATATAAATGTATATAAATCTGTACCAAGTCCCGGTAGCAGAAAGTGTGTGACGCGCGTCGCAGATTTATTTTGAACCTTGCAGATAAATGTGCCAACTTGGGGGGAAAAAAAAAAAAAAAGTATTTCCTAAAAAAAAAAATATCGCGAATTCGACAAATGGTCGCCGAAGAATATCAATTTTGACAATCATTAGCATAAAAAATCGGTAATTTATAGCCAAAGGGTTGCTATAAAAACGCGAATTTCGTCAGAAGATCCCGGAAAAAAACATGAATTTCGCACAAGGGTTCTGAAAAAAATGCAAATTTCTGTCACAGGATCGCGGAAAAAACACAAATTTCGTCAAAGGATCGCGGAAAGAATGCGAATTTAGTCAAACGGTTGTGGGGAAAACGCAAATTTAGTCAAACGATCGCGAAAAAACGTAAATTTATGTCAAAGGATCGCGAAAAAAACGCGAATTTATGTCAAAGGATCGCGAAAAAAACGCGAATTTATGTCAAAGGATCGCGAAAAAACGCAAATTTGTGTCCAAAGATTGCGGAATTTTGTCAAAATTTCTCGAAAAACGTAAATTTCTGCCAAAAGATCGCTGTACAAACTTGAATTTTATCCAAAAATCCCGAAAAAAAACGTGAGAACGTCCAGGGGCGCGAGAAAAACGCAAATTTCTGTCACAAAATCGCGGAAGAAACTTGAATTTCATCAAAGGATCGAGAAAAAAACACGAATTTAGTCAGACAATCGCGGAAAAAATGCAAATTTCTGTAAGACGATCGCGAGAAAACGCAAATTTCTGTCAAAAAGTTCGCGAAAAACGCAGATTACTGTCAAAGGATCACGAAAAAAAGAAAATTTGCGTCAAAAGATCGGAATTAAATTTGCGGAATTTCGTCAAAAGATCGCGAAAAACTCAAATTTCTGCCAAAGGATCGCTGTAAAAAGCTAATTTCGTCAAAAGATCCCGGGGAAAAACGTGAATTTCGTCCCAGGGGCGCCGAAAAAACGCAAATTTCTGTCACAGAATCGCGGAAAAAACCCGAAGTTCGTCAAAGATTCATGAAGAAAATGCAAATTTCGTTAAGGATCGCGAAAAAAAGCTCATTTTTGTCAAAGAATCGCGAAAAAACGGCAAATTTCGTCAAAAGATCGCGAAAGAAAACGAGAAATTTCCTCATAAGATCGCAAAAAAACGGCAAATTTCGTCAAAAGATCACGAAAAAATGCAAATTTCATCAAAAGCGTGCGAAGAAAAACACATTAGTGCCGGTAGCGGATTTTCGCTGCCTGTCCCGCCCTGCCTCTGTTGTAAACTTTCAGAAAATTTGCTGTAAATTTCAGAATTTTCTTTTTCTTTCTACTCAGAATCACCCCTGGTATTAATCAGTAAGAACGGTGTTTATTTTAACACTCATAATGTTTGTACATAAGAAAATGTAACACGCTACTTCCGCAGACAATTTTCATCCCACTAAATTGCTGTCGCAGACACAACCATAACTTTCTGCTACTGGGTACCAAGTCTAGACAAGTGAACTTAAATAAATAAAAAGTGAATGAAGGAGAAAAAAAGGCAGTCCACATTATATCCTCATATGATTGGCACCCTGATCTAGCTATAAAACAGTATTTTTTTACTCGTTTCTGATTCACAAAACAATAGTTAGCATTTTGCAGAATTATTTATAATTTTTAAAAAGGGAAAAAAATGTGGACAGACCTCTGTTAAAATGCTTTTTGTGGGTTGATTTTTGCTAGGAATCTGCTCAAGTGACATGGAATTTGTGGATAAGATGCCTGTCAAAATGGAGCCAATCAGTGAATTTTAGAGAGTCTGGACGGCTCGATAAATTAGAAAACTAGATTGTATCTGTATTTTGATTAAAAAATATGTTGAGAAATTCTCTTTATCCTGTTAACCCTACATTATGACTCATGTTGTGTCTTGTAAACCTAGCTCAGTCATCCTGTATTTTGGCAATAAATTTAAACAGATTTAAAAAGTGCAAGCTTTTCAAAGAATATGTTGTGCTGTAAATACCGTAAACGCCTAAGTAATAGGATGCTGTCTAAATTCCTTTATGGCGACCCATGTTTCACAGAAAATGAAAATGATGATGCAAAGTGCTTTTATCTCTCTATTCTAAAAAAAAGTAACTACCGCTGTCATCGCCAGGGGCGCGCCGACCCAGTGTGCAAAGTGTGCACCGCACACAGGCGCCAAATAAACTATTTGGAGCTGAAAAATTTTAAAAACTTTTATCTAATTTAAATTTATTAAAGCGGTATTCAAAATCGAAAGTGTGCCATTTCTGATGACACATTTATGAGTTCATTTTTACTTTTAAGATATATGAAATTTGCAGATGCTCGTCAGCGGCGTAGCTTTAGGGTAGGGTAGGGGGAAGTCTCAAACCGAAAGGTCACGGTCGTAAGGTGCCACGGAAGGCTTAAGGGCACCGTCATGCGCCGCCTAAAATAAATTTTTAAAAAGCGCTAGAAGCATAAAAGAAATCGGAAGGGTGACCGCGAATGCCCCTTTTGATCCCCTACTCAAGATCAGACCTGTCCAACTTTTCAGAAAACAGAGCGCACTGCAACTGGGGGCAAACATGGAAGGCTCCATTATTCAAATAATTGAAAATATATAACACTTCTATCTTACTGTAGTGATACACATACTGACGACATAAAAACGAGTAGTATATTAAATGGTAAAGCAACATAAGACCCCAGGTTATGCACGGTTCCCATGTAAAAGTAAATTGCCGAAAAAAGCACACATTAATCGGCTACATTATAACAAAAATAATAAATAAATAAAACAGGATGGAGCTCAAAATGCAATGCATTTAAAAAAAAAGAAATGAAAAACGCCATTCGATTCCAACCCAATTTAATAGCCATGCATTGTAACATTGCATAACATTGTATGATTTTACGCATAAAAACGAGCCCATGAGCATCTAAGGAAGTTTCATGACATTTACAGTAGGGAAACATGTTTTTGAGAACAACCTCAAAATGAATTACGTTTTATTGAAATTTTAATTGAATATTTTATAGATTTGCTTCGAACAAATTATAATAGATCAAGCGCCAGTTTCACTCGCGTACAGAGAGTTCATACAATAAATTTATTAATTTCTAACTACAATCTTACAAAATATAGTTGTTAAACGAATAATGAGACTTTGCAAATAACTCGGAATTATTTTATTAAATATTTTTCAATAATTGCCTTCAATAATTGAATTCAATTGGAATGAAAAACGCTGACTATTTATCATTGTGATTCTTACCTAAAACAAAGGCCTTGTACAAAGTTTAATACTGCCATTGTGCCAAGTACGCTTTGAAAGGAGGTTACAAGGTTGCATGGCCACTTTGGTCTGTGCCACGTTTTTTTAGATAGGTTTTTAATTAATATCTCAGCTAATTACCGACAATTCTTTTGGAAAATCATTATTGACAGTCCTTGGTTGATTTCGCGTCGATAGGTACCCCAAACTCTCCTCAACTCCTCCGCTGAGCGCCAGCAAGATAAAGTTTATGCATAAAGGAAAACTGCGATTTTCAGAAAAATTGTATGACCTAGGATAATCTCTATAGTTTTCCTGAAAGGTTTAAATAAATTCCTACTACTTCTAATTTTTTCGTAATTTTATTTTCAGTAGATTTGGAAAAAGTAGGGAAGACATAATTTTCCCTTACATTTTCGACGAATTTCTGAATATATAATTGTATCTATTATTGTATATGTTTTTGAGTTCTGCGTTACGAGGTTTTTCGAACGATCCCCCCCCCCCCCCCCCCCCCCCCATTTTGTCTTAAATACGTACCCGTTCACTGTGTGAAAATGGGGGGAAAGCTGCTAATTGTTGAGAATTGTTATGTAAATGTTTTTCTTAATTTTTGGAAAATTGTATGGGGTAGTAATGAACAAATTAAAACTTTAAAATGAATTAAGAGAAGAGGAGTGAGTGCTTAGTAATATCCAGGCCAAAATGTTTAAAACAATATGTCACATGGAAAAAATTTTCTCCCCCATGAGGGGAATGCCATCTAATAGTCTGGGGTAAAGTCCTGCATCGGGTCGGGTTACCCGCTTTTACTCAAACCTGACCCAACCCGCACTCGGCACTATATTTTCGCGTTGCGGGTCGTGTCGGGTTGACTTTAACTATTTTTGTTGCGGGTCGGGTTCGGATTGACCCGATTTTTTAAAAGAATGCGGAAAATATTTTTTCACGTTAAAAGCCTATATAAAAACGCAGATCAAAGTTTCACAAAAAGCAAAATGCGTTTTGTCTTTAGTCGTCCTTTCCCGAGTCTTCGAAATAACAAATTGCGTTATATTTTTATCATATTTTAAAAATACAATAGGCAGCAAAATGCTAAATGGTCCTTCCTGTCTATCACACAGTAGTTGTCAAAGTTAGAAGTATCAAGACTTATAGAACATTAGCAATCGCAATCTCTTTTGCAATGATTAAAAATGAATTTAACATTTGGAGATTCAAATTTTAAATCTCCACAATTACTAAACTACTTGACTAAATGCCTTTCTGTTTAGTTTTCTTAAGTAAAATTTAATGACAAAGCCAAATATGATGTAAAAATTATAGCGTTTGCATTGAAAATTTCAGAGTTCGGTACAATTTTAGAAGTATGAAGATGAGCCTTTTTATATAACTTGAAAGAATACATAATTTCCTTCAGGAAAAATTTGGTGAGTAAAATGCATTTCATTTGACCGACTACACCTTAAAACCGTCAGATACAAATGATATTTATTCATGAAATTGGCTATCATATGAAATTAGAGAGCACTTATCTTAGACTGATGTAGTTATTTGCAGAGAAAAAGAGTATCAGGGAAAAAGGAAAAATTAGAGAATGTGTCCCCTTTAATGGAGAACTACCTTCGTAATATAGTATTACCGTGGTAGCGCTTGAAGTGACCTATGTAGTACTAATATACATTAGCTGAATCAGTATTGCACATATATTAAGTGTACCTGTTACACAAATTTAATTAAAATTGTTTTTTTAATAAAATTCTTCTAAATTAATACGTTATTTTTTTTTACACTCTTCATTATAATAAAAAAAGAGACATTTAAATTCAATATTTCAATGTAAAATGTTGAGGTTCTTTAAAATTTAAGAGTTGAAGGAAGTCTAAAGTTCTAAATTTTCATTCTTTTTCAGCAATCCATTATAAATTTTTTCACAGCTATATTTCACTGAAAAATAAATACCCAGAAAAATACCCAAAGTGGTTATTTTACATCACTGAGTGCACCAGGACAGGCTTTCGACTATCCTCACAAAAATTTTGAGCCTCGTACGTGCCGTAGATTCTGCTAGCCATCGCACATGGACAGAGCAAAACTTTGTTTTATTAGTATTTTTAATTTAGAACTTGGATTCATTGCACGAAAATTGGGAATTCGAAAAATAAAAAAATCTGACAGAGAAAGAAGGGTGAAGAGTGTGACAAGGTAAAGATACGCTTAGCTTCTTAGCAATGTAAACGTCAAAATGAATATGCATTTTTCATAACAATTGTTATATAGCCAGTATAGGGGTTCTGTATTTTCTTATATAAAATCAAATGTTCCGGGACTGGAACATTTTCGAATGCACCCCTGATTATAATCTACGTGTAGTAATTGTTTAAGGCGCATCTTAATTGACGTTACATTATTTTAAAAGAAATAAAAGTACTATAACAAGCTCCAATGTAATACGGACACCATTAATTTGAGAAATTTTTTTAAAAACTTTTATGTGTATTTACTGTATTACGAGCACTCATTTCTTTGTGCCATAGTGCTACCATTGATTAATTCAACACAGCTATATTTCCAAATTAAAGTTTATTTGAACTGTTTTAAGTTTTAAGTATAAATATAAATAAAGATCAGATCTTAAAAATTCCGGGAGTAATGGAGGTAAAAGAAGCTGATTTATATAGGAGGTATGCCATTTGTGGGGAGGGGAAGCAACCAGCTGAAGCACCCACTTTTTAGGGATATCCGTTATTTGTAAACGGTGCGAGCATTCCTTATTTTTAAAGTCAAACAACAATATTTTAAGCCAGAAATTTAATTTAATAAATGAAATAAAAAAAGAATCCTGTAGAAACAAGACGCATTTCATTAAATAAATTTTCTGGTTCAAATTCTTTTATTTGATCTGGGGAAAACAACCGTAAGGTTGGCTTGGCAGCTATGCATTTATACTCATTGAAAAAAAAATTATATATATTTTCTTTTTTTTTGGGGGGGGGGGGTGTTTAGGAATATGGGGCGCCCCGGTAGCAGAAAGTTCGAGACGGCAGACGGGCGTCGCAGATTTTCTTTTCTCTTTTGCAGATTCTTTTTCATCGAACTTTTATTTTGCTTCGTATTATGTTTAGCTCTTTATTACTTAATACAAAAAGTTAAGACTATTATTAATAAAAATTTATAAAATGCCTAAAAATGCTACAGGTAAGTGATTGTTTGATTAATTAACACTCCATTTATAAAAATATTTTACCTGCAGATTATTTTTTGCCCCCGAATTATCTGTCGCAGACACTTGGAGAAATTTCTGCTACGGGGTGGGGCGCCAATTGAAGTTCTGCACACAGGCGCCGGATACTTCTGGCGTGCCCTGGTCACCGCCGCCGCCGGTTTCGAATTTTTTGTGACCGGAGGTCTTTCTTTGTTAATATTAAGAAAAATAATGCATACAAAAATATGAAAATTGGTAGTATTATACAGAAATGTTTGATAAACACGCTGATGCAGACAGTTTTCAAATCGAAGAATTATTTTAAGAGATATTTAATGCTAAAGTTGGACAAAATCGTTCCACTAAAAAAGTTTTATAGGAGGAAAAACTATTCATGGGAATTTAATCATTTTTAGATCATTTTATACGTTTGAAGTTTCCGGTGTGGAGACTCTATTTTGTTTTTTAATTTGACTAATTTTTTGAGGTTTTATTTCTATTTTAAATTCAAATTTTCAGCATTTCTAGAGATATTTTTTACAGATTTTAGAAAGTGATATTAATTTAAACTGTTGCCAACTGTATAAACAGCGGAAACAATAATGTTTGCTTCAAAAATATATATATATTTATTACACGTGACTATTATAAACAGAAAAAAAATTTGGAATTAGAATTAAATAATTAGTATGTACAAAAAGCAGGAACTTATTAAAATTACGTCACAAAAACTATAATTACACGTGAATTTTAAGAGAGAAAGGAATTTGTAAAATAATAGATTTATTAACATGCGTTGGAAGTCTTAAATAGGAGAAATTACATCATATTTACGCAGACCTGCCAACTGCTACGAAAAAATCATAGTTGCTACGATTTGGACCTATAAACTGCGATGCTACGAAAATCGGTCTTAAACTACGATTTTTTGCAAAAAACACCAATGCATTTTTTGTTTCTAATTGCAATTTTTATCCCGCACAGCATATTTTTCAAGAGTGATGCTGTTGCGAAATTTCCAAAATTTCAAAGTATTCATTGCCGAAAGTTTTTAAAAATTGGCCATTAGTCTGAAAATTCGGACATTAAAAAATGCTCATGGAAAAAAAAAATCTGTGCTGCAAAACAAACTTCTTAACATAAAACACTCTCTTTATGTATATTAACCACGAGCGATTCGTGTTTCTGTAAATATTTATACAGGAATTTGCTTCCTTAGAAACAAGGTGCCATTTTAAGGATTTCTGGAACGGAGGGGGGGGGGGGTCTTTCAGGGGGCAAGGTTTGAAATAGTGTGCAAAATCACATGATTTGCGATAAACTACTGCGAATTTCGACAAATGACCTTATAAAAAAAAAATCTATTTCGTCAATTGGTCGCAGAAGAAAATAAATTTCGTCAAAGGATCGTGGTAAAAACATAAATTTTGTCAAAATATTGCAGAAAGAAGATGCGAATTTCTTCAAAAGATCAGTAAGAAAATGCAAATTTTATCGAAAGATCAGTAAGAAAACGCAAATTTTCAGCGAAAGATCGCAGAAAGAAAACACTAATTTCGTCAAAAGGATCGCGGGAAAAAATCAAAATTCGACAAAGGATCGTGGTAAAAAACGCGAATTTTGTCAAAAGTTCATGGTAAAAAGTGCGGATTTCAACAAAGAATCATGTTAGAAAAATGTGAATTACGATTGTGGAAAAATTGTGAGTATCCTGAAATGATCGCAGGAAAAAAATCGGGAATTTCATCAAAATGTACTGCATTGGACTAAAAATTTCGAACCAGGCTCCTTTTTACAAATCTTAAAAAAAAAAAAATGCTGCGAAACGAAAAGAAACTCAAAAAATCGTATAAAAATTTTCAGAGGAAAAAATTTACTATATTGAGTTGAAAGACTGAAACCTTATTCCTTTTACGAATGTCAAAAGATGGCTGTGTAACACGAAAAACCAACCAACCAACCTCCAGATTAATTTAAATTTTGTGTGCTACGATTTCTCATTTTCAAAGGTTGGCAGGTCTGTATTTACGTCACATTACACTTATTACATAAAATGAACACAAAATAATATTGCAAAACGGTTTAAATTTAGAAATTGCGCTAGACATTTATTTGATATTTTGAGAGGATACTTTTCAACCATTTTTGTTAGAAAAGCGCAAATAATATTTCATTTCTAACACAAGTATTTTCTCGTGAATATTAAAAAGAGAAAGAATAGTTTGGTCAAAATTACACCAGATTAAAAACGATTAATTTAAAATGTCTTATTTAAAAGAACTTTCTTTTCGCTTTGTTAAAAAATACCGGGAGACAAAGATTCTGTTTACTTAATTCCTTTTATATTAGTATATTTTGAAATATTTAACTTATTCTACTTAATCAAAGATGAAAACAGCGATTGACATATGTATTTTTGGTACTACTTAGTTATCCCGTCGACAAAAAATCTATCATTCGCCAAACTATAAGATTAAATGCCAATAATGGTTGATCGTAAATGTCACATTAACTTGACTTTAAGCAAGTTACACATGTTACATCATCAATTTATTTTTATTTCGACGTTTTATTTGTATTTTTATTAATGTTGCACTAATTTATTTGTTCTTTCGTTATTTAAAATAACAATGATGTCAATTTGTATAATTTGGCGAGTGCTTTGGCCATTTTTGTAATTTGGCGAAATTGGTTGACGGGTTAATTAAGTAGTACTGCAGCGGATTTGGCCTTAAAATTCCCCAGTCAAAGAGAAATGAATAGAAATCCGTTTATAGGGAGATCACCACTGTTTTTTAAATTATAATTCAATCTTCCGAAATCTTTTTAACCCTTAAATGCCTGGTGTTGCTTTTCGGCAACATACCCAATTTAGGCTCTAAAATACTATTAGAATAATATTGAAGCTATAATGCCTAATGTTGCCGATAAAATGCAGTCTAAAAATATTATTAAATCGATTTTCAACATTTAGATGGCAACACTTGTGCTGTTTAAGAATAAAGATAAATTTATTTTTTCAAATGTTTCTACTTGTTCTTTTTATTTTGTTTGGAAGCTTGCGAAATACCCTATTTTGACTTGCAGTGAGCAAGTAAAATTTATTTCTTATTAAAGTTCCTAAAATTCTTGTGTGTTTAATATTGTAGAATTTTATCAAGGGAAATTATTTTTTCAATTAAACACCAGTATTGCCGATTAGTAACAAGCTGTTTTTTAGCTGTAAACTATACTTAAAACAAAATATGATTTTTTTTAAGTATTTTTCCCACAATTTATTTAAAAAATGAAAGTCGAAAAACATTATTACAATGATTTTTGAAAAATCAGGCATTTAAGGGTTAAAGCCGTTCAAATTAGCATAGTTTTAGAGTCTGCGGTGTCTGAACGGGGGTTGACGAGCGTAGCTCGTAGGGGGCCCTAGTAACTTAAGAAGAAGTCTCGCAGAAGCTAATTTTAAGCTTAATTTATGCAACCTTCTGAACCAGTCAGGAACATTCACAAGTATTCTAATTTTTTGGACCACTTATTTCAGTATTCTAATATTTTGAATAATGAAAATTATTTTACAAAAATATAATATTTACTCAAAATTTAATCTTTTACAGTTTTAATTTTCTTTAGTAACATGCAAATTTATTAAAACATAAACCATTGTTCATTTTCAATTGTACTACACTGAAATAAAGCTAAATGCAACTCCAAATACAAATGAAATGAATTATTCTAATTTTTTGACTGTACATATAGAAAGTTTTTTTGCAGTTGCTGCAAACATTTCATAATAAATCACAAATATGACTTTTCTTACCCTAACTCCGTTTTATACCCAGTCTGTTGAAGCAAAATGTAGTCATAAGACAGGGCAGCACTGTTCATTATTATTTACAATCCCATCTCATAGTTTGTGGCAAATTCTTGAAAAAAAAAAATGTTTACTGCACTGCTGGGAGATATTTACAATTTAAACTGAGTTTTATTTTATTGTATCATTTTTATTTGTTCTTTTATTTCATGTGTATGTATTTGTCTTGATTTAATAAAATAGTTTGTGAAAGCTCTGTCATTTTCAAATGTTATATTTTTTAAATGATCACTTTTGCACCAGCAATGTTTTTCAAATGTTTCATTGGGTACCAATTATTACACTTAAAGGTGTTGGTATAACGGAAAGGTACACTTTTTTTAAAATAACTATTTTTTATTCTTCTGCCTTATTTCATATTTTTAATTTTCAAAATGATTGATTTCTGTTGTTTTTTTAGGGGGGTGTGATTGCCAAAGCTGTCTTTTCTCTGCCCGGTTTTGATCCTTCTGATGTGTATTTCATTTTAACATTGGCATCGCCTCATCGTAAACCAGGTCTCTATTCATGTTTACGTTTATCTTGATTTGCAGTACCAAAATTATCATTTCATTTTTGAAGCATTTTCTTTTTTATAATTTTATCTATAGTAAAAAATAATTGTTATATGGAAAAGAAAAATTGAAGAGCAAAATTACTTTTTCTTAAAAATTTGCATTTTGCTTTTTCTATGAAAAAGCAAAAAGCAAATAGAAAAAAAGTATACTTCAAATTTTTACAGACTAAATTCCATATTGCAATTTGCATTATCATTAAGCAAGAAAGTCTTGCAATTCTATCCACTGGATCATCTTCAAAACATACTTTTTATTTTATTTCTTTTTTTTTTGGGGGGGGGAGGGGGGGGCATTTCATATTTGATTGTGATTTTAAAAGCCTCTCTCACAGAGGCAATGTCAACCGAATGATAATAAGATAACATTGTAAAGGATTCTCACTGTACAAATTTGCAAAATAGGATCATTGACAAATGTTCCTATTTAACCCTCTGACAGTCTTGGAAAAGGGCAAAATTGTAATGTTGTTTTCTCTGCATTTTGTTTTAAATGTTAAAAAAAGATGATTCTTTCAACATTTTATAAAAAAAAATTTAATAACGGATGTGAATACAATCCTTGGAAATATTAATCATTGTTCAATGTATTAAAAATACATTAAATCAATAGAATTATATTACTTTAAATATTGCTCATATTGCAGTGAAACCTGGAGTTTAGTGAACGTATTAACATGGGCTTGTCAGTGAGGGGGTTAATAAGTAATTTTGTATTTGCAAAAGTATTCTATATCTCGTTCCAGCTTTACAATTGAGGGAGAAATATTTCAGACTTTTTCCAAGAATGAGTTAGGGGTGAGACAGTTTCTCAGTGGGTGAAATGCCGAATACTGATTTCGTTCAAGATAATCAGATGGGTCCTGCCAGACTCCTATGAATTCTATTTTATCCAATAAGTTAAAACTTGTTTTCTATCCTGTAGATAGTTAATATAGTTTTCGAAAGAACTTTTGGATGTTTTTCACATTTTAAGGTTTTCAACTTCTTCAGCTCAGTATTTAATTATTATTATTACTTATTTAATTAATCACATTCTGCAGGCACAGTTAAATAAGTGCAGACATCCAATGTGTTAAGAGCTGAGTTGTGGGATTTTAGCAACCCCGTTTCTTTCTTCATGTATCAATCACAATTGTGAACTCTTTCTTAATTTTAAAGTAGAAATTTAATTTATAATTGCTTCAATTGTTTATTTTATAATAGAACTTTATAAGAATGTTGCAGCAAAATACACTGAAATGATTTATTGTCGTACTCACATAAGATTTGTTACAATGACAATTTTTGACTGTACATTGCATCTTGCTGGGTAATTGAAAAAAAAAAAAAAAAAAATCCTTATCTGTTAAAATTTCCAACCCTGGTTGGAGGTGAAAGGCCTCTATGACAGCATCTTAAAATTGTTTTAATGAGATTAGAATTGTGTTAGAATTAAGTCACCAGAAAAATAAGTTTTAACAGTTACTCTGTTACAAAGTAACCTTACAGAAACAAAGTACAGAGTGACTTTGAGTTACTCTGTAATTTCTTCCAATAATTAGACAAAATATTTTTAACTTAGTCCAAAAAAATTATTTGTTTCACAGTACAAAGTTGGAGATTTATGAAGATTATTGCTTTGGAGTATCTTACTGTGTGTAAGGAAGATAGTTGCTTAAGAAACTTTAGGATAAAAATTAATTTAATTAATCTACTGTATTTCAAAATTGACTCTTAGTGAATAACAAAAGTTGAATTTATTAATTTCTCACCCTTTCACGAATTTTATTTTATTTAAAAATAATTTTCTTGATCAAGAAATGCATCCTGTGTGATTTTCAGAGTAACATTTTTTTACATATTTTCCTGAGGATTGCTTTTAAATGTGTGAGCTCTTTGCCAACTGTTTGTAAACTTTGTGGGGTTTTATTTAATGAATAGATGCATACATGTAGGCAGGACTTTTTTATTTTCTTTGGGGGAGGGGAAGTGTATATTGTAATATTTTGTAAATGTACTGAGAAAATGAAACTAAAATTTTGAAATCCCTGCTAAATTAACAAAGTATTGTAGATATTTATGCAGTGGGTTGAGTTTTGTGTATAATTTGCTAACAATAAACTCAGACGGACTGCCAAAAGGCTCATTTTATTCAGTCAAACTGAGAATGCTTCCAAATATTTGTTTAAAAGAAAAAAAAAACACATGTGTTAGCTAATGTTGCCTTTGAATTCTTTATTGATGCCAGTTAAAAAAAATAGAAAACAGGAATTCTGCTTTTTCAGAATTTAGTGTCGCCCCCGATGAAAAAATAAAAAATGTATATATAAATAGTGCAAAACATATTTCAATTTTAAGACTTAAAGCACACGCTTTTATTTTATGTAAAATGATGTCATTCACATCCGCTGAAGAATTCCACATTTACGATCCACTCTTAAACATCTATAGTAAAGTATGCATAGGACGTTACTATCGCGAAATAATACACAAATGCAGCAAAAAGATGCCGTCATTCAAGAAACTCGACAAAAAAAAAAAACAAAAAAAAAAAAAAAAAAAGGCTATCTCATGATTTATAGGCCTTCATTTGTTTGTCACTTTAATATAGATATGTGGTGCACCTCCTCTCTCAAATTAATCTTTTAAAAATATCTGAGAAGAAGTGGGGCTAGTTCGGGGCTTTGGACTTACGTCAATACATCGAAAAAAAAATGACACCCCTCGGTTGTTTGTAACTAAAGGAAAAAATATACTGTCTAACTGGTGTATAATAGCTATGTAAGATGACTTCATTAAGAAATCCATAAATGAACAGCACAGTTTATTACTTGAGAATTGACACATAATTAGAAATACGCTAACTGTCAGTAAAATCATAAAAATAAAGCAATCAACATGTATAGTCAAGTCAGATTTTAAATTGAAAATTTCTCACCAATCAGAGACAACTCACTAGTAATAGAATAGCATACTTCCATATTAACAAGCCTTTTCTGCATACTCAGATGAGCTAACAACTTTCATATTAAAGGTTTTCCTCTGCATACGAGAGATGGGCCAAGAAGCACATGAGCATATCCAAAGAAAAAAAAACGCCGGTATTCATTTTACCAGCTGATTGAAAAAGGGTTGCCAAAAGCTGAAATGAAACTTAAACGATCGCGAGGATCAGTCTCTGATTGGTTAACAGTTATGATAGTGAAGACTTCACAATCTGTGAAGTCCACCCAACCTATCCGTTACATTCGTATATGAAAATCTCCGTGCAGGGAGACACAGTTGCATTTTACATCCGTTATAGTGGACTTCCATGTGACAACCAACCAATCATCCGAGTTTATGGATGACGATAAAGGTAAACAAAGCCCGAATAAAACGTTCACTTGCATAATAAATGATAAATTATCTAATAATATAGTTAAATAGACTTACGTTTATGATAAAAGAAAAGATAAAGTTTGAAACTGAAAAAAAAATTGGCAAAAGGAGGGAAAATTACGTTAAAATTTACCTACAAGATACTTAAAATTAAATATAGTTTATATTAGCTCCCTGTTTTAACAGAAATCATTTGTTTATATTTTTTTCAAAATAGCCCGTATTTTGACATTTTCTTTCAGTTGTTATGAGAAAATGGCAACAAAAATATATAATTACTATTTTAGAACTATTTTTCCTTTACTTTCTACAAAGGTGGAGTACTTCCGTTGCCAATATTAAGCCAATGGCTCTAAAAACTACAAAAAAGTTAATATTTCAAAAATAAATGGAGGTGCAGTTTTCAAACAAATTGCATTTAAAAGTACTTTTTTTTCCCAATACAATGGTCTAAAAATTGAAAATGTGCGATGCTTAGAAATTAAAAAAATTGCTATAGAGTATTTAATCGTTCAATGATACATCTGCTTTGTTTTACGGCTGGCTTATACAACGTAATGTTATTTTTTGGAGATGACACAAAATAAGCTGGGAGAAAGAAATAGCATACCGGGGGCTAAAAAATGTTAGGTTATACATTGATTTGCTTTTGTAATTATTTTCGTGCCTAATTCTTAACTGTGCCAATGAAAAGGACTCATCCATTCATCATCCCGCTATGTCGCAAGGTGACACACCCTCCCCTCAGTTGTATTTTGCAGTTATTCATTTTCTGGGGTGCTACTTTTATGTCAGCCAGGCACCCGTGGTAACTCGTCAAATCTTGTTTGGCATCCTTTGAATGGCAACCCTTAGCTGAATTCATGTGAATTGGAGGAACTAAGGATCTATTTTTTAAAAATTCTAAATGATATTAAAGGGTTTTGGGACCTTAAGTAACGTAAGCTTCTGTTTTTGTGTCTTTAAAATGAGATATGATGCTTTCATTATGAAATAAAATGTTTCTAGTTTATATTTTATCTCTTTTTTTTTTTTTTTTCCTGTTATTGAATAATCATCAATAATAGACCCAGTTATATGAAATTTGTTATTTGTAGTAATATGTTTGTGTTTATGTATTTTATCATGGTTATTTTTTTTTCCTATTTTTAGCTAAGTTTCTAATGATATTATAACTAGTATTAAAAAATGCTCTGAAGAGCACCAAAAAGGCTAATATGTTTTTAAGTATGTAAAAGGGTTTGACAAGTGCTTCTAATTGAGCATGAAAAAGGACATGGGGTCCCTTCTTGGCTGCAGCTTACTCTCAATGGCAACTTTGAAAAAATCATATTTGTGCTTTTTCCATATAAAATAAATTCGTGGTACTTTAGTAAAACTTTCCGTCGTGCTTTACATGTTAACTGCTCTGTTGCAGTGTTGTACTGCACATTCGTCTGCAATGCAACTTTGTACAGTACACTGTGTTCCATTATTTCTCTATAAATTATACTACACTGTACATTCCTATTATGCTTTTGATTTTTGAACCTCAGTGCACACTCACACTGTGCTTTTGTACTTTCGTATTAAAGGTGTGTGCGTCTAATGTTCGTTTATAATCTACATGCATTGCTGTACTGCATAGTACATTGTACAGCCACAGCCACTTGCATATAATTTCAACAACCAATGAATGCATTATATTGTTTTATGCATGCACATGTGGAATTGTTCCTGTGCAGAGGTGCTGCAACAGTCTGCACTGCACTACAAATTAGTTTTCTGTACAGTTCTACACTGCGGGCGTGCTTGGTGGTCCTGCATGAGCGTGATGCGCTGCATGAACTAAGGTTTTTGGTACTATGTCGCCTTACATTCATGTTTAATCACGCTGCGTCTTTACTGGCTGTGTCTTTATACTACACATTTTTATCGTAACTGTGGCTGATTTTTTTTATATGAAAAAAGCGCAAATATGATTTTTTCAAAGTTGACATTGACAGTGAGCTTCAGCCAAGAAGGGACCCCATGTCCTTTTTCATGCTCAATTAGAAGCACCCTTTTACATACTTAAAAACATATTAGCCTTTTTTGTGCTCTTCAGAGCATTTTTTAATACTAGTCATTTAAATTTTTTGATAATTATATATTGAATATAAATAAACCTAAGTTGCTTTTAAATATTACCAATTCTTATTTCGCACAATAATGCACTATGTAACCAAGTAATGCACACTGTTTTAAGAGGTTCAAGGTTTTTTAATAAAATTTGTTATTTTTATTCATAATTTAATTTACTTGGTCTCCCTTAAATATAATTAATATAATTCCTTAAACTGATATTAGTTTTTGTTGCATTAAATTATCTCAATTTGCTGATTCTCTCTAAACAAGTAAACCCTATTGGTTTACAATAGAAGTCTATAGGAATTTGGCGATATATCGTCAAGTTGGTAACAAACTTGGTGGTATTTGGCAGCAGAACACGGCCCCGCCTATGGTAACACCCCTTATAGGTATGAGATGCATTAAATGCTGTTCTATAACCAATGAGGTGCGTTTCATTCGAGCGTTGCCATTAAACAATTAACAAATAATCGCGATCTCTGTGACACATACGATAGCGTAATATATATATATATAGATTATCGTGGAAATCGAAGGTTTAGGCCACATCGTATTGTTTAGCTAGACCGGTTATACTAACATCGTTCTCATGTTTTGCTACAATTTCTTTTATTGAACAGCAATTCACTTAAGCTTCTTACTACTGCTATCACTAAGCACTTTGTCATTCTTAGAAGCCATAATGAGAGCTAAAATTAGCGCAAACCTGAGTAAAAGTAAAACAAAAAGTTAAATTTTTTACAGTAATAAAGGTACACAAAGTACTCTGATATGCACACCTTACTCCAAACTTGACTAATAACAAGAGATATGCGAGGGTTGCCAACTGAAGTATTTGGATGCCTTGGTCATGAACCGATATATTGCACGCCAACCGAGTCAAATTTTGATCACCGATGTTGGACATAAACCGAACTGGTCATAAACAGAAGCGGTCGTGAACCGAGGTTCCACTTATTTTGACCTAAAAGTTTGCAAATAGGGCATTATTTATATATTCAATGGCAATGATCATTAAGCATTTTGGCGATTTTGGCAATGAAACTCACCGATTTCAAAGTAACGTTCCGAAGTCTACTTGAACCACCACAGATGTCATCACGTTGATGCGATTTTTTCCTGACGCCAATGTCATATACGCACCGGGGTAGTTAACTGGCGCCAAAGTTTTGTTATTTTGCTTGATATGGTAACCCGGATGTTATTGTTTATTTATTAATCAATTGTTTATTTGCTTTTATTTTATTTTCTAAAATTACATAAATTGTTGGTACTTGTTAGTTATCCCCTCGACCAATTTCGCCAAATTATATAAATCGCCAAGCCACTCGCCAAATTATACAAATTGACATATTTTTTATTTTAAATAACGAAAGAACAAATAAATTCATAAAACATTAAAACAATTAACATTTAAAACATTCATAATTAAACATTCGTAAATTTAAAACATTCGTAAAAATACAAATAAAACGTCGAATTAATTGTTTTATTGGCCATTATTGGCATTTAATCTTACAATTAATTAATTAATGGTAAACCATTATTGGCATTTAATCTTACAATTTGGCGACAGTAATTTGGTCGACTGGATAACTAACAAGTACCAAATTGTTTTGTTCTATTGTTCTTAATTAAACTTTTTAAAATTTATTGTTAATCCCTTTTTAAAAATATATATGTAACTGGTATTCGAAAACGAGGTTTTCGCCACATTGGCATCAGAAAAAATATTGTGCCAATGTGGTGCGCATATTATATCTGTACCATACTTGGCACAACTTGAATATCCTGTCGACCAAAAAATTATCGACAAACTATAAGATTAAATGACAATAATGGATGCTAGTAAATGTTACATTCATTTGACATTAAACACGATACACGTGTTTGTTACATCATCAAGTGGTTTTTAATTCAAGTTTTGGCACAGGTGTCATATACGCCCCATATTGGTGCGATTTTTTGACGCCAATGTCATGTACGCACCGGGTACTTAACTGGTGCCAAAGTGTCGTTATTTTGCTTGATATAGTAACCCGGATATAGATGATATATTAACGAGGTTGGCATAGATGTCATATACTTTTATTTTCTTTTATTGGTGCAATTTGTTATATAATATTGGCGCAATTTGTTTCTGATGCCAATGTCATATACGCAACAGGTACTTAACTGGTGCCAAAGTGTCGTTATTTTGCTTGATATGGTAACCCGGATATAGATGATATATTAACGAGGTTGGCATAGATGTCATATACTTTTATTTTCTTTTATTGGTGCAATTTGTTATATAATATTGGCGCAATTTGTTTCTGACGCCAATGTCATATACGCAACAGGTACTTAACTGACGACAAGTGTCGTTATTTTGCTTAATATGGTAATCCGGATATTGTTGTTTATGCTGTTGATGTTTTCGCAAATTGGCGTCAGAAAAAAAATCGCGCCAATATGGGGCAGGGCGTATATGACATCTGTGCCACGAGGTTTTGGCCAAATTGGCGTCGGAAAAAATCACGCCAATATGGAGCATATATGACATCTGTGCCCAAGTTTTTATTAGTATTTTTATTAATCTTTTACTAATTTATTTATTCTTCCGTTATTTAAAATAAAAATTATGTCAGTTTGTATAATTTGGCAAATAGTTTGGCGAAATTGGTGGACGGGATAATCAAGTAGTGCCGTATATTTTTGCTGTACATTTTCGACAATATCTCAAGCAAACCTAAAGTTAAACGAAACCGTAATTATTTAAGGCGCTGATGTCATATACACAACGGGTTTGGCGCGGGGTTTTTTCTGATGCCAATTTGACGAAAACCTCGTTTTTGAATAGCAGTTACATATATATTTTGTAAATTACTTTCTATTATTTTAAAAAGGAAATAACAATAAATAATGAATAGTTTAATTAATAACTATAGAACAAAACAATTTATGTAAGTTTTAAAAATAAAATAAAAGTAAATAAAAAAATAATAAATAAACAACAATAGCTCAGTTACCGTATCAGGCAAAATAATGCCATTATCGCGCCAGTTATGTACTCTGGTGCGTATATGACATCTTTTCCTTATTTAAAATAGATGGAATGCTATTTTTTATGGTATGCTTGTATGTGAAGTATTTATATTATTACATACTTATCGCTTGTGTAAGTCGATGATAACTAAATAAAACTTATATTTAGCTCCTGAACAGAAGCTTGTGATTTACCCTGTTTTTTTTTCTCTATCAACTCGTTTGTGGTCCATTGTGTCTATTACTCCAGTTCAAAATATTAATCAAGAAAGTTTATATATATATTTATGAAATTTATGCATTATCTGCTTAGGTTGATGTCAGTTTCAAAAATACAAAAATTTATCAGCTGAATTTCAATTTTTATTTACTTATAAAAACAAAAGTACACGTGTTATCCTTTTTTTTTTAATTATTGTACTGCTTTTTAGGGAGTGGCAACACGAAAGAAATTATTGAATTAGAAAATTAAAAAATGAAAAGGACAGATTGCTATAATTTTATGGAGACATTACAAAATACACATTCGATTTTCTCAGCGACTGTCAAACATACGAAGATGAAAAAAAAAATCTATTTTAAGTTTGAACAAGAGGATCAATGTAAAACAAAAATGAAGTTAATCCACCCACTGGAGCGTTAGCTACACTTTGTTGAATTTTGTTTCTTCTTTTTTTCGTTTTAGGTTAAATAAAGAACTACTGAAAGCTACAGTAATTTTTTTAATCCTATCATTCTATTCGTCTCGTCGAGTTCTATCTTTCAAAAGAAAAATCATTGTCGTATGTCAACTGGTTCGCCAGAAAAGAAAGTCATTTGCATTTTCTATTTCTTAATCATATTATAGCTTAGGGTCAGGTGGGGGAAAGTGGTCATAAAAACAGGCTTTTCAAACTTTCAGAGGATATAAACATCAGAATTTCTGTGATGTTTTCTAAAATTTTGGGTGTTATTTTACATTACATTACTCTAGAGTACATCCATATCCATTTCAGAAATATTTTTGGGGAATAACACCTTTTTATAACATATTTTTCCAGGCATGTTTTTATGACCACTTTACCCCAGGGGGTGGGGTAAAGTGGTCACATTGAAAAAGTGTAATAAAAAAATAAACTAATGAATAAAAAGTGACATTTTATTATTTACAAACATTTTAAACAACCTTTATAATAAGTTATCTGCCATTTTATTTTATTAAATGTGTAAATTTGTAATGTTAAAATTGTTTGTTGTTAAAGTTTGGTTCTTCAAGGATTTTGATCACATCTGATTCTGGAAAAGTATAATGATTGCCAAATTTGGATTTTTTTTAACATACTTTAAGAAAAATAATCATGTTTTTTCCCAATAAATTGCTTTATTGATTTCTTCATTTCATATTTTAGCAACACTCAAGGTCCTATAGATATGGTTTGAGATGTCATCTTTAGCAATTATAAATGGATTCAAAAGATAATGTTGACTAAGGATATTTTGTTGTTGTTTTTTTCCTCTTGGAAATTTAAGCAACTTTTAAGTATCCCATTCCTCTTGTTATTTTTGCAGATATAATGCAAGTGTTTTTTTTTTTTTGTCAATACTACCCTGATCTTGGACTGGACACATTTCCTTTTCCTTTAAAACTATGTCTAACAATTCTATTCACATCTGAAATGAGTGTAGAAAATGTTGCCAATGTAGCTTATTTTAATTTTTTTTACATATTTTGCAGTCGGTTTTCTTAATAATGTTTCTTTAAAATTCCTTTCCAGGCTTTTTTTAATGGGGGAAAATACACCTAGATCCAATGGTTGTAAACTATGACTAGTATGAGGTAGCGGGCAGAGTATTATGTGATTGTCGATAGCTATTTTTCACAGCATCATAATTCATTTATGTCCATCACAATCATAGATAAAAGGGCAGGCTTTTGTAAGCTTTTGGTGTACTATCTACTTAATAAAATGATCCATCCAAGATTCAAGTACAGAATCCTGCATCTATCCAGATTCCACGATTCATACAATGCTCCTGCACGACCACTTTTTATCCCTAATTCATATATACTCACTCATAAATTGCGAATGGGAGAATGTAATAACCACTAGCTGATATACCAAAAGGAACACTAAACATTATCTTTCCTTTGGTTTCTGACTTTTATATAATGCATTGCATTGCGTAAAATTTTTTAAACTGAACTATTTTAGCTATCCATATCCATTCCAGACTCATCAACATTAAAACTTCTTTCAGGACTTTCTTGTGGACCATTTTCTTATATAATACAAGTACAGGTATTAGAAAAAGTAGTTAATGTGTTGCAGGGCCGTAACCAGCGAGTCCAGTCAGAGGGGGCTCTGAGTTTTTTTGGTGGGGCTAACATCTTTTAACAATCCATATCGTAAGCAAACTAAATATAGTAAAACTGATAAAATGGACCTGTCTATAAAGGAACCCGTCTAAAGCGTAATCTCTCTATAACGGAACTTTCTATAATAAATTCTTAAACAGAAAATACTTCGTGGTAATCGGAAAATGAATATAAAACAATTAGGGGCGGTGTACCTCTTAAGAAAACCTACCTAAAATAGAACTTTTCTCCATCCCGAGTGATTTAATCTTAGGTCTTATTGCATTTAATGAAAAAAAAAATAGATAGCATCCGACACCTCATAAAAAATTACTTTATTTAAATTTTAATAAGGAAAACTAATGGATTGTACACTGTATCCTATTCCCATTGCAATTTTTGCATTAAGCATATTGCTTCTTTTGTCCCTTGGTGTCTTCGGAAAAAGGACCCTCCCCTTCTCTCCACTCGCGTTTGTTCGTACGGTGTGTGCATATATACACGCAATAATTTCTATGTGTACTTCTTCTATGTATAACTTTGTACCAATTTTGTGGAAAATAAAATTTTTAAAAAGTTAAAAAAATAACTTCTAAACAGGCCTTTTGTAATATGCTAAAATGTGCACCACTAAAATTGCCAGTCCTAAGCCTGGAAAAAGTGTGAAGGGAAGTTACCTGAAAAACACTGCCATAGCCGTTTTTTAAAGTTGTCCAATTATCCGGATTTTTTATTAACCGGATCGGCATCGGCCCCGATTGGTCCGGATTATCCTCGCTCTACTCTATTGAACATTGATTATATATATGCTTATTTGAACCGCTGATTAATCAAATCAGTCTTTCTGTTGAATAAATTAGTGTAATTTATCATGCTAGCATTCTGACAGAAAAGTACATCTTTATTTACAAAAACACCGATTCATACAACAAACATAGAAATCTTCAACTGCCCAGCATGACAATTTTTTTAAAGATGCGTTTTGAAAAAATTGAGAAAAAGGAATCTGTTGGTATAGAGGTCTGCACGGGCCGGAATTTCCAGGCGCGGGCCCGGCCCGAACGAAAGCTATCTTGACCCGGCCCGTTCATATTTTCACAGTTCACGGCCGTACAAAAATCAGTGAAAACAGACCCGGCCAGTGGAAAAATCAATTAAATCAGGCCCGATCCGACCCGACTCAATTTCTACAAAAAATTCAGATTTTTCTTAACATACATTAAGATTCTTTTAAAGAATACTGCATACATATTTATGGGATAATTTTACAGCATATTTTAAATTTACGATGCGTTCGCAAGACAGAAACTACACAATAGCAACATTAATGATTTACTTAGAGTCTTAGACGTTTCAACATTCAAATAAGGATTCATTAAAAAATTCATATTGTTTAGAATAAAAGAAAAACGGGAAGGTTGAAAACATGATAACTTTTGAGGCTATATTATAAAAAGTAGATTTGCGAAAATATTTCTGTTATTCCTTAAGGCTTTTCTCAAATCCAAAGAAGCTACTTTCTGACACATTTCTGAATTCATTTCTTTTCGAAAACGTCAATATATTTTTGAGAAAATACTGTCCAAGTTAGCGTTTTGAATCGAATTTCCGGAGAGGATAGCACGGAAAAGGAGAAAAATCTGTAGTAACGTGACAAGAATCTCTTATATCTCTATAAGTAATTTATTTATTAAAAATGGGAAACGCTATTCAATTCCAAATCCCTTCGATAGACAGGCTTGTCAATTTTATGCCTTTACAGTTAAAAATGTGTCAGAAAGTTTTTCGTTTTTAAGCAGTGAATTTGAGAACCACCTTATTTCCAAAAATTCTGTTAACAGAAGTTCATTATCGCTAATAGTATTTTTACAAAACACATTGCCTGCCATAAACATCCTGAGAACAATTAAGTCCATTTCTGGCTATGTTGAAAAAAAAAAAATGCAAGCCTGATCTCGGTCCGGCACGAGTCTGCTGAAAGAATTAAGCCCGGGCTCAAACGCCATGTAACTGTCCGATGCCGATCTCTACGCTGGAAAATGTTATATTTCGATATTGATGCTGGCAAACTAGTATCGGCTCGGACATTTATACTTATTCTCGTGAAACTCATATTCATTGAAAATGATTCATATTTTCTCGTCTGCATTTATATATTTATATCGGGCCGACAGGCCCGCCTAATTTCTTTTATTGGCCCGGTCCAGCCCGGCAGGCACGTTCAAAACTTCGGCCCGTTTGAAACTTCGCCTTCATTCCGCCGTCCCGGCATAGTACGGACTTCTAGCCAAGCCCGGGTCCGTGCAGACCTCTACTGTAGGATACAGTTCCTTTCACATATTTTTTCTTTAAATTGAAGACATTACATAGATTTAAATATCATATTCTTTTCAATTTTTTAATATATAGAAAAAAAGAACGAAAATTTGAGATTTTGCAAATGTTTTTGCGTTATGAATAGATGCCAACAACACTTATCCGGAGTCTGTTACAAGACGAAAATATTTTCAACAGGAAATTTCATTGAATCAAAAATTTCAAACTGAAATCTAAAATGTACCTTATCGAAAAATGACACTATTCCTTATATATTTTTTCCAGTTTAAAATATGCTTATTTTGGATCATACTCCGGAATAATTAAGAGATGTCTATGGTTATGTGTCCTATATTTATTAATTTGAATAATTCACAAACTTACAGGGTTCGTACGGTCCTTGAAAGTCCTTAAAAGTGCTTACATTTTTCAATGGAAATTTTTGGTGCTTAAAAGTACTTATTTTCATGCAAAATCTGAAAAAAGTCCTTAAAAGTGCTTAATTTTACTCTCATATTAATTCTTAATCAAAGGTGAAACTCTTCTGCATTTCTTTTAATTTCTGATTTTAAAAAAATCTTAATACCGCCTTGCCTCCCCTTCTTCTGAAATTTCACTTCCCCTTCGTAATATCAAAGTTAAAAACTTCATTTTTTAAAAATCTTTTTCTACTCTCAGGGATGTAAGACCTGCGCCAACTGCGCCAGATGAAGCAAAAATCGCTTTACTGCGCCAAGCTTCTACAAAACAGCTATTTTTTTCCCTTTTTGCGCCAAACCTGCGCCAAAATGTACTTAGTATCAAGATGAAATTTAGCATGATTTCGTCGATCCGAGAAACAAAAAAAAATTCATTTTTAACCTTTTTCTAGGCCGCTAATTGCGTCAAAAAAGCAAAAAACCGCGGTCAAAAGATCTCGAAAAACACGCGATGTTTGTCAAATGATCCCGAAATAACGTGAATTTTGTCAAAGGATCGCTAATTTCGTCAAAAATGAACAAAACGCGGTCAAAAGATCGTAAAAACGATAATTTTGTTAAAAGATGGCGAAAAAACCCCGCAAATTTCATCAAAAGGTCGCAAAAAACCATAAATTTTGTCAAAAGATCGCGAAAAACACACAAATTTTGTCGAAAGATCGCGAAAAACGGGCAAGTTTTGTCGAAAGATCGTGAATTTTGCCAAAGGATCGCTAATTTCGTCAAAAATCGAACAAAACACGATCAAAAGATCGTAAAAACGCTAATTTTATTAAAAGATGGCGAAAAAACCCCGCAAATTTCATCAAAAAGTCGCAAAAAACACACGAATTTCATCAAATTATCGCGAAAAAAAACGTGCATTTTATCAAAGGATAGCTGACTTCGTCAAAAAACGAACAAAACGGTGTCAAAGGATTGTGAAAAAACGCGAATTTCGTTAAAAGATCGCGAAAAATACGCGAATTTTGTCAAAAGATTGCCAAAAATACGCAAATTTCGTCAAAAGATTGCCAAAAATACGCAAATTTCGTCAAAAGATCGCGAAAAAACACTCCGTTAATTTTGTAAAAGGATTACCAATTACTTCTAAAAACGAACAAAATGTGGTCAAAAGATTGTGAAAAAACGCAAATTTCGTTAAAAGATCTCAAAAAAACCCACAAATTTCATCAAAAGGTCACAAAAAACTGCAAATTTTGTCAAAAGATTAAACAACAACAAAAAAAAAACAAACACGCGAATTTTGTCAAAAGATCGCGAAAAATACACGAATTTTGTCAAGAAATCGCGAAAAATGTGCGAAATTTTGTCAAAAGATCGCGAGAAATGCGCAAATTTCGCCAAAAGATCGCAAGAAGTACGCAAATTTCAACAAAAGATCGCGAAAATACGCACATTTCTTTTTTATTAGCATTAGAATTTCAATTTGCTCCAAAAACAGTTTTTATTGCTACAAAATTAATTTTTGCTGCTACAAAAATAGATTTTACTGCTCCAAAATTCGATTTTTTCTGCTACAAAATGGCTTTAGTGCACTTTCATCCCTGTACTCTATTTCTTACTTTATACTGAATAAAGAATCTGTCCTAAATTTTATTAACAATTCATTCCATCACATTTCATTAAAATTTCATCTGAATTTCACCCTCAAAATTTTTCTTCCTCCGTTTTTCTTTGCTCCCCCTACAGTACTCAAAGTTTAAAAACTCTTTGAAACTGTTTAATTAAATTTTTTTTACTTTGTCATTTTATTGCCACAATAAATAATCAATCAAAATTTCTCTTCCCACCCGTAATTGGAAATTTCCTTTTGCACCCCTCCCCCCTTCCCCCCCACACACTTAAGGAACTCATGGAATTTAAAGTCTTTAAAAGTCCTCTTAGTTTTTTTTTTCTTGTAAATTTTTAGTAAAGTAAATAAATAAGTAATCTAATATACTCCCCCCCCCCCTCCCTAAAAAATTTTAAAAAATATGCTTGTCCTTTTGCCCCCTCAACTTATAAAATTTAAAATCTTAAAAATCAATGCTTTATTTAAAATTTTTTCTGCTCCATTAGTTAATTTATTACCCAATAGGTGGCGCTGCTAGGAAGCATTTTGCTGTATTTAGACGATTTCAGCGATAGTCATATCTCAAGAACTAATGCACGGAATTTCATATCTTTAGAATCCTCATGAGGGGCATAGACCATTTAATTTTGGCACTCTGATAATGAATTTTGTAGTATTAACATGTATGAGATAGAAGAAAGTTTTGGGATTGGCACATCTGACTAGTTTTTTCTTCTGCTGTATGTTATTTTAAAATTTTCTAAATTTCTATTGCCACATGGTGAAATTCCCCCCCCCCCCCCTACATATCCATTTGAATACTTAAAACTTTTACAAAAATGAAAGAAACCCTTTATTAAAAAATGCATGTTATAATTTATTAGTTTATTTAATTTGAAGGTCCTTAAATTTTTTTGGTTTTGGTCCTTGAAAGTCCTTAAAAGTACTTGATTTTTATTTAAAGAAATGTGTACGAACCCTGACTTACTATTATCATTTAAAAAATATTTTAATTTCATACGTTTAATATTTTTAATTAATATCTATTTGTAATTTATTTAATGTTATTAATATTTTGGTTTCTGCTGAATTATTAGATCATTTTAAAATCACGGTTGTTTGTATACGATTTAATTTAGTGATGATATTGTTTCTCTTTAAAACGAGCGTTACCTAACCTTATTTTATTAATAATAGGATTTATAAAATTAACCATTTAACAATTCGCAATAATAATTAAATTTAAAATTCTGCATATGATTATATCATTTTAAATATGAATCAATTATTACAAATATATATTAATTACATATTTTTTAAGCATACCTGGACTTAATAATAAAAAAATAGATTGTAATTTTAATATTATATTCAATACTTTTTTTTTTCAAAGAAAACAAGTTAGATTTAATTAATTTAAATAGCGATAACATAGATTTTTTTGCATACGTTTTACATGTGTTTCATGAAATTTGTTCAATCTCATTTAGAAAAAAAAAAGCACAAGGGCATGAACGCCCTTTTCGAACAGTTTTCATTAAATGTAGGCGACTATTTATTATTATACGTTTCCCCCATTTCTAAAGATCTTTAAAAATATTCTTCTTTCACTCAGTATAACGAAAATTTTCCTGATGCAGTTAAGAAGTAATTTTCTTTCCCTTTGCCTAAAATTTTCAGCTTCTCACATTCATGCGCCTAAGAATTGAATACCGTTTCCCATTTTCTTATAAATGCCATGATTATAAATAACATGATTTATAGTCATTTGCTACTCGATGACTAGCATTTCGTCGTTAAATGCCAAGAAAATCAGCCTACAAAGTCAAATTGCCGTCATTTTTTGACAGATTTTTTTTTAAATTTCTGTATAGTTTGAATACTTGCAAATATCTTTATAAATAAAAGAAATTCGCGAATATGTCAGAAAATAGCTGGTTTAGATTGGAAAACAGCCTTATAAAACACAGAACACAGTTTAATTCCTTGAGCTTGAATAATCATATCTGCAAATTTTATGCCTTTATCATTAAAATTATTTCGAAAATGTGTCAGAAAGTAGCGCATTTGTGCTTGAAAATAGATTTAAATGAAACATACACCAAATAGTTGAAGATATTTTTGTCATAATCTTATAATAAACATAACCTTAATCATGCTTTTTCAGTTAATGTTTTTTATTGTTATATGACAAATAGAAAAAAAAATGTTTAGCAAATTCATGGAACACAATAAAAAAAAAATTAGACGAAAGTTCAAAAAGCAAACAAAAAAAATGCCCTACCCCTGCTTTCCTACTGCCTCACCCATAGCATGAAACAATTTTTGGCTTTCAAGCAATTATTTTTCTTATTCCATTTGTATAAAATGACATTTTGTTATAAACACATGTATAATAATCACTTATAAACAGATATTAAATTATGCATCATGTCGCGTGACATTGTTTTATTGTTTTTAAATTATGTGAAAATATTTTCTATCGTTGAATGATTTTGAAAATGTTGCCGTTTGTGTGCAACGAAACGATCGTCAATCTTAATAAAGATTTTCTATCACTTTTTACAGCATTTTTTAACTTTATCTGACATTTTGTTATCTTTCTAATTTCCTTCAACAAACATTCTAGTTAGTTTCCAAGTGATATTTCATCATTAACTAAATCTGCTGTCAAATACATAATGTCCACAGGCAAATCATTAACATCTAGAAACACGTCTTTTTTGTGACTACGTTTTAGTGAAGACGTTTAACCATTGCTTAACTAATTATCGATTAACTTGAGCAGCATATGTCTATTTCCATTCACACCGTATACGATCATTGCTTTTAAAATGTCAAGATGTACGAAAACATGTGGTGGCTAATTAGTGCATCTGGACTTAATGTTTTCGGGAGAAAGAAATGTTCCTACTTGAACGCGTTTCGAGAATTGTATCGCAAGCAAGGTAATATAAAACAACTAATCTAATAGGGTTCTGAACGCAAAATGTTTGGCATATTCCATTGCATTCAAGCAGTTAAAAGATCTAAATGTTTTTCTTGCTAGTTTTTTTTTTTTTTTAATGTTTTTCTTGCTAGTTTTTTTTTTTTTTTTTTTTTTTTTTTTTTTTTTTTTAAGAAAGTTAAAACGTACATTATGTTGAAAAAATAAAAAGTAGGGAAATCGTTAGAGGGGGCTCTAAAGGAAGCTAGGGGGGGCTCAGCCCCCATCGCCCCCATCTGGTTACGGGCCTGATGTGTTGGTTTTTAAATTAGTTGATGTAAACTTTGCAAGCAATTCGGGTTTACACTTAGTTAATTCATTCACTATTCTGAACCTATTAAAAATTAAACCTAACCTTTTTTAACCCCCATATTATAAACTATTATTAAATAATAACTATTTGCAGTTAGTTTTTAATAATTATTAGTATTTAATAAACTGGCATTGTATATAATGAATAATTTAACTCAGATCAAATATCTATAAGTTAAGCCTAACCCTATGACCACTTTACCCCATGTAACTAAAACTATTATAAAATAAAATCTGTGATAAATATAACTTAGCTATAAATGAAAATATGTTCTTGAGATATGTGAAAAGCTTTCTGAACTGCCAATTTAACAAAATTTGGGATAAACAAAATGCAGCAGAAAAGTTAATTAAAGAGTTAAAAGAACAAGGTGTAACAAAGAAAGACAAAATGAATGCTCAGTCGCTCAAACATGTTACTAAAAATGTTTTTTTGAGTGAGAAACTTTGATCAATACTTAATAAATCTAAAATTAAAAGAAAATTATTCAAATTTCTATATTAGTCAAGATTTTAGCCCTTTTTATGAATTATGACCACTTTACCCTGCCTGACCACTTTACCCCACCTGACCGTAACGCTGCCGCGTTTGCTATGATAGAAATGATCAATCTTTTGTAACTGATCTTAATTATTTTTAATTAAAATATTTTGATTTATTCATTCATTCACAGAGAGTTAGTTATATCTGTCATTGCAATGCTAAAATATTGGCTATTTAGGATTGACACATGTTATAAGATTGGCGAGATTAAAAAAATTTGGCAATCACTGGCACCCAGCTAATATAAAAGTACCAAAATGTTTGCCGTAGGATCTGTTACCTGCAGATATAAATAACCGTTTAAGATTTTATGTACTTCTACTTCACACTCAAAATGAAAAGGAAAAATCAACCTGAATAAAAAGATAAGAAACATTGTTATGCTGCTTACCTACTGCATTGTTTTCCCATCTTACAAGGGTTTGGACCACCAAACAGGGTGCTCGCCGATTTTGATGTATATTCTTATCCCCAATTACTCTGGTGAAAGGATTTTTTTCAAATGGGCCTTGGATTTTGAAGGTCAAAGTTCAGCATACGTTTCAAATACTCCTTAGTTTGCAGTATTCAATGAGTATTGGTGACGTGACGACAGAGTTCTCGCCCGCCAGCCGGGTTCGATGCTGGCTCCCGACTTTTTATTTTTTTTTAAATTAATTTCACACTTTATAAATTTTAAACAAAGTTACGAATTTCTACAGCTTTGGAATTTTGGCATTTTCCTAAAAAAAATCGATTTGCATTTTTGATTTTTTATGGAAACATCTATTTTTTCTCTGATTTTTAAGCTAACATTTCTGTTGGCAGAATAACAAATTAATTTGTGTTTAATTTGTGCAGAAAATTTCTTTTCATAAAATTAATATTATTTATCTTTTTATATTTTAAATACAAGTCTCAAATAATGCATAGTATTTTATTAGAAAAAAAAATTAACAAAACAAATATCTTTTTAATATTTGGTTTGTTTTAAATATATTAAATTATGTTAAATGATAAATTATAAAAAAATTTAATATTACTGACATTTATATTTAAGTTTAGTAAATATACGATTAATCGGGTGACATATCGTAAAAATATTCAAAATGGAATATTCATACGGAAAATTTTCCTATGTAGAGCATAATTTCTTACCTGGTATTTATCTTCAAAATAAGATAAAATATATCAGTTAAAAAAAAATTGATTTATTTAGATTTTATTATGAAAGTCTAGCTGACGATTTCTTAAAATATATGTTTCATAAGTTATATTTTATATAGGACCTGCAGACAATTTTTACATTTCCAGTTCACAATTTTTGCTTTATTATCATTATTTGTTAGAATGAAAAATAATTTGAAATATAATTTATCCATTTTTATTCGTCTAAAGATAAACACATTTGGGCATTTGATATCAAAATTATTATTTATGATTTACATTAAATAATAAATTTTCATTTAAAATTCCACAAAGTAAATATATAATAATTTAAAAAAAAATCTAGACATAAAGTACTTTGGATTTTTGTCAGTAGAGATAAATATGTATAAAATATAAATTTTCATGAAACAAAAAGTCATAAGTATAATTATGTATTTTTTCGGAAAATATAAAAAAATTCAAAGTTGCAGCAATTCATAACCATACTTAAAAGTTGTAAAGAGTCAAAATATAAAATTAATTAAAAGGCAAGAGGTAGCATCGAACCTGGGGCATTTGGTTGGCAAGCGAGCACTCTGTGTCAACACCACAGCAGGGTTGGCAAGTTTCTTCCACAGTGGAAAAAACCATGGAAAAAACTGGCCGAAAGAAATGGAAGAAATTTATTCTTTAAGAATTTACCATATAACTTTCAACTTTGTAAGATACAATAAACTCTTCTTCCTACAACCTTAAGTAAATTAATTCTATCAGACCTATATAAATTTAATTATATATGCTAAATTAATAATTACATCAGTTTTTTTAGCCACGATACCAGTCAGATCTTCAACCATTGGCTGAAGAAAAGAAATTTTATCCAAAATGCACAAAATCAAATGTCACCCATTTCAATTCAACAGGCATATTTTTTAATTAAGCTTTTGAAACTAGTAATAAATAGTACACAGATCATTCACCAATGGTAGAATGAAACTCATTTAAGTAAAAGACAGTGCTTTTAATTTGCATCAATTTTATTAAGGTAAGTAATATAGTACAATAATTACTGTATTAAAAAAAAAAAATCATTAAAATCCTCATTTTCTTTACAACAATGCAGCATAGTATAACAAAAAGTCTTTTAGCAGTAGGATGCTGCAGTCAGTTTCTCAACTTAGAATGGATGAATGCAAAAGGTGAAAAAAAATTCTTTCAAATCCTACAGAAAACTTCAGGAGAGTTTAAAACCATTTCGGCATAAACATAGATATTTTAAGAACAGTGAGTCTTTTAAAATCAGCATTGAGATATGCATGCTAGATGTTAGTATAAATAATTACAAATTCGTTTAATTTCTGTGTTGTGCAGTTTAAAATAATGCATTTTTATAAGAAAATAGTGTATTTTTATAAGAAAAATAAACATTTTGTAGGTAATTTTTTTTTCTTTTTACATAAATGGCATAATAAATAAAAGGAAAAAATCCCTCTACCTCTAAAGTTGTAAAATCCATCACCTGTAAATGCTTGCTGAACCTGAAGTATGTTATTAAATAAACAGTCAAGTGCGAGTATTACTCGTGCACAAAGGGTTCCGTACAATAATATATGAATTAGTAAGTGTATTATTAAAAAAATACCTTTGCTAAAAGAATACAAAGACTTTGTAAAAACTATACAACGTAGGGTTGGGTATAGCTGTATAGCCCTTTGACCTGAAAATATTTGCGAATGGAGAGAGCTACAGCTATACAAGTGAGGTTATGGTACAGTAAAGCGACTATGCCCGACCTAATGCAAATGACAGCAACACCCCTAGTGGTGAAATTTGGAAGATAGCCATTGCAAATCGAAAACGAAAACAGGTAGAGCAAATTTTCCAGTTAGAAAGTTTTAGAGCATCAATTAATTAGAACGAAACGACATTGGTGCACACGGATAAGATAAATCGTCGCCTGCATACTCAAATATGTCTGAAATCGATGAGCGACGATTCTACTTTGCCTATTCACATTCCGGAAAGGCAGCAGTGCACAATTGCAGATTGTGACTTTGTACTGTGCTGTAATGTCTGTAAAGATTTAATTTCCAATGCATTTAAAATTTTAGAATAACCCTTTCAGGGGCTGAAGAATTCTGTTCGTAAACTGATGAAATAATTGACTGACACCAGAATATTCAAATGAATTTCTCAGAAAACAAAAACCCGCTAATTTGCACTTTCATTACAAAAGCAAAATTTTATTAAAATATTCTTGGTGTACTTTGTCTGTTTTGGAATTAAAATTAGATGGCTAGACCATCTAGCCACTGCCCTTGAAAGGGTTAAATCTATGTTGTCGTATTGAAGAGGCTTGCAATAGACGTTCCATGCTGAGAAATGTGCATGCAGAATTACTCTCCCGAATACAAATGTGTATCGTGAGCAACAGTTTGTCTTTTTTTTGTGTGTATAATGTTATCAAAATGTATTGAGAAAAGTACATATTTATAACATAAATTGTGCGTATTTCTTCATACTTCTGACTATTCCATTCAAATGTTTACACAAAATGAAGTGCCTTGATTTGAGACATTTTTGGGTAAACAGACGAAGATTTATCTTATCCATGTAAACCAAATATCGTATTCTATTAATTAATTGATGCTCTATAAGTTTCTAACTGGAAATGTTGCTCTATCTCTTTTCGTTTTCGATTTGCAGTGGCTATCTTCCAAATTTTACCACTAGGGGGGTGCTTGTGTCCTTTTCATTAAATCGGGCGTAGTCGCTTTACTATACCGTTACCTCACTTGTAGCTCTCTCCATTCACAAGTATTTTCAGGTTAAAGGGATTTTCCTTTGCACCCTGTATACTAGAAAAGTATAAATGGATATACCATGAAAGTTCAAAGATATATGGAACCTAAATAATAGCAAATATAGCTATTCTGTATATTTGTTATTCCATATAGGTTTTTAGTTAACCTTTAAAGACATAGTAGGTGTATTGAGAAAGCCACTCAATGGAAACTAGTCGCAAATCCCATAGTATTTATGTGATTAATTCTCATTAAATTAGTCTGTTTTTAACAATTTGACGTTTATTGCTTTTATACTGCTACTGGGCATTGCATTACATAAATATATCCTTAAAATTTGTTATCTATGCTTTAAAAGCCGATGGAGCATAGAGTACGCCATCCCTGTCATTATGTATGTCCAAACCGTCAGTGTTTTTAAGGGTTAATATCTCGGTTAATTAACGACGATCTTTTCTGAAATTCATGGTCAACACTGCTTTTATACTTTTGCTAAGATAGGTACCTCCGGTTCTGCTCAACACTTTTGCTGAAGCCCGTAAATCGAAATTTGAGTGTAACGGAAAAATGAGATTTTCTCGAAAACTATGTGACCTAGGGTAATCTCTATAATTTCCCTACAAGGTTTAAATTAATGTCTACTACCTCTAATTTTTTCATAATTTTAGTTTCAATAGATTTGGAATTAGATAGGGGGGGAACATTTTTGCCCTACATTTTCCACCATAACTTTGAAAATATAATACCTAAAATTAAATGAAATATATTTTTGATTTCAGCGCAATGAAAGCTTTCACACGATACCCCACACGATATACAAAGAAAAGATTTTTTTTTTTTTTTTTCAAATAACTTAATTAGCCCCTGTACATTTTTCCTAAATATATTTAAGAATATTTATTAATCTGTAAATATGTGGGTTAATAGTCTTTATTACTTCCTCCCAATTTGAACTTTCCACGTTGCATAGTTTACGAGTAAAAGGGCTGTGACAGACAGACAGACACAGGAGTGATCTTATAATGGTTCCGTTTTTACTTTTTAAGTATGGAACCCTAAAAAATAACTTATTTTTCTAAAAATAATACTTTTAATATTAATTAAATTTTCCAATTTAGTGTTCATATAATTATACTTTGAGAGTTGTTTTCTGTTGGTTTCTTCCAGTTTTTTTCATTACTTCCAGTTTCTTCCACTGTCCTGAAAGAAACCGGTTCCTTCCGGAAGAAACCCAACACTGCGCCACAGATGAGTCGTTGAAATGTTCAAACTAACGGGTATTTGAAACGTATGCTGAATACATAGCATTTTCACCCATTTGACAAAATCCCTTCACGGGAATAATTAGGGATAAAGACTCTACAACATACCTTAAGTTCATCAAAATTGGTGAGCACCCTGTTTGGTTGTTAGATGGGATGCCACACAACCTCCTCCCTGTCCTACTTTAAGGATTCCCTTCTCTCCTCTTGAAGCGTAACTTGCTTTTATGCCTTCCATAAAGTTTGTATCATTTTTTTTTTTTCTTCCAGTCATCTCTATGGACTCGGACATTGTAGCTTTCTATCAGAAAATGAATTTTGCTTGGAGATACAGATTGAAAGCAGAGCTGCAGAACATACCCATCATTTCTGTGGGTGGAGGCCAGCGAGATTCCCTGGTCAGAAGTGAACTGACACGGAACAGGTTTCAGCATCCCAGCCCATTAGACGTACATGCTTTGGTAAGTGCGGATGTAATCAGGGTTCTTGCTGCCACTTGCCATTGTATCAAATCACGACAAAATGTTTCATTTGGTGAGTAAGCGGATAATTATACTTGCCTAATTGCGAGTGCTCAATTTTTGCTCTTTTTTCGTGTGTGTGTCAGTACAGGCGACACTCTTATTTATATTACTGAACGATTGATATCACTTATCATGTTCAATCGTACGGTACAATTTACATTATTTTTAGAGATACTAACCCAACACCAATTCTATTGAACGCCATTGAAAGTCACAGTAAGCAAAAATGTCATTTCAGTATGTGTTAATGTGACCAATAGACAACAGTACAATTTTGAAATTGCCTTTTAAGTATGGTCTTCAATGAAAAGCTGAAGAATTCTAGAAGAATAAAGTTTTTGACACATTTTGCTGTTTATATTTTGAATTTTTCAAGATTTATTGAATGTAATATCTTAAAATCCTGAGTTAACTGGGATTGGAAGTTTTATTGCATTACATTTTATTGAGTTAAATTAAATCGGATTTAATTTTTGTTTCTTGATTGCGTAAGACATTTAGAATATAGTTATTTTTTTAGTTTCTACAGCGGATAATTAAATTTAAATGCATAATTAATCTATAAGCAGTTACAGAAACTTAGGTTATTTTAGAACATAGTGAAAAAATGGGGTTACAGATCGAATTCTCAGTGTTTCACAACAAATTTATTTTGCTAATTTTTTTTTCATTTGACGAATGTTTTTTATTTCTGATTAGCCGAATTTCTAATGTTCGTAAAATGTTAGCAAGAACCCTGAGCGTAATAGATGTGTTGTCTTCTCTTACCATCCATAATAATAGTTTAAATGTGTGCAGAGCCTGTTTTATGCAGGGAAGATAAAATGATATTTCAAAATACGAGTTGGGATTCTTTGTTCTAAAGCTCAAGAGCTATGTACTAAGGTTAAAAAACAAATCTTCTATTTGTTCTTGCCTTTGAAAAATGAACTGATAACATATTGCCAATTCCTGTGATCACCCGTTCAAAGTGGATGTGAAATAGACACAATCCAGGATTAAAATCTTGGAGCTGTGGACAATCCTCTTAACACAAGCAACTGCTTCTTTAAAGCATCACATAGGAAGGATGCAGTCTTCCATCTTATATAGGCACCAGGAATCTTAATAAGGAAACATACAGTTTGCCATCAAAAGAGATTAACCGGTAGAAAAATTCATCTCCGGAAAGGCAGGGACTCTAAATTTGCATGTATCAGTAGTGTCCACTCACACATCTCATAGCTGCATTCCTATACATTCTCATGACACATATGAAAAAGTACAATTGAAAATGCCAGAGATGTAGCAAGTGTTTAGTTTAAATAACTATACTTAAAATTAAAAAGTTTACTGTTTAAAATATGGGGAAAATCCTCAAATAGGTAACAGGAGACTTTGCAAGAATTCTCACATTGCAACTTTATGCCAAGAAATCTAACAAATGATGCGTCGTTTTTAACCCTTTTGTGTCTTTTTTTCTTTAATAATTACTTTTAGTTTTAGAAATTTAAAAGTAGTTATTTAAATGAAAAAAATTAAGTTTTACTGAAAATTAACAACTAGGATGTTGACTGAAATTAAAGAGTTATTTTGCTTAATAGGAAAATAGGCTAAAGAAGAATTTTTTAAGACATTCTGAAAATGCTTTATGACAACGGGATTAAAGATCCATAGCAACTTTTCAGTACTTTTATTTTTTTAATTATAAATTATTAGTTCAGACAAGTAGCCTCTGTTTCTTTAATTTTAAGAGTGGAGATAATTAATAAATTAATAATATTTTTTTTAATTTTAAGAATGACCTGTTTGAAATAAAAGTTTCAGCAATAAAGTATAAGGTCTTATGCAAACTTTTTTATTAAATACAGAAACCCAAATGAAGTTATAACTGTCCTAATATTTGGATGCCAGGCTCAAAAGAGTTAATATTAAAAGAAAGGATTTTTTTTTTCAAAATTTGAATTTTTCATTATTTAAAAATATTGAATGATTGAAATGTATTCTTTTTCTGTGAAGTGTCACATTCTTCGTAAAGATCTAATAATATTTTTTAATGATAAAAGCACTGAAATAATCTAGATTGTTATAATTTTCTTCCACTTTTCAAACCATAGTAACAAGTCAATCTGTAGATCAGCAGCCTCATTGTCAGACTTTTATTTTATCTCACTTTACATAATGTCCGATCTTCTCTACTTTATAATTTAATTATTTTAAGTTACTTATACTTATATGTGTACTTATGTGTTCTCAAAGATTCAGAGAATATAACGTTTAGAAACTGATAAATTGTGTTAAACATTCAACTCTATTTCCTGCAATGATGTTCTTGAACTGCTTCTACTTATAAATTTGTTTAGAAATAAAAAGTAAATTTTTTAAGGGGTCTGCCGCCCCTCGTTTTCTCACTCATTTTAAGTTCACAGTTCTCTATGATTGTGTCATTTCTCGCTTGTAGTCTATCTTGGGTTTCGATGTATGCTGTGGGTTTATTAAGAGAAGCATCTTGCTGTACAATTATTTTATCTTAATGTTCTACTAACAATACTTGCTTAACTTCCAACTGTGAAACATCTGTTGCAGAAGTGTAACAAAAATATTTATGACTCATCTGATTGATCATTTCACTCCCCGAAGTCTGTTTTTTGTCCGCTCGACAAACACAGTTTCTCGATACTTTCATGAGTTGTGCATGGGTTTTGGACTTGTTGCCAACCTCCTTTTTTTTCATCTTTGAGTTGCAGGCTGTTATGTTATTTTCTCTTCCTCCTTCCCAATGATGTTTGTTGCCCTCTTCTACTTGTGGTATCTTAGCTGTGAAAATCATAAAACTCAGGCATTAAAGAGTTCCTCCTAAAGGAGGAATTCCACCTTTTTAAAGACAAATTTGGTCACTCTCTTGATCGATGCAAAGAAAATATTGGAAGCATAAGTTGGGGGGGGGGGGGGGGTCTAAAAAATTTAATAATCGGATATTTTGTCTACTCAAATCCTTGGCGTTTGTTTCTGAATTACTGTGCAAAAGAGCTATCAAATCAAAGGAGAGATTATATTATAAGCATATGAAAGTCATGCAAATGAAGTTTTTTAATGTATCTTTCTATAGTGAAAATTTTGTTAGACTTGCAAAAGAAAGTTTTCAATTTTTTAATAGAATATTTTGTCCTATAGAACACTTTGATTTAAAAGATTTTTTTTTTTTTTTTTTTTTTTTTTTTAATGCTTTCTAAGTTATGAAAAGAAAATAACAACCATACATTTTATTCTGTCAATAAAAGTTAAAATGTGTCTAAATTATAAAAGTTTGGCATCATTCTATAGATGAAAAACCTTTTCCACTTTTTTTCTTATTTTCTACTTTCATGCCTGAAAACTTTTCTCTTTGTGTTTGTAGTAATTTATAAAGAAACTGGCTGACCCACTCGGCATTGCCGGGCCTTTATAATAACCTTAAATTTATATGATTTTATATCTTTAACTCGATTTTGTCTGAATTTATATTTTTTAATGAAAAAAATGGCAGATAAAATATTCATTTGTAGTTTTAAAAGCACTCCCAAGAGGATTTTTTCATTTGAGTCACAGAATATCACCTTTCATTACAAAATGTTATTTTTCATAAAAATATAATAAATTTCACAACCTATAACTCACCCAATGCTTAAAGATTAAGATATGTTATATAGAATGCACATTTGCTGACTGTGTGAAAAATCGGTAAAAAAAAAAAAGAAAAAGAAATGTGTGCGAAGATATTGATATTGAGTTGTAAAAAGTAGTGTTTTCTTCAGTTATTTTTCTTTTTCTTCTGATGGATGGAATATATAGCAATTTTTTTTTTTTAATTTGAACTTGATATTTTTTCCCTAAATGTTTCATTTTCTGAACCCAAATTCTGAGTCATAAATGTGTTTCAGATGACTGTTTTGTGCTAAAATATTGATATTGAGTTGTAAAAATCCCTGTTTTGTGCATAACTATTTTTTTTTTTTTTTTTGCTTTGAAATCCTGAGTGAAATTTTTGATTTTCAAACTCATTTTTTCACCCTTAAATCTAATTATACTTGAAACAAATTGATACTGGATCCTTCGCTAAAAGGTTAGTATATAGGAGATTATTGCAGCCATTGATTAACAAAAGCGTCAATGTAGAAACTCCATTTTAGGCTAGATGCAGTAGAAGTACTTGCACCGGTGAGCAGCCATGACAAATCTGATATAACAACTGAACATTGGTACATTCCATTGATCAGATATTTGCTGATACTGGAGAGGATTTATAATTTCAGGTTGTAGATATTAAGGGGACCTTTTCAACAATTTTGTTTATTTTTAAAAAATAAGGTTCAAAGGATGAACTCAACGCATTTCAATGTTGAACTAAAAGTACATTTTGGAAAAAATAAATAAAAAATTAACTGCATATTTAATTGAAATTTTTAAAAAGTTAACAAAAATTAAAAATTTTTTAAATCCATACTACTTTTTTAAATATTGATATTTTTGCCCCAATTTTTTTTCTTATTAGATTTTCTAATGTGTATTACAAGACTGCACATGGATTTTTAGATACATCTAATATAATTTTTTTGCTGATATATATATATAGTGTAAAAGGATGAAATCTAACACCTCTTCGTATATTTTTATTTTAAAAAAAAATAAGAAAAAACTTGAAGGCTCATTCCATGTGCAGCTTTATCTAAACTAATAAAAAATAAATTGCTCTGTGTGTCTGTGTGCGATCGCTAGCGAAAAATACCACTCGTAGATTTCTGAAAATTCAAGTGTGATTAGTCCAAGACAGGTCCTGATGCACCTGAGGCTCGGATTTTTAATTTTTTAAGGGCCGGGACCCCTTGGCCCCTTTCAGTTTTTATGCACTAAAACTTTAATAACATGCCTCTTTTCTATCCGATCTTCTTCGTTCTTCGGATGAATTCTCCTTTCAGTTTCTACTCCATTTCTGCCTTTCAGTTAAGATCCTGGCACCCTTGCAAGGGGCCCGGTACAGGGACCCTTGAAGTTTTAGTGCACTAAATTGTTAATAACATGCCTCTTTTCTATCCGATCTTCTTCATTTTTCGGGTGAATTGTCCTTTCAGTTTCTGCCCATTTCTACACTTCAGTTAAGACCCTGGCATCCTTGCAAGGGGCCCGATACAGGGACCCTTGAAGTTTTAGTGCACTAAATTGTTAATAACATGCCTCTTTTCTATCCGATCTTCTTCATTTTTCGGGTGAATTGTCCTTTCAGTTTCTGCCCATTTCTACACTTCATTTAAGACCCTGGCACCCTTGCAAGGGGCCCGGTACAGGGACCCTTGAAGTTTTAGTGCACTAAATTGTTAATAACATGCCTCTTTTCTATCCGATCTTCTTCATTTTTCGGGTGAATTGTCCTTTCAGTTTCTGCCCATTTCTACACTTCAGTTAAGACCCTGGCATCCTTGCAAGGGGCCCGATACAGGGACCCTTGAAGTTTTAGTGCACTAAATTGTTAATAACATGCCTCTTTTCTATCCGATCTTCTTCATTTTTCGGGTGAATTGTCCTTTCAGTTTCTGCCCATTTCTACACTTCAGTTAAGACCCTGGCACCCTTGCAAGGGGCACCGATACTAGGCTCCTTGAAGTTTTAGTGCACTAAATTGTTAATAACATGCCTCTTTTCTTTCTGATCTTCGTCATTTTTGGGATGAATTCTCCTTTCAGTTTCTGCCCCATTTCTACGTTTCAGTTAAGACCCTGGCACCCTTGACCTGATACAGGGCTCCTTGAAGTTTTAGTGCACTAAAAATTGTTAATAACTTGCCTCTTTCCTATCCGATCTTCTTCGTTTTTGGGGTGAATTCTCCTTTCGGTTTCTACCCCATTTCTACATGTCAGTTATGACCCTGCCACTCTTGATCGTGTACAGGGTCCCTTGAAGTTTTAGTGCACTAAATTGTTAATAAATTGCTTCTTTTTTATCCGATCTTCATTTTTGGGATACTTTCTCCATTTAGTTATTCTCCCGTTTCTACATTCCAGTTAAGACTATGGGCCTGTCTAGGGTCCTGTAGGGCCCAGTCCAGGGCCCCTTAAATTTTTTGTGTGCCATGCATTTTTCGCACCCTAATTTTCTCACCTTCGCAATGTGTAATTTTAAACTTGAGTGTTGAACTCTTCTCCTTAGACTAACACTCACATATTTTTATTGGTGTCATGGGCCCTTTTTTAAGCATTTCCCCAATTTTTTGCACATTTCTTTTAAATTATATTCTAATGATTAATCCATGCCCTGTGCTTAATCTTGACTAATCGAAGATCTAAAACGCTAAGTACTAAAACTTTGTGACATGTTTTCATGTTAGGGTCCTGTTCTCAACTATCAGTTGGCCCCTTTTGGACCCGCTATTATAACTCCCTTAAAAATAGTCCGAATCACAAGTTTTGTTTATCTAACAACATCTTAAGTTCTCCAGCTATTACATGAACGACAAAAAAAAAATTTCAGGCTTCAACTACCACCAATTTTGAATATAAATCGTCTTCTTAGGGCCCTTGGTGCATCTTCTTTAAAAATGATCTGAATTCCTTGCAATTTTCTTTACCATAGTTCTAGCGTCCTCAGTTTACATTAAAAACTATTAAAAAGTGTATTTATACCAAACTACATGCCACTTAAGTCCCTCCCCCCTTGGGGCCCGGTACAAAGCCCCTTGAAGCTTTTGCACCATAAATTATTAATAAATTGTCCTTCTTAATCATATCTTCGTTTTTGGAACCATTTTTCCATTTAGTTATTCTCCTGTTTCTATATTCCAGTTCCAGTTAAAATCCTGGGGCACCTTAGGGTCCTGTAGGGCCTGGTCCGGAGCTCCTTGAACTTTTTGTATGCTATGCATTTTTTACACCCTAATTTTCTCACCTTTTCATTGCATAATTTAAAAATTGAGTTGGACTCTTCCCCCTAGACCAACGACCTCATTTTTTTTTTTTTTTTTTAGAGCTCTAGGGCCCCCTTTCAAGCATTTACCCCATTTTTGTACATTTCTTTAAAATATTATTCTAATGATTATTTCTCACTCTATAATTAATTTTGACTAATTGAAGATCTAAAATGCTAAGTACTGAAACATTTAAACATGTTTTCATGTTAGGACCCTGCTCTTAACTATCAGTCGGGCTCTTTTGGATTTACTGTTATAGCTCCCTTAAAAATGGTCCGATTCACAAACTTTTTTTTCTAACAACTTCTTAGGTTCTCCAGCTACTACAACAAAAATAATTTGCTACCACCGATTTTGAATATTAATCTTTTTCATGGGACCTTTGTTGCAGCTCCTTTAAAAACTATCCTATTCTATTGCAATTTTCTTTGACATAGTTTTAGCGTCTTCCAGCTACTTTAAAACCCCTAAAAATTTTCTTATATCCAACTACATTCCAGTTAAGACCCTAGCCCCCAGGGCCTGGTCTTTCTTTATACCTCAGTTACCACCTTTTTCGAACATTAACGAACACCTTTTCCGAACGAGGCATCTTCCCCTGCTTGGTGGCACGTTATTTCCTCGTGTTTAAGGGCCCAATTTCAACGGGATTTGCTTCCTTCAACTTAGATTACAATTCAGCTACTTTCTGTATTATGAAATTTTATCTTAGACTTTAGTTACCAACATTTTCTAACAGTAATGGTGCATTCTTTTTTTTTCTTTTTTCGTTTGTTTCTGTGTATTTGATTCCTGCAAGGTTTGAGTCACTCGACTTGGTTTTCGATTGTCTCCGGCCCATGCGGACACTTTCGGTAAATGCCAGGGATGTAGTGGAGGGTATATGCCGTATACCCTCTGGATTTTTTTAAGGAACACCGTATACCCTCTGTTTCTTGAGAAAGTTATAGTATATATACACTAGGGTATACCCACTGCCTTCAGCGTATACCCTCTGCTTAGAACGTATAGGTATACCCTCTGGTTTTTTTTTACGACTACACCACTGGTAAATGCTGTCATATGTAGTGGGGATCTAGATTACAGGTTTGTTCAGAAAGAAGTTTGATGGGAACACATTAGATGCTGCATAAGGCAATGGGGCCTCCGAAATTAGGTTCATTTAAAAGAATTTCCAAAGATATAAAATCATACAAACTTAAGTTTTGTTTAAGGTTAATATTTACAAACCCCGGGCGGGCCTGCTAGTATATAATAAAGAACATGTACAAAAAAGTTTAAACTTCTATCTGAAATACAAAAAAAAAAAAAAAAATCCTTAGCATTTTTAAAACATGATAGTGCAGAAAATAGAAACATGGAGAAAAAGCCATTTAAAGTTTTAATTTGTTTGCATCATTGCACTGGGTGTATTAACAAAATTTACAATATCTCAAGACACAATTGCTGTGTGGATAAAAATGGAGTGTCAAAATATTCACAATTAAACAGGCTTTCATTTCATATTGAAAAACAAAAATCGATTTTTTTTATCAAAGTTGAGGTAAACTGTCCTCTTAAAAGCAGCAGTGTGCCATCATTAACATGATCGGTCAATGAAAAGCAGAACAATTGTTTCTTTCATAGTGCCGAATGAATCAAAATAATTATGGCAAGTGTCGAAAATCCTGGTTGTTTTTCCCCGACAAAAGAATTGCATAGTTATACTTAATTTCTTCATTACATACTCATTACTCAAAAGCACTCTCATTTGACTTGTAGAAACATTTTATAAAGATGTTAGTGCAGAAATTCCATGAAAATCAAATGATCTACTTCTTCTGATGTCACAGTTATATCGTAACAGACAGTTTCGCTCAAGAAAAAAGCTTTATAGTCAACGCATATGGATATAAATATCCACACTATTACAAAGTGAATGACCAATAAGAAAACGCAAATCATAGATTGAACAAATCATTGTGATAGGGTTGTTATTTTGGTGTGAAACCATTGTTCTGGAACAATCGAGAGAGAAATTTGAAGGCAAAATTAAAAGGAAAGATTTTCGAAAGAGATTTTGAAGAAAGAAGAGTTTTTACTGGCGCAAAGCCAAAATGAAATAAAGATGCATAAATTCGATTAGCTTATTGAAAGAATAAAAAGAAAAAGATAATAATGATATTTTAAGAGGAGGAAATTTAGACTATTCTTTAGTTAGGTTAATCATTAAAATGCTTTACGATACATATTATTGCAAAATAAACACAGAGAAATAGTTCATTTATATCTTTTATTGCAAAAACTAAACTGGCTCATCCACAAAATAAATAATGAAAGTAAACTATCCACATTAGGTTGACAAGTGATGTGCAGCACTTCAATGGACACCAAAAGGTGTAACATCATGCTTATGCATTGGTACCATTAAATCCCATTCTTTTGTGTAAAGAGTTGACTGGAAAGTAAACAAATTTTCTTTTTTTCTAGACAACCTCTATTCCTGGTGTGTGGCTCTCCACCGATCATTTGGCCATAGTTTGGTAATGTCCATACTCATTTTAACATTTTGGATGAAGTAGAAATAACCTACAAAGCCTATTTATAGAATGTGCCATTTTCTTTTTGTCTCCTAGGTGCAAACAGCTGGTTCTCACGATATGCAGGAGCTTATTTGACTTGGGTCACTTGCAAGAGAATGAGGTTTGTGTGTCTCTTTTTCTACTGTATACAATTCAATACTTTTATGTTAGTCTGTGCAAATCTTACCACTAGCAGCTTCTATTTCACATGTGTGTCAATTGCTTTGATGTTGAAATAAAATGTGTTTATTTATAGTATTATTTCTTATTAATGAAATGAGTGCTACCTGCATTTTAAATGTATTAAATAAAATGATTGGAATACAAATGATAGCAATGGAAACATTATCTTGCAGCTTGTTCTTCTGGATTTTATGCCATGCTCCATTATACTCAACCGACCCATTACTGTAAAACTCAGTCTTCTGATTTTTAAAGAGACTCAGTTCCTAAAATGAAATAAAAATAATAATCTTAAATGTATTAAATGAATCTTAAAGAACCATTCAACCGATATGGTAATAATTAGAATGGTATTTGTTTGAGTAAGTTTGTGAGTTTCCTCACCTTTAAATGTTTTTTAAATTTAGGGTAACAAGGATGTGGCGGTGTTAGAAAATGTTTTGAAATTTCACTACATTTCGAAGAGCAGCTTGAGCAGTAGTAGTTGGTCCACACCTTGGAATCTCCCAGTTCATTCATTTTCGGCTTCGGGTCAGTGGATTGAACACGATGAGAAAACTTGGCGTTTTTCACGATCCAAGGTAACTAATGACATTTTTTATTACTTTTTATTGATTATCTACCCCTTTCATTTAACTTAATTTGTTGTCTGCCTGTGTGGAATCGTGCAGTCCATTTTTTATCCACTTCCATTTTATTAATACTAGGGGATCATTCCCGGTTACAGAATATAGGTAAAAACCATTTTTTTTTAAATTGAAAAGTAATTTTTTTTTTTTTTACATGCAATATATTTTTTAGATTGCCCACTAAAAATAAAAAAGTAAAAAAACTAAAAAACTAAAAATAATAAAAAAGCATTTTTCATATGAAAATATCATGGAAGACGGTAGTATTCTGAGTGACGCAACCTTAAGCCTAAAATCGTATTGTAGAACTCGTAGATGGCGGAACTCATATATACGGCTAACTCGACATCAAAGAAAACGCGAAAAGCCGCCTTTTAATAACTCAGTAGATATAGGTCCTATTGTTCTGATTTTTCTAGAACAGTCTTACATCTGCAGTCTAATCGTATACTGAAATTTTTACATTTCTACGTGCGGTATATTTTGAGATCTAAATAGCCATTTTTAAAGCGACAGCGTTCGTACGGTATGTAAGAAGTTCCTAATTTGAAAATCTCGAAAACGGTACTAACAATTTTCTTTAAATTGATACATAATATAAATGTGATTAAGACAAGGTGAATAACACTTTTCTTTTTTTCTGGGAAAACTCTCGTTCGTTAAATAATTCGATTTTTTTTTTTTCTCTCCAAAATGACACAGGCGATTTTTTAAAAATCAAATACATATGTTTCAGATGAACCAAATAACAATTTACTTTTTTCCAGCAAGACTCTTGTTTGTTTTATAATGCGCATGAAAAATCGGACTATATTTCTTCGCCATTCTATGGAAATTTCACCGAAAATGCATGACACTATATTCATACACATGCTTTCTTTTTAATCACTTTTGGGGTGAAAAATTTGTCCTCCCACTGGCTGAGTGGATAAGGGCCATCGTCTACTAATCTTATGATAGGCAGTTCGATACTCGCTGATACTTGTTTTCACATGTTAATGTTTTTTTTTTCTTTTAAAGTCTGTTAGTTGACCATTATTCTCAGTTCCTTTGTAATTTTTTAATTGTTATTAAGTTAAATAAAATTACAATTATAATGTCACCAATTTGATTATGATTATTTCTTGGCAATTTTTCAACAATAAAAATATTACCATAAATTTTATAAATATATTTAATTTCAATCACTTTACAAAAAATATATATTAATAATTATTATTTGAATATAAATTACACGTTCAGAAACATAAAAAAATAATTCATTTCAGCTCTTCTTTTTATAATATCATTTTTTATTATTATGACGGTCAATCAATATATAATCACTGACATCCATAATAATATTATCATTATAATTATTATTTTCCTTGCATAAAAACTATTGTGATGTAATAATTCTTTTATAATAAATAATTTAGTTGAAATGTTTTATTTATAAATAACAATGAAGTTTGATAACCCCGAGACAATTGTTTTTATTTAACTTTGCTGCAGTTTACATAATAACCATATCAGAATTCTGGTGTCGCCATCTTTTGACGCAATTGCGTACTACATTTTGTCTCTTATTCGGGGGGGGGGGGGGGGAACTAACGCTCTCATTGCCGCTTTGAAAGAATCTTTGTGGCTGGAGGTTTATCTCGCAAATATTAAGAAAATTACTGCATACAAAAATATTAAAATGGGTAGTATTATAGAGAAATGTTTGATAAAAACGTTGAAGTAGACAGTTTTTAAATCGCAGAATTATTTTAAGAGATATTTAATGTTAAATCTGAATAAAATTGTCTCATTAAAAAAGTCTTATAGGAAAAAAACTCTACATGGGAATTTAATCATTTTCATTCAATTTAATCATTCAATAGAAACTCGAAGTTTGCAGAGTGCATTTATTATTTTTAACTTGCCTAATTTTTTGACGGTTTATTTCAATTTTAAATTAAAATTTTCAGAATTTCCAGAGATACTTTTACATATTTTAGAAAAGGTTATTTTAAATTGTTGCCAATTGTTAAAACAGCGCAAAGAATAATATATCCTTTAAATTAAAAATTTATTCACATGTGACTATTATAAACAGAAAAAAATCCTTTTAAATTACAATTAAATGATAACGTGTTAAAAGCAGGAAATATTAAACATCACGTCATAAAAATTGTTTTTACACATGCTTATTTAAAATGAAAGAAAATTATAAAATAATCAATTATTTTCAAATTAGAATTAAATGATTACGTATTAAAAGCAGGAAAACATTGAAAATTACGTCATAAAAATTATATTTACACGTGAATATTAAAAGAAAAAGAAAATTTTTAAATAATAAATTCATTGATATGTGTTAAAAGTCGTAAATGGAGGAAATTACGTCATATCGGCCAAAGTAGCCAAATAATAATATTGCAAAACAGTTTAAATTTAAAAATATATTTATATGAGAGATTTATTTCAAATTTCCAGATGATATTTTTAACTATAATTGCCAATTTTAAGGTAGCGCAAATAATAATATTATCTTTCTAATAATAAAAATATTTTCAGTTGAATGTTAAAAAGAGAAAGGAAAGTTTGGTGAAAATTATGTCAGATTTAAAACGTTACATTTAAAATCTCTTATTTAAAATCATTTTTTTATAGCGTTGTTAAAAAATACCATAAAGCAAAGACTCTGTTGACTTAGTTCCTTTTATATTTGGTAATTTTCAAATGTTTAACTAATCTTATTTAATCAAGCACGGAAATAGCAACTAACAGCAGCTGATTCGGCCTTGAAATCCCTCAGTAAAAGGGAAACCCGTTTACAGTAAGATCGCCATTGATTTTTTAATTATTCAGTGCAGCCTCGATTATCCGAGCTAATTGTTAGTACATCGGATATCGGAAATCTCGGTTAATAGAAACTGTGTGTAAAAACTCGCCGTGCTTGCGAATTTAACATCTCTTTTTAAAAAAATATATAGAACGTTTTTTAAATAACAAAAATAAATATATGTAAAGTTCTGTTTCACAGCTTAACAAATTTAAAAAGAAAATCAACTGCCAGTAGTAAATTTTAAAATGCAAATTGAAAAATTTACGAAAGTTCACACAGCCACTGGAAACAAAGCATTGTTCGCTGTTGACTTCTCAGGGTCCAATGTTTCTTTGGAGTTGAGTGCTTTTGGGGGCAGAAGGGCCTGTATAGCACGGACAGTGAGCTAAAGAGTGTGGTTATTTTTAAGGCTCATTCAAAAGGGGAAAAAAATCAGACTTTGTTATCGGCTCGGTTAACAGAAACCTCGATTAATCGAAGCTCGGTTAATCTAGGTTCTACTATAATTCAATCTTCCGTAATCTTTTTAAAGCAGATCAAATTAATGGACTTTAGCATAAAGTCACATAGTTGATAACTGCTATGCTTGTTGGCCACCTTTTTTTCAAAAAGTTTGCTTTGCCTTCCCGTTCTAAAATACTGGTATCCAAAAATCGTAGCATGTAACTGACACTACAAGGACTCATGGAACTAGACTATTTTAAGTCTGATTTTTATTATAGACTATATAAAATTATTAAAAATATATATTATGATAGGAACTAGCGGGCTTTGTCCGCTATTTACGTTACGGATATAAAAATCATGTTTTTTTTAGGGAAAAAGAAATAAAAACCTATTTGACGATAGGTTTATAAAGACACATTTTGTATTTGTTATATTTCTGGGGATGAGGAGGGTGGGGGACTATTTTGATTAAATATCGCAATTAGTCCACATGGCAGATATAATTATGATAGACACTAGTGGATTTCGCCCCTCTATGGCGCCTTATGGGTCCAGCTTCCATAACTCAGAAACTACCTTTCGGACATCAATGCAACAGATTCCAAACGTTATAATTAAGTTAATAATCACCCTATATAGCATTAAAGTAAATTTATGAGTACTGCATACTATTTTTTTTACCGTAATTTCTGAAGAGAAAAAATTATTTCGGTTCCATTCTTAGGTACTGGTCTAAAAAATTTTGAAAAAGGGGGGAAGGAGGGGACATGAGACTGCTGTTTGTCAAACAACACAACGGGGTTTGTCTTATTCAACTTGGTTTTTGATGACTTCAATCAGAAGGTGGTTTGTTTAAAAGAGTGCGTTCCCTGCCCCATGAAAATTGGAACTATTGGTGCACCATCTATGTAAGGATTTAATAATTATAAATTAACATTTTGGATTTATTAATTTAAGGATAAAGTGTTTTTAAAGGAATATCAAATGAAACCCTCTGTGCGATCTGCGATCATACTTACCCACTTGTTTTTATATACAAACTGCAATAAGGGAAATTGTAATAAAATAGTAAAAATTAAATCTGCATTAAATTCCATAAGTATCTTTTTTTTAATCATTTTATCACTAACCTCAAAAAAGTAATGATATCAATGCAAAAACCCTTGACGGGTTAAAAGTTTCTGATGCAGCACTTTATCTTATGCTCTAAGAATTTTAAATATGGAACTTAAAAATACTGATATCAAATTTTGAGTGACGTTATGCTATTTCTTAAAAAATATATTTGTATTTATTTCATCATTTTATTTTTGTTTTATTTATAATCGCATGTGCAAAAGTTATGTTCAACATGAAAAGCTGCATAAAATTTTATTCTCTGTTGCTTTATCATTTACATCTCTCATAAATTCAAAATATGAGTTTTAAAAGATATGATATAAAATTTAAGTGACGCCTTGATGTGACTTTAAAAGGTTTGTTTTTTAAAATTCAATTTAAATTATTTTTGACTTGGTTAAAATATTTTTTTTACATCTACACAATACTTTTAATTTTCCAATTCACTGTTGAATATATCACTTTCATTGAATCTATACTATGCATTGAAATGTATTTATTTCAATAAATTGATTATCTTTTGTGTCACGCAATTCAAAATTGTGAGTAAGATTTATGTAAATGGTTTATTTGCGTCAAACTATCTTTTTTCATACATTTCATGTAGTTTGGACACAATGACACAAAGAAACCATTTACATAAATCTTACTCACAATTTTGAATAGCGTGACACAAAAGATAAATCAATTTATTGAAATAAATACATTTCAATGCATAGTATAGATTCAATGAAAGTGATATATTTAACAGTGAATTGGAAAATTAAAAGTATTGTGTAGATGTTAAAAAAATATTTTAACCAAGTCAAAAATAATTTAAATTGAATTTTAAAACAAACCTTTTAAAGTCACATCAAGGCGTCACTTAAATTTTATATCATATCTTTTAAAACTCATATTTTGAATTTATGAGAGATGTAAATGATAAAGCAACAGAGAATAAAATTTTATGCAGCTTTTTATGTTGAACATAACTTTTGCACATGCGATTATAAATAAAACAAAAATAAAATGATGAAATAAATACAAATATATTTTTTAAGAAATAGCATAACGTCACTCAAAATTTGATATCAGTATTTTTAAGTTCCATATTTAAAATTCTTAGAGCATAAGATAAAGTGCTGCGTCAGAAACTTTTAACCCGTCAAGGGTTTTTGCATTGATGAATTATACAATCAAATAAACTTTTGAAATTTATCAAAAGCGATTTTTTCGTATTAGCCGCACGCTAAGAGTTATTAGCCCAAGATTTTGCTGCTTGTGGCATCCTTTTATTTCCTGATAATTTCAGAGCTTTAAGCGCGTAGTTCAATTATATGTCTGTTAAATTTGTATTTTATTTACATCATTTTATTTATTTAATCACAGAGGAAGTTTTATTTTTGTTTACGGAATATTAGTCATAAGAAAATGATGAACTCTTTATGTTGTTTTAAGGGCAAACGGATTAATCTTTCTTAATCGAGCTCCACGCGATAGAGATAAATTTAAAAATTAACCTCTCATACCCGCAATCACCCTTTTTAAAAAATTGGTATTTTAATTTGATCATTTTAAAATCATTTTAACTCAAAACGTGATGTCACGATTGTCAGCAAAATCTTTGCATGTGAACAGTCACACTCTTAACTCGAGATCCTAATCTCAGTACCAGAGAGCTGTAATTTTTATGCATTTGTGTTAAAAAGTTTAGTTTTATCTAAGAAAATCATCCATTTCAATTTTTTTTCAGTTTTTATAAGAAAATGGCAATTAAAGATACAGCAATTTACTATTTTCTTTTTTTTTTTCCCCTTTACTTTCAAAAGAAATGGAGTACTTCAGTTGCCACAATTACAAAAAAAGTAATAAAAACTACAAAAAAAGTAATATCTTAAAATTAAATTGAGATACAGCTTTCAAACAAATTGCATTTAAAAGAGCATTTTTTTCCTCATACGATGGTGTAAAAATTTAAAATGTGTGATGTTTAGAAGTTTAAAAATTTGCAGTAGAGAAAATTGCAAAACCAAAATTTTATTTCAAATTTCAAAGTGTTGCCATTCACAAAATGACGTATGCGTTACGCACAGATATGTTTGTTATTTATAATATAGATAGATTCCTTCCAATGTTGCACGTAAGTTCATTGTGAATGACAATTCATGAACTTTCAGGGGCAAAAAGTATTCTTTTATGTTTATGTTTTTGATTGAAATCACCGATCTGATGAACCCATTTGACACACTCGTTGAGTTTCCATGACAATGCCTATTCAACTACAGTAGAACCCCGGTTATCTGAAAATCGGCTTAACCGAAAGACCTTAATATTCCTCAAAGTCCTTTTAAATGTGAAAAATTTTATTGTCAACACTATTTTTACCGATGTCAAATGACACCTTTTAATATATTTTGATTTCTGATTACTATTTTATTTGTAAGTTTTAGATCAAAACAATTCCGAATTATATTTAATATATTGAAGAGTTGTTTTAATACTTATTTATTATCTTTAAAAATTAAGAGGAAAATAAGTAAAAATCAAAACTTTGAAAGATGTTATTGGGCACTGGTAGAAATAGTGTTAAAAAAGCATGTTCTTTATGAAATAAATAAACAGAGTCAACTTACTTATTTAGACCATTGCGTAATTTTGGGCACTTTATGATAGACACGTACAACACTTATTTTTTTTACAAAATATGAAGTGATTTTCTTTTGTTTTACAACTTTACATTGTTTCGATGCTGCTTTATCACGCCACCTTTTAAATAACAACACATCTGATTCTGTTCTTGTACTTCAACATATCGATCACAGCCAAGTTTTCAACATAAGCCTCTCAGTTATTCGAAAATTTCTATGGAACCCCGGTTATCCAAAAATTCCTATGGAACTGCAGTTAACAGAAAATGCTTTGGTCCCATGCTTTTCGGATAACCATGGTTTTTACTGTATTTGGAGGGAAGAAGTGAAATTCTCTTTTTCAGTTTCATTTAAAATTGTAATAAATTATAAATTAAAAGCAGTTTATTTGAATCTTTTATCTATATATGTACATTTATTAATAATTAGGATTGATTTTCAGTAACATGATTTTACAAATGCAATTCAATTTGTAGGTTTGCCTCTGTTAAAAAAAAAATATTAACTTTTTCTTAAGTAAAAATTTACATTTGAATTTTTTTAAATATTTTATTTTTAAAATACATTTTTGACCTGTTTATACAGTTATATTCAACATAGCCTAGACTATTTTCCCATACTGTCTCAGATTAAAAAAAGTACTTAGTGGCCTAGTACATGATTGATTTTTTTTTTTATTATTTAATTTTGGTTCTTTAATCCTAGAGTAACTGATGTTTCTGTAACATAAACATTTAAGTGAATAACTCATCATCAAATGGCATAATTTCAACGAGTTATGTCAGCTCATGACTGCGATCATCAATCATTGTAATCTAGTGAGAAACCATTTACTGAATAATCACTTCAACTTAAATCACTTTAGAGTTATTTATTGCTATGAACTATTTGTGTCAAATATACATTTCTTCTAAATAATTGCTGTTATATAGGAAAGCCATATCTCATGTTTAAATATTTACTTAAAGACATTATCTTTCATTTTCGTATTGAAATAACTATTGATTTATTTATATTTATCAAGAACATTACATTGTTCAAGGACACTTCCTGGTTTGCAGTTCAGCCACACTAGAAGAGGGAGATGGAGTTGAACTTTCAAACCAAAAACGCTAGCAGCAAAACATTTTTTAGCTGTGACATTTTAATTTCGCAACCGGGCATCCACAAAGCCTGGCTCTTGTTAAAACTAACAAAACACATTTCTGTACATGCAGGAAGATGTCAATATATGTTTTTTCAATATATAATTTTATTTACATCTCGTGTTAATTTACTAGTTCGATAAACACACACAGTTTTCTGTACAACTGGTAAAATGTTACTTTCCAGACACATATAGTGTAAATAACATCTTGTAATCATGATGTGTGTATGTATGTATATATCAATACAAAAACCCTTAACGGGTTAAAAGTTTGACGCAGCACTTTACTGTATGGCTATAGGAATCTGAAATATGGGTTTTAAAAATTCTGATATCAAATTTAGAGTGATGCTGTGCTATTAAAATGAATTTATATATATATCTATAATAATAAAGAAAGAAGTTTGTGTGTGAGTGAGTGAGTGTGTCGACGGTGTTCTGAAGAGACCACTGCACGTAGAGCTACAAAATTTGGGGAAAAGGCACGTCTATATATGAAGTTTTGCACCTCGAAGCCCGATTTTCGATTTTTTGATTAGATTTTTTTTTATTTAATTTTTTATGCGATTTTTAGCGTTTTTTTATGTTTTGAGGCGATTTTTCCATATAAGTGAGAAGAATATGGTTTCTTTCTTTTTAACCCAATGTAGTAAATTTTGTTCTCTTTTCAAAAAAGTTTATTCGGAATTCGTGCAGCGATTTTTGAATTTTTAGCGAATTTTTTATGCAATTATTGAACAGCATTTAATGCATTTAATAAGGAGGTTACCGTAGAGGGACACAGTTCTGTCGCCAAACGCCGCCAAGTTTATCGCCAACTTGGCAGTATATCGCCAAATTTGGCGACCAAAATGAGTCACCAACTTGGCGATATCTCTAATACTTCGCCAAATTCCTATAGACTTCCATTGTAAACCAATATGGATTACTTGCTTACAGAAAATGAACAAATTGAAATATTTTAATGCAACAAAAACTAATATTAACTTAAGGGATTATATTAATTATATTTAAGGGAATCCAAGTAAATTAAATTGTGAATAAAAGTAACATGATACAATGCTTAGATTATTATATTTTATTGATATTTTCGACGAAAGGGTTGCCAGTGGTCATTTTGGTGGAAATTATAGTTGATAAATGAATTGAAATGGCTATATCCGTTAGAAAATAATATAAACAACTCGCAAATTAAAAGAAAATAACTGTTATTTGTTTAATTAAAAAAAAGAATCAAAAACTTTTTTAATGCGATATAAAATTTATAAAATGAAAATATTTAATTTAAATATGAAAGGAATGTTTATAAAACTTAAAAAATAAATTAGTATGAAAGAAGCAATTGATACATTATTTGGCGATTTTTCGCTTCGCCAGGTTAATAAAAATGTGCCTGAAAAAACTTGAAGAAATAAAATTTAAGTAACAGTCTTTTAGTCCTTCTTTATTTTTTTATTCAATTTAATTATCATTTTTATGTAATTTTCCCATCGTATGTCTTACAGGAGAAAGGCTTTATTTGTGAGTTACATGCTAATTAATTATTACCATGGTCGCCAAACAATGCAATTTTAAGCCACAAAGGCAGAAGCGTGAAATAAGCCAAGCGAAGGTCGCAATAATTTTCTTTTAAGTATAGGAGAACATTTCGGAGTAACTCTTTATATTCAAATGTAAATTATATAAAAAGGAGTTAAAATTATAACTATGTAGTCAAGTATTTAAATTTTAATGTAAAAATGTGCCATATACACACATATTTTATAATCTTCGATAATCAAGCCACCACCAGATGACATATTTACTATAATATTGAAAGTTTTGTTGGCACATGTGTCATATACGCTCCATGGTACAAAATGGGCTCCAAAATGGCGTTATTTTGCCTGGCATGGTAACTCGGCTATTGTTGTTTATTTATTAATAAGTTGTTTATTTACTTTTATTTTCTTTTTTATAGTTATATAAACTGTTTTGTTCTATAGACATTAATTAAACTTTTTATTATTTATTGCTATTTCCTTTTAAAATAATAGAAAATAATTTAAATACATATGTGTAATGGTATTCAAAAACGATGTTTTCACCAAATTGGCATGAAAAAAAAATCGCGCCAAACCCGGTACATATCTATGCCTAATAGTTATTTACATTATTGTGATTACTTAGTATCAGGCAACAGATTGAAGAGTATTTGGTATATTTTTGATATATGGGCTTTGGTGAGTTAGAGAAAATGGCCTTGGCGAGTGAAGTGAATTTTACGTATATTTACTGGCAAACTATTTATTTTCCATATACATATAAGCATTTTTTTCAATATTTATTTTATTTATTTATATAAAGAAGAACTATTTATCTACCTTTAAATACGAACAGAAATAATTTGTGGTTCTACCTGATTATCCCGTAGACCAAAAAAAAAATATCACCAAACTATAAGATTAAATGCCAATAATGGGTGATCGTAAATGTCAAATTTACTTGACATTAAACACTTTACACATGTTTGTTACGTCATCAGGTGATTTTTAATTCGATATTTACGTTTCTTCGCGATCTGCTGCAATTTTTTGACATTCCATTTTTGACCTATAATACTAAAGTAATTTCTACCTTCATTTCAATAAAGTTTATTCGGATTTCGTATAACAATTTTCGAAATTTTCGGGTATTTTGTATGTGATTTTTAGTGTATTTTAGCGATTTTCTACCAATTTTCCACATTAGTGAAATACGTTGATAGAAGTTGAATCAACTTTCAATCTTCGAGCACAATACATAATTTTTCTTTCTCTTTTCAAAATTTGTGCAGCAATTTAAAAATTTTTCGCAATATCTTATTGTGATTTTCAGAGGTTTTTTGCGATTCGTGCAGTTTTTTTATGTACCTGGGCAACGCCGGGCAAGTTATCTAGTATGTATATATATATATATATATATATTTAATTTTTCTTTTTTGTTGTATTTATTTTTAATCAGTGATGCTTTTTCATTCAAAATATGAGTTTTAATAGATATATGATATTAAAATTCAAGTGACACTGTGATCTGGCTTAAAGATTTGTTGAAAAATTACTTTACACATACTTATGTTTTGTCTCCTGAAATATATTTAGACATTGAAACATTTTTTTTTTTTTTTTTCAATACACTATCAAATATGTCATACATTTTCTCAGCTGATGTTATGCATTAAATGTATTTAATTCAATAAATTCATTTATCTTTTGTGTCACAATATCCAGAACCATCCGTAAAATTTGTGTAAACGTTTATTTTGTGTCAACTAATTTAAACTAAGTAGATAGTATGAAAATAGATAGTGTGACGCAAAGAAAACATTTACACAAATTTTACCGATGGTTCTGGATATCGTGACGCAAAAGATAAATGAATTTATTGAATTAAATACATTTAATACATAACATCAGCTGAGAAAATGTATGAATATTTGATAGTGTGTTGAAAAAAAAAATGTTTCAATGTCTAAATATATTTCAGAAGACAAAACATAAGTATGTGTAAAGTAATTTTTTAACAAATCTTTAAGTCAGATCACAGCATCACTTGAATTTTGATATCATATCTTTTAAAACTCATATTTTGAATGAAAAGGCATCACTGATTAAAAATAAATACTACAAAAAAGAAAAATTAAATATATATATAAATTCATTTTAATAGAACAGCGTCACTCAGAATTTGATATCAGAATTTTTAAGACCCATATTTCAGATTCATATAGCCATAAAGTAAAGTGCTGCGTCAAACTTTTAACCTGTTAAGGGTTTTTTAATTGATATCATTACTTTTTTGAGGTCATTACTAATTTCATACAAAATGCATTCATATACACTGTGATGACAAAACCACCATCAGAATTGTTAGGTGGAAAAGCATGTAGTACATAAGAATACATTCTAAGTGCATTAATGTCAAATAATGACAAACATGTACAACATAATATTTAAAATTTATATATTTAATATGTAAAAAATCTAATTCATGTAATCAGAAAATAAAAATGACTGTCAATGTTGCACACAGTTCCATGTACACCCAAGAGGTTGAGTGCCCGTACTCACTATACCCTTTTAATTTTTCAGCAGGCATGCTCGTGTAAAGTTGACAGTTTTTCAAAAAAATTTCCTGCTATGAATGGTTTTAAAATTCATTTTTTACTATTGATATTTGTGCATAGATTTAATTGACAACATTATCACAAATTATTTGAAAACAGGTTTTAAATTTTAGGGGAAAAAAAACTTTTTTCCTGGAAAAATTGGAAAAAAGAATTTTTTCCAAATAAAATATTTTCTTGCAATAATTTTTCTTGGGAAAGTAAAATAAACAGTTTTCAGGCTTATACACATTAAAAGAATTGCTTTTACTTTACAGGAATGTGCTACCAAAAGTATAAAAAATTATTATAAAAATTGTAGTCTGAGTGTCATAGTTTTTACGAAAGTTTTTCTTGCTTGATTACTTTTTGTAATTATGATTCAATTGTAAAATATATTCCATAAAGAATATTGAAAATAAAAGAACTTTTAAACTGATACCGAGTTATATAAAGTTAACTGAACCATCGTCACAAACTGATATTACTAAAATTTTGGGTATTTTTTCGTTAGCACACCAGTCAATAATGACTTTCCCATTAGAGCATCACCAACCACGCCCCCCCCCCCCTCCCCCACCAAAAAAAAAAAAAAAAAAAAACAATAAGCTGGATGTATGAAAATCCATGCATCAATCTATAAACTGCACTAAGCATATAAAAGTTACAGTTGCTAATGCATGCATGAGCACTGCACGCCCATAAAAACAACAACAAAAAAAAATAAATCTCTAAAATGTAGGAAATTCTTTAAAATTATGTGCTGTGCTAACCTACAAGTACCAAACTTAAGAGGTTTTCTCAAACATTTCCATCGCTACTTTTTATTTTCTAAAAGATTAGATTTCATAAAAAACACACTAATATTCAAGCATGCCTACTGAAAAGAAAAACAACAACAAAAACTAGTCGTTGAGGGCCACCGTAATACTTACCCATCATGGATATAGATAATATAAAATATGAAAATAAAACATGTGATATTTGCTAAGCATTGTACCATATGTTACTTTTATTCATAATTTAATTTATTTGGACTCCCTTAAATATAACTAATATAACCCCTTAAGCTAATATTACTTTCTGTTGCATTAAAATATCTCAATTTGTTGATTTTCTGTAAGCAAGTAATCCCGATAGGTTTACAATGGAAGTCTATGGGAATTTGGCGAAATATTAGAGATATCGCCAAGTTGGTGCCACTTTTGACGACTTATTTTGGCTGCCAAACTTGGCGATATACTGCCAAGTTGGCAACAAACTTGGCGGTATTTGGTGACAGAACTGCCCCCCCCCCCCTACAGTAACTCCCTTATAGGTATGGTGAAGCATTAAATGCTTGACATTTACGATAAGACATTATTGGCATTTAATCTTATAGTTTGGCGATAGTTTTTGGGTCGGCAGGATAATAGAGTAGTACCAAATTGCGTAAAAGAAACATCCTTATAACTCGAAAAATTATAATCCTATTAACTAACAGTTTACTGCGTCAGATTAAGCGTCTCATTTCCAATTAAAGTATATCTTTGAATTGAAATTTGAATGAAATACAGGGTCATGAAAAATCAAACAGTGTGAAAAATAGAATTACAAATATCTCGGCAACTCATTATCCGATCGAGTTCATTCATGATGCAAAATTTATGTTTTTTTATATTCACTCCTTCAAATAAACAATTTCGAAAATTTTTGTATACCTTTTATCAGAACTAATATTTCAAGAGTCCAAAAAAAATAGTTCCAGTTAATTGAGGTTACTGATATTCAATAGGCTTCTTCCCATTATTACTCCCTAAGTACACACCAAATTTCAAGTCTCTATCTCAATTTGTTCGGGAGATAGAGCGATTACAGATGGACAGACAAATTTTTTTTCTAAAAATATGTTTTTCGGAATCTCCAGTGTCTGAAACGTGTAAATCCGTCAAAAAAAAATTTCGACTTTTAAAATGATTACAAGACTTACCCTATATATGACGTATGATAGGTAAGTAAAAGGTAAAATGCTGAAAAAGGCGGTTTCTCCTATGAGATGCCAAGAAATCCAAAATTTGAATACCATTATATTTCAGAAAATTAATATTTGCCTTAATTTTACATTTAAATGTTTGAATATATAAAGAAAATGTGATTGAACTGAAATGGTGGTATTCAAAACACATAAATCCTTGGTATCTATGTACCATGAGGCATATTTCCTAAATCAGCAAAAAAAAATTTTAAAATTTCATTTTGAAAAAGAAAAAAAAAACTTAAAAAAAAAAACACATACACAATACATATATACTCAGTTATTTCTGTGTCCTTTTCGATGTTATGAAAAAACATTGGAATTTTATGCAGTGCATCAGCAATAATCCCTGTTTAAGATTTGTTGGGAACTTTAAAATTTTTGTCACACATATTTACAAACAGAACATGCAAAAAAGCAAGGCATGCATGAATGAAAATGGATAAAAGATAATTTAAAAACTGAATAAAACATTAAAAGTAAAGGTTAAGTAAATAATTAATAATGCATATTTGAATATGTATAAAAGGGATGAGATCCATTTTCCATTAATTCACATCAAAATCATCATAATAATAACTAAAAAAAGCTTGGTTAATACATAAATATATTTGGTAAAAAGATTGTGATTACCAGTGGTATCATCAATATATTGATTTAAAAAAAATAATAAATTTATACTCCATTCATGTAAAAACATGAGTTCAATCATGCTATTAAGAATTACATATTAAAATGCATACAAGGTGAAATAAAACTAAAAAAAATTCTGTAATTTTGACCCTACATCTGAAAGTTTCATTGTTTACATATGTGAAGATGTGTGGATTTTAGGGAGTCAACTGTACTAAAAAGATTAGGTTTTTTTTTTTTTTTTTATAAAATAAAATGTTAATATCTTTACTGTACCTTGGCCATGAACACTGGTAGATTTTAGTATCATCTGCTTTAAACCAATGTTTGTCTTTTTGAACTGCAGCTGTGTAATGACCCCTTGATGTAAATTCACTATGATGAAATATTGCACCTGATAATGTGTAATTTTTATTGCAAAATCTTATTTGACTTTGTGGAACTCCTGTCAGTAGCAAGCCAGTATTTTTCGGCATGTCTGGCTTTAGTAATTGCAGTAAAAAAATTAAAACATTTTGTGTATTTTTAATTTCATATCTATTAGTTATAACATTAATGTTATTACAATCAGGGCATTTTGATTCTGTATATAAATCTGAATTCCAACTATAATTAAAATCAAGTAACTCCTGAAAACGAAATTTGTTTTTAGATAATGGAATCGTCAAACTTCCTATTTGTGTTGTAATTACTTCTTGTTTTTTATATTCACAATTTTGATATTTATAATTAATTTCACTATCAAATGACATAATATCTTTTAAAGAACAATGTTTATTAAGAAGTAATTGTAAAAATTCAATGCTATCTTGCTGTTGTTCAATATTAAACTCTCTACTTCTAAACTCTTTTAATAATGTATAGCAATCTAAAGCAGCACTGGATGTGGGATTTGAATATTTGGAATGTAGTATTTTTAATTCTGAATCCGAACATAACCGTATTGCAGAACACTCTATATTAAAAAGACATTACAAGACTGAATTGGCATAACAAGAAACTCCATGTGGATTACTAAAACCATGAAAATTTTGTAATGATCTTATTATGTCTGTTCCATGTTTTTTGATTTGCGCATTTTCTATGTCAATTAATGGAAGTGTATGAAAGTGTGTTAAATAGTTGTTTTTATCTGGCACATTTTTATTAGCAGTTGTGTTTAACGAAAACATTGTTAAATCAGGTTTAAATGTAGATTTCAATCTATTATATTCCAAAATTGCAATATCCTGAGCTTCAATTCTACATGGATTTAAATTAATTTTGTGTAAACATGGGTGCAAGTTTGAAATTTGGTCAAGCCTGAAAATATTTTGAATCCTGAATTTCCTGCCCTTCCCTCTCTGAATGAGCACATACGCACATGCCGATGCACCACCTAGACAAAACTCAACGTGTTAAATATTGTATGCAGTAAAATTCAATTATGTTGAAATGAATTTAAAAAAAAAAATGTGCAAATCACAGGGGTGATTCTGAGTCAAAAAAAAAATTTTCTTAAATTCACAGCAAATTTTCTGAAAAGTTACAGCAGAGAAAGGAGGGGAGAAGGGAATCCACTACTGGCACTAACTATGCGTTATTTCTGCGATCTTTTGACGAAAGTTGTGGGGTTTTTCGCGATCTTTTGACGAAAGTTGCAGGGTTTTTTGCAGTCTTTTGACGAAATTTGCATTTTTTTTCGCGACCTTTTGACATAATTTACGATTCTTTTCGCGATCTTGACGTAATTTACGACTTTTTTCGCGATCTTTTGACATGATTTGCTGTTTTTCGTGATCTTTTGACGTAATTTGCGGCTTTTTATAGGATCTTTTGACGTAATTTGCAGTTTTTTTTCGCGATCTTTTGATGTAATTTGCAGTTTTTCGCGATTTTTGGACGAAATTTGCGTTATTTCCGCGATTCTTTGATGAAATTAACGGGTTTTTTTTTTTTTTTTTTTGAGATTCTTTGGCAAAATTTGCGTTTTTTCGGCGATCATTTGTGGAAATTCGCGATATTTTTTATGTCTGAATTTTTGGATTGATCACCGATTTTTTTAAATTTACGGAAATGAATGCCTTAAATTTTCGGAACAGAATCGCCCCTATGCAAATGCATGTAATGTAAAACATTCATATTCATGTAAACAGTATTTGAAAAGTTTAATTCATACAGGCTACAGCTAAAAACAATAAAGTTGACATGCTATGACACATAAAATTGTGAAATACTCAAGAATGTGCATGGGCACACTTATATACAACGTTTTTGTAATTTTAGAAATATCTTCCCACAAATGACATTAAATATATATATATATATATATAACCTCAAATATCTGCAGATCAATCTTGTTAATTTCTATCTATTTCTTTTTTTTTAATCTTTGATTACAAAACACAGCGGTTTGAAAAATATCCCACTCATATCTACTTTTACATTACAAATAAAACTACCTTAACAACTAGTAATTAACAATATGCAGTTTAACATATAAATTGCAGAAAAATTGGTATGAAGCAAAAATTTTATTGTTTACTACATGCAGAAGCAAAAGTGTAAAAAAAAAGGCTCAATCATTTCAGGAATAAATATCAAATAAAAGTACCTTAAAAGAAAGTTTTGAAAAACTCAACTAAAATACAAATTACACTGATGATAGAAGTATAAATTACAGCAAATGAAATTATTCCAGTTTTAACGTATTTTCATTTTATTTCTGATAGCATTAACAATTCTTTTGCATTGTGCTTGTGCACCCATCAATTTAACAAAATTCACCAGATTTATAATAGAATTAAGTCAATTTATATCTTCTTTCTATAAAAGTAGGAAACATTCATTTGTGTTTTTCCACGACCATTTAACAAAAATCGCATTTTTCACCTCGATCCTTTAACAAAACGCACGTTTTTTCATGATCATTTTAATGAAACTCGCTTTTTTTCCACGATCTGTAGACGAAATTCGCGCTTTTTCCATGATCTTTAGACGAAATTCGTGCTTTTTCCACGATCTTTAACCGAAATTTGTGGGGGTTTTTTTCACGATCTTTAGACGAATTTTGCAGGGATTTTTCACGATCTTTAGACGAAATTTGCATTTTTTTCCACGATTTTCCGACGAAATTCACGTATTTTATACAACCTTTCGATGAAATCCTCGTATTTTACACGATCTTTAGATGAAATTCGCATTTTTTTTTTCGTTATCTTTTGAGGAGATTCGCGTTTTTCCGGAATCATTTGATGAAAATCACGTTTTTTTGTGCAATCTTTTGACGAAAACTGCGTCTATTTCGCGATTCTTTGGTGGAGATTGCATCATTTTCATGATCCTCTGACAGAGGCCGCATCATTTTCGTGATCTTTTGGAAGGAATATAGCGTTTTTTTCGCAATCTTTTGATGGAAATTGTGTCTTTTCTGCGATCCCTTGACAGATAGCGTTTTTTCGCAATCATTTGACAAAAATCACGTTTTTCCCACAATTTTTTGACAAAAATCACGTTTTTTCCACAATCTGACAGAAATAACGTTTTTCCGCGATCATTTGACGAAAACCACATTTTTTCCGCGATCATTTGACGAAAATCTCGTTTTTTCCGCAATTCTTTAGCAAAAATAGTTTTTGTGATCCTGTAATGCAAATTGCATCTTTTTCACGATCCTTTGACAGAAAGCGTTTTTTCGGTGATCCTTTAACAAAAATCGCGTTTTTTCCGCAATATTTTGACAGAAATCACATATTTTTCGCGATCCTTTGACAGAAGACGTTTTTCCCATGATCCTTTGACAAAAATCGCGTTTTTCCCCAATAAATTGACGGAAATAGCATCTTTTTTGTGATCCTTTGACGAAAATTGCGTCTTTTTCGTGATTTTTTTGATGGAGATCGTGTCATTTTGGTAATCCTTTGACAGAAAGTGTTATTTCCACGATCCTTAGACAGAAATGCGTTGTTTCTGTGGAAAAAGAAGATTGCCTGAAAAAATATAAGCTGGGATTTTCAGATTCTAACCAAAATTTTAAACGGGATGGTCAAAAAGTGGAGTTATTTTAAGACTGATTTTTAAACATTTTGCGCTAATCTTGAGAAATCTAAAAACGGATTTTTTTTTTTTTTTCGTCCTCAGAGATTTTTCCGGCCCACTTCCATCCTCGGGAATTTTCAAAAGCCAGAATTCCGGCCCGTGGACGGAAAACTTGCACCCATGTGTGTAAACCATCTAAACATTTAACTCTGTATAAAGCAACATACACCTGACCTTTTTAAAATATTTATGTGCTACGCAAGTATCTAAAGTTAAGCCTTGGCTTTTATGAATTGTTATTCCATATGCTAAACAAATAGGAAACTGTTTTCGAAAAACAAATACATTTGCAAATAACTGAAATCTTACTGTTACTGGTTCTATGTCAAATTCTCCAGTTTCAAATTTTATTCTAAGTTTACTAATATTTTCTGTTGAAAAGTTATCTTTATAAATTTTAACTATAAAATCTACCGCACCATTTACTAAACCGTTAGTTACATCTATATTTCTCAATAACATAATTTTTGCTCCTAATTTAACCTCTATTTCATCTTCTAAGCCTGCAGTTTGACTTTTATCTTTAATTCTATCTAAAGATTTGTGTTCCTTATTTTTTTGTGCATTAGTTTTTGCTTCCATAACGTTAATAGGTTTGAGAATAACTTTTGCTTTGTTTAAACACTCCAACATATCTGCATTAAAGATATAACATTGTTTTTTTTTTGTTGGGAATAACCAAATTGTGTTACATTCTAATTTTTGAACATATTCAACTAATTCTTTAATACAATCAGATGGATTTTTGGGTTTTAAATTTATTTCTCTTTTACGCAAAATCAACTCATCAGCTTCAGTTAATACACCTACATGGATTGAATCCAATATGGATGCATATACTTTATCTGTGTGCTGCCTCGTGTAAATGGACAATTCGTCATAAGTAAGTAAATCTTGCCAAATATTTATAAAATGTAATCCAGAAAAATGTGTATCGGCAGTTTGTTGAGGAATCTTTATGAACAGGGAATGTCCCATTACAGGTGGAAGTTGTAATAAATCACCAAAAAAAACCAACCATCATTTTCTTCCATGGTGTCAAAGATTTCTGATAACCTCATGTGAATATGCACTAACATTACATTAGAGACCATGGACACTTCATCTAAAATGAGCAAAACCAAATTATTTAAATCAACACGAATAGAATTTAATTTGTCATCTGATAATTTACTGTACTTACAAGGAGAGGGTCCGAGATTGGTCTCACAGAATCCAGTGACCCTTTGTACATTGATAGAGTATAGTCAATACATAAACATATCAACAGGATAAAGTGCAATATTCAGGGGGGCTGTAAAAACGAGCCCCAAAGTTGACCCATTATTGACTCTTTAGTATATAATCGGATAAATTACACTCAATTGCGAGAGCCTCGATAGTACAGTTGGCAGCGTGCCAGTCTTTTAATTTTTTGCTTCGCGGACCTCTGCGGGTTCGATGCTCCGACGAGGCTTTTTTTTTTCCCCCAGACAAAATAATGATCAGTTATTTTCGAACCACAATTAAAAATATATATCTAATTATTTAAATGTAAGACAAATATTCATAAAAACATGCTTCTGCATGCGCACACACACACATATATATGCTTATTTATTTACAGAGAGACTTCAGTTTTATGGATCTAATGGGGGGGAAAAGTAAAAAAAACTGAATTATTCAGTCGACAAAATTTTAATTTTATTCACATTTATTTATAGACTTTTCTATTAATAAATCCCTGTTGTTCTCACTTTCAGTAAAAAAAACTGATTCAGTAAAAAAAACTGAATTATTCAGTCGACAAAATTTTAATTTTATTCACATTTATTTATAGACTTTTCTATTAATAAATCCCTGTTGTTCTCAGCAAAGTAAATTAAAATATGCTACATAAAATTAAAATATGCTATTTTATTTTTATCTTGTTAATTTAAAGGTTATAATATATCAAATTTTTTTCTTTTTTTAATTTTTAAAACATAATTTTTTTTTATCATGGGATCTCATGTTTGGAATTAGAACAACTGTTTTCAGTTAAGAATCTGTTCAGGGACATTTTATTACGTAGATTTGCAGGTGGTTTTTAAGCAAAACAAGTACACTATAGAAAATAAACAGGGTGGGTTTTGAATGTTTACTCATCTTATATTGAAGTTTCAGCAGCCATCTGCTGCAGAGCGAATGAGGACGGCATTTTGTTTTTAAAGTTTTGCGGTTATTAGACGTTGTTCTTTATTATAGTGTCATAATTAAAATGAATAAAGTTATTTTGTAAAAAATGTATAGTGAAGAAGCTTCTAAATTTAAAAATATTGAAGAGCGAATTTCAGAAGACTCAATTCATAGCGAATCATCAAAATTGAGATTAAAAGATGCAGTCGTGTATTACGAAAAGTTACTCTCTGAAAATAATTTAATTACATCGCAGTCTTCAGACACTATTTCTTATGAAGCCAAGCTTATCGAGAATGAACTTTTTCACAATACTCTAGAACTACTTTGTGATAGAAAACTTATAGTTGAAGATGAGCTCATCCATATGAATGAAATATGTGAAGAAGTAAATTTTGAGGAGGTGGAAGATGATCAGTCAACAAATGAATATGAACCACCCCCTAAAAAAAGCAAAGATGCAGATTTCATTCCTTTGGATTATAAAATAAAAGCAGTCAATATGGCTAAAGAACATCCTACTTGGAGTCTGCAATCATTGCAAAAAAGATGTTGTAGTCTCTTAAAAAGAAAACATCATTTATTGCAATGAAAAGAAGGTGTTAAAAATGGTGGCAACAAATATGATAAATTTTCTGTCATTGATTCTTGAACATATGACCGTTTTGTGGAAGCTCGACAGAACTATGAACAAGTAACAACAAAAAATTTACAAGAATGGGTTTTGGCTGCTGCAAGGCAATATGAAGATTTCGAATTTAAAGCTTCTGACCTCATGGGTGAAAAAATTTAAAAGAAGACATGGAATACGGCAGCGAAAAATCACAAAATTTGTGTCACAGAAAGAGGTAGTGTCAATTGAAGAAACGCTAGCATCTGCGGAAAATTTTTGTGTCCAGACTTTACGCTTAATCCCCAATTTCGACGAAAATTATGTCATTAATATTGAAAAAAAATGAAAAATATATTATAATATTTTGTAAAATAAATTGATTTTAATTTCAGGTTGCCAATACCAATCAGCATACTCTCGCCAAAAAAGGAATTAAAAGTGTATTTGTTAAAAAACAAGATATGAATAAACTTTCTCATTCATATACGGCACAGTATGGCATAACTTTGTCAGGAAAAGTGCTGCCTCGTGTCTTTTTGTGTTTACAGGAAGCAACAGGTACATTTGGTCCTAAGATACAAATACTGATAAATCAATATACAAAGAAATATACGAATGTATTTGCCCTGTCATCGAAATCTGGTAAACTTACCTCGCATTTATACAGTAAATTTCTTAACAATTGTTTAAAAAATTACATTGGGCAAGAAATTTTTTTGTTGATTATCGACTCCTGGGCAGGACAAACACGACCAGAAATATATGACGAAACCTTCCAGGATAAAGATAAACAAACTACTTGTACAATTAAAGTCATTCCTCCAAAATGCACAGCTTTGGTTCAACCATGTGACGATTATTTTTATAGGCAGGTGAAAATATGATTAAGCGGTTACAAAATTGTAATTGTTTAATTGAACAGAAAAGGGAAATTAATTCTCGCGAGGATTGTATAAAAATACATTCAATTGTGCACCATCAACTCTCTTCACCTATATTTTGTAACATGATAAAATACGCCTGGCATGCGTCGAAACTTTCACAAAAAAGAACCCTATTTATGAATGTCAATGAAGTGTGTTTTCCAAACGAACTTCTTAAAACGCTTTGTTCCTGTAAAAACACTTCTTTTATTATTTGTGCACGCTGTCGCAAAAGTTTCTGTTTCATATGTTTTTATGATAATTATCACCCCGGTTCCTGCCCGTAATCAGAACCTCAGTTTTAATAGCACACATTTAAATTTTAAGTACATAGTATAGACATAAATGTAAATAAGTGTAAAATAAGTATACGTAATTGTGAAATAGATGTAAGTAGTTCTAAAATTAATATGATAATTCTAAATAAAACTAAATATAAAATTCTAAATAAAACTAAATATAAAATTTACAAAAATGTTTAATGTAAAAAAAAATACGTATCTACTGCATAAGATTTTTGTTTTATTTTTTACTTTTCATTGTATCCATAAGTTGCAATAAAATTCTCTCTCTCTCTGTAAATAAATAAATATGCGTGAATGCGCCTATATTTATATTTGTCTTATATTTAAATAATTAGATATATATTTTTTAATAGTGGTTCGAAAATAACTGATCATTATTTTGGCTGGGGAGGAAAGAAAAAGCCTTGTCGGAGCATCGAACCCGCAGAGGTCCGCGAAGGAAAAAATTAAAAGACTGGCGTACTGCCAACTGTACTATCGAGGCTCTCGCAATTGAGTGTAATATTGAGAGTAATATTGCACTTTATCCTGTTGATATGTTTATCTATTGACTATACTCTATCAATGCACAAAGGGTCGCTGGATTCCGTGTGACCAACCTCGGACCCTCTCCTTGTTAGCTATATTGCCGTGTTCTACTGGTAATTACAGTAAACGATGAATGATCAAGCCATTCATATTAAAAGCAGCGATGCCAGTTGGTGCTGTTACAGCAACTTTATATTTAAATTTTTCTGATATATAACACCGAATAGCTTTAATTAAATATGATTTACCTGTTTCTCCTACTCCAGACACAAATTTTCTCAAAATTGAATTTAGAATTAATCTCTTGTTAACATTATTGGATGAGCAAGCACTTAATTCCCTAATATATTGTTCCAAACAACTTACAACTTCATCGAAAAGACGCTTTTGATCTACATTTAAGCGTTCAATCATATTATCAATATCTTTATTAGACAATAACTTATCAAAATCGCCTATTTCATTACCTATTGGCTCTACAAAATCAATAATATTTAAGTTATCATCATCCTGAGTGTTTGAAAGCATTTGTTTTTCTATAGTTTCAATTTTTGAATCCAAATTGATTTTAGCTTGCTGTATTTGTTCTAAACGTTCATGGTACTTCATTGCCTCCAGTAAATTTCCTTACAATCAATAAAAGACTCGCTATATGTCTTGAAATTACCTTTTAATTCAGAAATAGTTCTCCATGGTTTAAACAAGATTAATAAACAAAAATAATAATTTTCTGGCTGTTGTTTATAGTTAAAACTGTAATGGTTAATTAAAGATGGAATTTTTCGTTTACGTAAATGTTTTCCCCCAAACGCATAAGAAATCACAGTTTCAGAAGAAGGTTTTTTGTCTACAATATCATACCACCAGGAAAAATCAAATAAAGAAAAATTTTCAAGTTGTTTTGGCCTTTGTGGGTATCAATCCAACTTGAACAATATATATCTGTTGCATCATTACTTAATTTCAGTAGTTCATTTTTGTTTTTTAGTTTACAAGATCTATTAATTTTAACATCTGAATAACCGTACCAGAATCTGTCCCAAATAACGAGTGTGACAATAAAGTGTCAGCGGCTTCTAAAGCTCCACATTCCCGATTCGACAATGTTCGTAAACCGAAATTCCATAAACGACTAAGTAAAGGTTTTGTAGAATAAATATCGCTAAAATCATCAGATGCAAATGATTTTTCAGCTTTTGTTTGATATTTTGTTATGGATGTACTTAAAGATGCTGACTTCTCACCAATAAACTGAATATATACATTACCACACCAGGCTAGCATAACAGGAGCGTTATAATTCATTTTCATTTCGTGGCAAATTATACAAACGAGTTTTTGTTAACTTTCTTCGACCTATTACTGCATCAGCGACTTCATTTACATGCAAATATTCAGACATTTCACGGGAAAAACTAAACCTTCAAACTCTAATTGTTTTAACTTTTTTTGCGCGTATGCAGTAAGAGTTATGTTTATGGACTTGATATTTCATTATACGATCATGAAGTACTGGGAAATTACTTTTATTGGGAATTCTACAAGTTATATAATTATTTATGAATTCAGCAATAGAATCTAAACTTGCTTTTCCTAATATTGGGGCATCCTTAATCCAAAGTAAAAAATGAAAATGTTGTAAACCACAGGACTGATATTCACGGCGCCAAGCATAATGTTCAACTATACCTAATGGACCATTAGTAGAAGTTATAAAATCTAACATAGCTCAAAATTTATTTTCCATAAAACATGAAGTATTTACTGGGTCCAAAGCTATTAAATGTGATAAAGGTTTATTTTTATATTTTGGATTAGTTTCTCCTAGATAAATGTGTAAGTCTTCCCAATGATATTCACTTGGACTCAAAGTTAAAAAGAAAGTAGCAGGACCATAGTTTTTCACCATACAGTTTAATTCACTACGTGGCCTTGACCAAAATTGTTCTGTATTTCGCAATCTACTAAATATTGTGGATAAATTAGCCTCTAAATCCTTGCTCGCAATCCTGTTTAAACACTCTTTTGCAGTAAGATTTTATGTAGAATTTGTAATAGTTAATTTGTGAAAAATTCCGGCTTTTAATTGTCTGATATTAGCATTGTTTAATAAATAAAACAAATATTGCAAATTAAGCCGAAATTGTGAATGAGAAGATTTTAACAAACACCTAATAAATTCAGCTATAGGTAAATTAATGGGTCGTGTTTGAGAATTCCCATTTTCACCATAACAAAATAACTCTGGAAAGCATTTTAAATCTAATTGTACATCATGATCATCTACACTTTTTTCCTGAACTTTTGGAAACTGATATATTGTGCTAGAATCCATGTTAATCCTTTTCTCGTATAATGGATGTATTGTCATGTTATTGTAATAACCATCTGTCAATTCTTTTTGAGTCAACATAGCGCCCCCAATTTCTAGAATTTCATCATTATTATCACAATCGATCAGAATTTTTGATATTTTCTAACAATTTATCTGCCGAAGTTGGTATATTAATGTGGTAATACAGGGGATTATTTTTTTTAAGCCAGTGTAATGCTTTAAAAATTTTATTTATGTTAATTAATGATTGCCAAATATGATTCTGTTTAGACATTACACTACGGGTTAACACATAAAATTCCTGATCTGCGATGAGTGCATCGGATGGATTCGGCAATTTTTTAAGTGTCTGTTCCAATGGCAATGATAAATGGAAAACCCTACCTATCGCTTTCTTAACTTGACCCACTTGTGGGATTTTTTTAGGACCTCCTTGAACTGTACTCATTCTAGTGATAACTTGAAAAGCTTTTGCACGTTGAATTAAATTTTTTTCAAAATCATTTGAAGTAGAAATACAATCCTGCACCGGTTTGAATATCTAATTGTTTAATATGCATTTGGGAGGCATTTGATTCATTTTAAATTTATTTACACAATACAGACAAATGTATTTTAAAGGACCCAATGTCCCCTTGTAATAATCTAGTATTTTTTTCCATTCTGTATTGAGTGACATATTAGAAAGTGGACGAACATTCCGTTTATAACAAAGTTGTAAGCAAGATGATACGCAAATATGAACTGGCCAATCTGTGTCTTGAGTTTATGAAAAGCTTCATGAAAATGGTTGAAAGTTCTTCTTTAAATGGAAATGAATCAGCAATAAAAGAGCAACTTTTAATGTTAATTTGCCTACAAATATCTGTTAAACATAATAGATTTAAGAGACAGGTATTGCATAGGAACCTTTTCAGTATATAAAATTTTATAGATTAATCTTACAATTTGACGCATATAAGGAAAATGTGGGGCAACGGAATGCAAAAATAATAAAACTGAGTCACAGTTATCATTGACATAACAACAAGATGCATGACCTAGCTTACATTTGTTAGAATCAAAATGTTTTGCACTTTCATTGCAGTCAACAGAAATATTTTCAGCGGCAAATGTTTTCTTTCATTCAGAATTTCGACAATTATCAATATTCTGAAAGAAATGTAAGATTTGTGAACATTGTAAGCTTAGAACAACATTTATAATATCCATAAGCCAATCGAATAGTTTTCTTTTGTTAAGCAAACATATATCACTGTTGCAAATCCAAGTGGTGCCTTTGTTACCCAATTTAAATAAGTTCATAATTTTGCCCTCACTGTTACATCGTAAATGTGTTTATAATTTGTAGAAAGATTAGTATAAGAAGAATCATCAAAAAAATTCTCTCATGTTGGAGTATGAAGAGAATATCATTAAAATTGTGCTCTCTATTTTTTATTTAAATTAACTAACAACCTTATTTTAAGCTTTGAAGGCTATAGCATGCTTTTTTCAATAGTGCTAAAAAAGCAATTAATATAGAAGCTTGAATATATATATATATATATTTTAATGTATATATATATTTATATACTGTTGTGAAATGATAACATCACTTACCTTAAGACTGGCAATTTCTCAAAAAGGGTTTGTAACTCATCATCACTTTGTACATTGTACAAAAAACGTATTTTGAACTGGTTTGTTTAAAGTTCCCTTTTATTAGTAAAATTTTTAGGATATTTCCTTACAACTGATTGAATTTTGCAATTTTTCGCCTGATCGACTGAAAAAATTCACAATTTTTTCCGGCGACTGATCAATGAATTTGAAGCTGTTTTCCTTCTAACAATTGGCGATTTTTTCTGCAACCAACTGACGAAAATCATCTGCATTTTCCAGTGACCGATTGACTAATTTCATTTTTTTTTTTTTTCGCAACCAACTGAAGAATTTTGAGATTTTTTTCCCACAATTGACTGACGAATATCACAATTTTTTGCTACGACTGAATGACAATTTTCGAAATTTTTTCCCACAACTGATTGACGAATTTCACGATATTGTATTTTTATCACTTGGCAAATTCTGTGTTTATTTCTTATGACCAATTGGTGAAACTCACAGTTTTTTTTATATATGGTTGATGAACGAATTTCGCAGATTTTTCCCACGGACAATCAACGAGTTTCACGACTTCAAACATGCTACAGGCTCAACAAAAAAAAAACTGAATTTTGACGGCCTGAAGCGCGAAAAAAATTGTTTTTTTTTTCCACGATCCTTTGATGAAATGAGCGATTTTTTTCGCAATTCGTTGACAAAATTTGCATATTTTTCGTGCTGTTTTGATGAATTTCGCATTTTTCTCGCAATTTTTTGCGGCCTTTTGATGAATGTCACATTTTTCTCACGATTCATTGACAAAATTCATATTTTTTTCAGGATCCTATGATAAAAATTTGCGGCTTTTTAACGAAATTCATGTTTTCTGCGATCTTTTGACAAAATATGCATTTTTCTGCAATCCTTTCCTGAATTATATGTTTTCCTGTGATGGTTTGACGAAATCCACTTTTTTCCAGACCCTTTGACGAAATTTGCATCTTTCTGAACCCTTTGACGAAATTAGTGTTTTTTCTCGATCCTTTGATGAAATTTACATTCTTTTGATGAAAATTGCATTTTTCCACGATACTTAAACAAAAATTGCATTTTTAGAGATACTTTGACGAAAATGTTTTACCGCAATCATCTGATGAAATTCCCGTGTTTCCTGCAATCCTTTTGGCAGAGCAGGCGATAGTTATGTAGAGTTGGCTATGTTTTCATGCTATTCGGCTCTATACATGGACTAAATGTGTGGTAGGTAACAGGAAAGAAAAGATCGAATGGGAAAGGGAGAGAAATTAATTCAATTTGGTGCTGTTTGTACTCTCATTTTTGTTACATTTCGTCAGATGCCGCTACCTCTCTAATGTCAAAAAAATTTTATGCAGATTTGCACTGATCCCAGGGATGATAAAATTCAATGTGCCGAGAAAGCGGAATTCTAAATTTTCGCAGAAAAGTAACATGTCTGCGACTTTTTTCATGTGAACATTGCATGAGTTTTGGACTCAAAACCCAAAATTAAATTGGTAATCTATATTACACTCACATATTACAAGTAATACCTATACGTGAGCATATTTTGTAAGGAAAACAGTTATAAGTATTGTTGAAAATAAAAACAATTCAGAACATTATATTAATTAGAAAGGATCGGTTCCAAAGAATTACATTAGATGCTGTCCAATGATGTCTGGATAATTAGACATCGTACTTACTTTCACCATAGATCTTTGATATTTCTTATTTCTTCAGTCAACTTTGCGTAGGAACCTGGTATTCGCAACCGTGAGCTACTATGCTCATAAACAATTATAAATAATTTTTCTTTGAAAATGGAAAAAAAAAAATCATAAATAAGAATTATATTGAATACATATAATTAAAAAAAAAAAAGAAATTCCCCATTTTTAAAAATGAATCTAAATATTTTTTCGACAAAAAGCAGAAATGTGAAATAATAATTTCTTCATAACAAAAAAGAAAGATAATATGAATCGAAATTTGATTTAATATATTTAATATTTTAAAACACATAATAATTAATATTTTAATATTTAAAATTTTAATATTTAAAAAAAAAAGATTTACTGCCTACATTCAGATTGTTAACTCAACCTAGAATACCTAAAATGACTTTGCAAATTTTGTTTCTGATTATACCCACAGCACTTTTCACTAATTGGTCAGATGGATTAAGACTCCTCCTACGTACGAAGTGACGTCAAACCTACTCACTAATCACAGACGAGAAAAGTAAAAGAGAGATTTTTAAAAATAAAATGAGTTTTCCCAGATAAAAGATAAGTCTTATTCACTTCATCTTAATCAGATTCATATTATATATCAATTAAAGTCTTCCATTGCGTTTCATCGCTTTTGCTTTAAAAATAGCTATTTAGATCTCAAAATATACTGCACGTAGAAATGTAAAAATTTCAGAATACGATTAGACTGCAGATATAACACTGTTCTAAAAAAATCAGAACAATAGGACCTATATCTGCTGAGTTATTAAAAGGCGGCGTTTCGCATTTTCTTTGATGTTGAGTTAGCCGTATATATGAGTTCTGCCTTCTATGATACGATTTTAGGCTTAAGCCTGCGTCTCTTGGAATACTACCGTCTTCCATGATATATATATATGTGTGTTTGTGTGTGTTACGATATTTTGTAACATTCAGATGAAAACTGAGATCATAACAATAACATCGCTCTCTCTTCTCCATTAAAATACTTCTCAAAAATCACTCATACAATTCCTTATTCAGGAACTTTAATCAACACCCTTCTACCACTTATCTAGTATACAAATATTGAAGTAAATGCATTTCGGCATTTGCACTATCTAACTTAGTAGTTAGTCATGTCATCATAAACTACATTTAAAAGAAGATGTTATGAGATCAATCTATTAAAGAATTGCTTCCTAATGACAGCAATAAGTTTTTGAAAGCAACTGTGTAGCATCTGTGATCCTCAGTCATGTTTTGATGTTTTAAACCTCAAAGCGGAGGGATTTTCTCTGCACTGCAGATATGTTGATTAGCGAATAACAGTCCAAATACACACAGAACTATGTTTTAAACCTATATTTTAAGTGCAGACAAAAAATGGAGCTAGCCAGTCTTCCCAGAAAAAAGCACACCAAACAACCATTTGACCAAGGATGTTTCATTCTTTTAAAGCTAAATATCAGAAGATGCTTGTGAAAAAAACAATCGTAAATTCAGATAACAAGAAAAAAAACAAAGATAGGTGTGCTGAAAGCAATTTGTATGATAAATTAAGTTGGGTGCGATGTTTCAAAAGAAACTTTTGTTAATGCTTTTTCAATTTCAGGAATTTTCACATCCCCTTCAAATAATAATGAAACTGTTTCGTTACCTGAACTGGAAAAAACAGATGAGCTGATTTCATCCTTAAATCTGACTTCCGACTGTATGTAAAATTAACTTACACAGAGCAAAAGGACCTCTCACAATCAGTCAGGTTGGCTTTGCTATCGAAGAAGCTATGAAACTATATTTCTAAAAACACTTCACTAGAAAACAAATTCGCAAATCCTGAATGACACTCTAAGCTAGAAACCCCTGGTTTCCAGAACGTATTTTATTTAAAATATGATGAAGTACTTTCTAAACAAGAAAAGGGTTCCTTTCCACTAGAACTAGGCATCAAACTACGAATACGTGTCAACTAAGCATGTTTTCAAAATTGTAGGTGAGATCCGGGCTCATACAGGCTTTCACTCCCATGTTACCGACGACCTAATTAAGATAAAACCACAAAACTCATAGATGTCATTTTCATGTACACAAAAACTCTGTTAGGTAATTACGTGGCTCCTGCCACAACTCATTTATATGTCTTTACTACTTATGTCAATACAACAAGGAACATGACTGAATTTAGTGTCATTTTTTTTTTTTTTTTTTCCCTCATAAAAATGACAGTGAATTTTATTAGTTTGATAAAAGTGTATGGAAATTGAAGCATTGCATTTTATTGAGAAAAAAAAGAATATAACAGAAGGAGGACTCAGTCAAGTTTCACTCTAAAAGACTAACTCTTAAAAGACAACTTTAGATAAAGCATAAACATCAGCAGACTTTAAATATCGATTGAGACTCTTAATGAAATATAGAAATAGATATTTTTCTTAATTTATGTACACAATAATGGATGTTTCAAGTTATGACAGTGTGTTAATGTACTCGGGTATCGACAGAAAAATGAAATAAAAGAGGAAGTTCAACTCATTTTTGGAGATTTTGAATGACATAGGAATTATAGGAATCTTTAAAGCAAATAAATTGGATTTAGCTTAAAACGTGAGTGGCAAATAGAGCATAATCTCCTATCCAGATTCAGAGGAATAATGACAAATTTCACACGATAGCATTTTTTACGTGAGGAGTGTCCTTGGTGGGAAATTGTATAAATCTGGAAAATAAACTTGCTTCCTGTGAATGCATTTCTGTCAGATCTTCAGTCAGATGTTCTGCTATGATCAAATGTATGCTTTGATATACAAATTCTCTGTAGCCAAATTTATATTTTTATAAAAATTTGCTCATGAAAGTTTTTTGTGCTCGTAATGTCATGCTAATGTATGTGTGAATTTCACATCCACAAAATCATAAATAGTTTTTCAAAAGTTATATATAAAAGAAAAATTCGCAATTTTCACAAAAACAAATCATTGTTTGCAAGATTGCAAGAGATTATTTTAAAACATAAATTGAATGTTCTGAATCAAACTACAATGGATGGATGTCTTAACACGTTTGAATTGTAATTTTCAATAATAATTAAAATGTATCAAAATTATATATTAAATAAATGTATTTGTAAAATTCATTCAATAAATGTATTTGTATTTTCACTCATATGCTGAGTTTTATTAAAATTTATCATTTATAATCTATAGTTATTTCATAAAAATAGGACACAAAAATGATTTAGTCATTGCAGTGACTAATATGTGAACTCTTATGGTTCTAGGTCCTGTCGTCTGTTTACATTCTGATCCCGCTTTCAAAGAGTGGCAACATCTTGATCATCGCATCTGGTTTGGTAAGTTAAAAAAAAGGTAATTTCCTTCTCCATAAAAATATTGTTTTAACAAAAATTGAGACTTAATCTTTCTACTCTCTGGAAAGTGTTGTCATCATAATGGATGGATGTGTGTAAGTGAACAGGATAATGTCCAATGAGCAGGGTTGTATCGGTTTTAACCATGGCGGTTTAAACCGGTTTTAAACGTCCCGGTCAAAATCAGTTTTGACCACTGAAATTCACTATTCAATTTATTTACTGCTAATCCAATATGTTTTATTAGTATATGTTAAAAATAAGTTAACATTTGTTGAAAATGTCATACTATAAGTAACATAACACAGCAAATACCAAATTTAAAAAATCATAACATAAATAACATAACACCAAGATACACTGCCCTCCAAAAGTTAGGTTCAACATGTTTTTCAAAGCTCACCATTCAAATAAAGGCAGTAACAATAAAGCTCATAGTGTCTATGAATGGTAGCATCATCTTTAAGAATATTTATGCAAAAAATGCTTCGTCATTACTTTTAAAGAAATTTTCCGTTATGTAGGAGTGAGAGAAAATGTGATAAAATCAAACTTTTCTGACTGTGTGTAAATATCGTGCATGATTGTTTATTTTCAATTATTGCTGACAGTACATAGAAGAGTCTAGCAATGTCTTTTACCCCATTCATTAAGGTGGCTGACTATTGGATTGATGGAAATGGAATTGTCACAAGCCGATGCTGCTGATTTTTAACTGCAACTTATGCTTTGTGTTTTTAACTACAACTTACGTTTTATGTATTTATACAATTGAAATTCCATGGTCCATTTTCAAATTTAACTTTCTTATTGTATTGCATAAGCATATTTTACTAATGAGCCTAATTAACTTGTCAGTGTATTTTTTTTTTTTAAATGCACTGTTACCTTTATTACTTATTAAGTTACTTTTAATTGCAAAGAAAAATTAATTATTAAATTTAAGACCATTTTTAACAGTTTTGACCATTTCTGACCACTTTTGACCAATTTTGGACGGTTAAAACCACTTTTTCCAGTGTCCTGGTCAAAATCAATTTTGACCGGTTAAAATTACAACCCTGCCAATGAGTGTTCCATTGAACTGTTGGTTAGCATGTCTACTGTCGCACGAATATCAAAGTATTTGGCCAATACAGTAATCCCTTAACATTCGCAAGTTTTAATGATTCACAAAATAAAAAATGCAGAACATTTCAACATTCGTGAATACTTGGTTAAATAATTATAAAGAAGGAGCTTGGTACAATATAATAGAAGCGTAAACATATAACGTTAAAAGCACCAAAAATTTTAAATTTTAAGCATACCGGTTTCAGTAGCATACCTTCCTCAGTGCTAAGGATGGCAGAAATTTGCTCACATATATAGGAGGGATGGGGATTCAAGTTAAAGGTTTATTGACCAATAGGAAAACAGAGGATTGCAGATAACAGCCAATACGAAAATAGATGGGAAAGGGAACCGAAGTAGTGAGGGGGGGGAAAAAAAGAGACAGAAGTTTTTATGTAATATTTCCAACAATCTGATAATGGGGAGGGGGGGGATAGCGAATTCACAATTAACAATATTTTTTAAATTTTTATAAACATGAAATGCTTCAAGGAAGTTAAGTTCGTGTATAGAAGTAGGTTTAGAGATTATTTTAACCGAATTGAAGTCAAAAGTATGATTCATCTCCCAGCAATGTTTTGCAATAGAGGATTTATTGATTTCTTGTTTTTCAATATAGTGTTGATGTTCTTTGATGCGAAATTTTAAGCAGCGTTTGGTTTGTCCAATATAGGAAAGGCCACACTGGCAATTAATACGGTAGATACCCAATGAATTGGATAATTGAATAGGGTCTTTGAGTTTGGAAAGGGTGAGTTTATGGGTAGGGGCAAAAATTATTTTGAAGTCATATTGTCTAAGAATTTTAGCAATGGGAAAGCTTGATTTAGGAAAGAAGGGTAACACAATGCTAATATTGGAAAGGGTAGAAGACTGAGGAGAGTTTGAGCAATGAGGATGCTGAAGTTTAAATAGAGCAGTATCAATTATAGAAGGGTTGTAACCTCTGTCAATTGCAATGGCTTTAATGTATTGAATTTCACTCTTAAATGACTGAGAATCAGAGCAAATATGTATGGCATGATTTATAAAGGTATAAAAGGCGGCTATTTTTTGGCTTGGGGGATGACAAGAACGAGCATGGGTTGGCAAAGAAACAGCGAAGCTTTTGCGATAGACGGATGTAGTGAAACTACATCCGTCACTACAGTTCACTACATCCGTCTATCACAAAAGCTTCACTGTTTCTTTGCCGTCCCATGCTCATTCTTGTCATCCCCCAAGCCAAAAAATGGCCGTCTTTTATATTTTTATAAATCGTGCCATACATATTTGCTCTGATTCTCAGTCATTTAAGAGTGAAATTCAATACATTAAAGCCATTGCAATTGACAGAGGTTACAACCCTTCTATAATTGATACTGCTCTATTTAAACTTCAGCATCCTCATTGCTCAAACTCTCCTCAGTCTTCTACCCTTTCCAATATTAGCATTGTGTTACCCTTCTTTCCTAAATCAAGCTTTCCCATTGCTAAAATTCTTAGACAATATGACTTCAAAATAATTTTTGCCCCAACCCATAAACTCACCCTCTCCAAACTCAAAGACCCTATTCAATTATCCAATTCATGGGGTATCACCCATATTAATTGCCAGTGTGGCCTTTCCTATATTGGACAAACCAAACGCTGCTTAAAATTTCGCATCAAAGAACATCAACACTATATTGAAAAACAAGAAATCAATAAATCCTCTATTGCAAAACATTGCTGGGAGATGAATCATACTTTTGACTTCAATTCGGTTAAAATAATCTCTAAACCTACCAGGGGTGCCATTTGAGGGTGGCTGGGGGGAAGGAATTTGATATATCAGAAAATTTATCTCTCATTAGGGATGCACCAAATAATGATTTTTGCCGAATACCGAATATTCGGCCAACAGGTAAACTGAATACCGAATATTTGGACTACAGGTATACCGAATATTTGGATAGCCGAATACTGAATGTTGGGCCAAATACCGAATATTCGGTTGGCGGAATTCAAAGTTTAAAGATAATAAAAAATGAAATTTTAAAACAATTTTTCATAATACTTAACACAGATATTTCCATTTTGATAAACAAGACCTTTTTACAAGTAAACTTTACACACACACCCAATTTCCGGCCCTTCTTCTCATGATATCATATGTCACAGAAATCAAAGTAAATCTTTTGAAAATATAGTTACGATATCTTCATTATTCTTAAAGTAACAAATGAAAATCTAAGTTTGACCTGAAATAAGATGAGATACACTGTATTTTTTATTTTGACTGATTAGGCGGATTGCGATACTGGTTTCTTGTGCAAAAATGGTCTGTCTGTCTTGATGTCTATTATCACATCTGAAAGTTTTTTCCATTTTCTTTAGAAACACTCTTTTGCGAAAAAGCAAGACAGATTATTTACAAGACATCGTTCAGAAATGTAACAGCATTCTCTTTGATTTAAATATGATTCTGTTTCCAATTATTATGAATATCTGCATAAATTAACAGTTGAAAATAGAAGTTGGTAAGGATTTAAAAAATATTTTTCAAAAGATATTTTTAAGTATTCGGTTTGGCCGAATAGTTCGATATTCGGCAGATCGAATAGTTTGATATTCTGCCTAACCGAATATTCGGTAGCATGTCCGAATACCGAATAGATACCGAATATTCGATGCATCCCTATCTGTCATCACAGGTCAGACTCAACATTTTTATTTCATAAATTCTTCAAAAGCTAAAGTAACTTGTCAGATTTTATTACAATAAAAATACATGCAATAAATAAACACTTTATGCACGGAAACTGATAATTATCAAAAATATTTTCTAAAGACTTTACTATTCCAACACTCTCAAGGTGAGACATTTCTCATTGATGAGTATTTTGGCTAATTTTAAAAAGATATGTGAGAAAAAATTCTATTAATTGCTTCCCAGTCGTGTGCAAAATGAGCAAAGAAAACTCGTCCCCCTCGGGGCTAGAATTTTCGAGGTGAATTTCCCCTTTAGTCCGAAATTTAGAGAGGATTTTTCTTTTCTTTAAAAAGGGGTTAATTCAAGTTTTTTATTTTGCATTATTAGTGTCACGTTATATTTACTGCAGTCATTACAACGCTATCAAATCATTTGCTTTATTAAATCATATTATATACAGTATGTTCTTAATAATCTCCTCAGCCTGATACTAGAGTTCCGCACGGATCGGGTTCTACCCTATCCAGGGTTGTAGTGGGTAGCTGCCCGGGCACCCGCCCAGGCTGGGTTTTTTATAAAAAACCCGTTTAAAAAGCCCAGGTTTTTTTTAAATATATTTCTGGAAAGGAACAAATGATGTATTTGTTGTTTATGGTTATTTTGTTTTATTTATTCACTTCTTTGAATCTTAGAAAATATATTTGTACTAATTTACTTGCACTTTTAGATTGGGAAACCTATAATTTTAAAATGTTTTAGCTTTTAATTTAAAACGTAAATTTAAGCTTTTCAGTTAGCTTCAAGAGTATTATATTTACTAAACTTATTATATTTATTAAATTTTTTTATGTACTTTTTACTGCTGAATCTGAAAATGACCTCCATTTTTAACCATCACATCAGGAAAATTAAATAAAAAAAGTTTTACATTTGTTTTATAGTATCTGATTTTTGCTATATTTTAACTTTAACATTTACGATTTGCAAAAAAATTATAGCATGATGGTTAAAAATGAAGGTCATTTTCAGATTCAGTGCTAAAAAGTACATAAAAATCAATTATCAAAAGTTAAAAAACTTAGCCGTCTCCTCTATTTTATAGTATTTGATTTTTGTTATTTTTTAACTTTGACAATTTATGATTTGCAAAACATCCTGAGATGATGGTTAAAAATTAAGGTACTAATTCTCGGATTCAGTGCTAAAAAATACAGAAAAGTTAAAAAACACAACCATCGCAGTCTTGTGTTATCTAATCTAAAACTTTTTCTTAAACTTCTTGGCAGTAATCTTTCCGAAATTTTTTGTGTTATCCTGTAAAATAAGTATGAATGGTAACCATCGAAAATCATAATAATATTAGATTGTCATCGAATTTACGTCAGTATACATGTAAAATTTAATCTCGATTGGATATTTGAAAGTGAGTTAATTTTCGAGTACAAATTTTGAACTGGGAAAACATACATATGATCGTTGAAGTTAAATAAATAACTTAATATTTGTTAAAAGAAATAGTCTCAAATCCTTACAAAATAAAACATATGTTAAAATACAATAATTTTAGCCAATCTGAAACTTAATAAAAGTTAACTCAATCGTAACACTTGTACTGTTTTTTTTCAAAGCGAGGATACACATAAAAAGTTCTTTGAATACTTTAAGCGCTTAGGATATGACCCCTCAAAGCATGGCCAAACTCATTTGTGTTCAGATGCAGAAAAGTGGTATAAGTCATGCATTTTTAAAGTTTCATAACTCAGTCAATTTTAGTGTTATATGAATGGGACTTTTTTTGTGTGTCTTGGTAGTGTAATAAGAAAATTTTATTAAATATAACTTATAGGACCGGGGTCCGTATAAAAACTTAAATTTCATAATTTTTTAAGAAATGTTTTTATTGACCCAAATCACTTTTAAAATATTTCTTTGCTTCAAATTAAAACATTTTTGTAATTTGAACTATATGTCTATGACTAACAGTTTAGGAATTAGCCATTGAACACCGTTGAGAGTGGACACCCTGTATTATACATATAAGAAAAAATTTTGTTGTAAGATATTTTTTATCAACATTTGCTAATCTTATGATATTTTCAAAGGAGCAAGTTTTTTTAAGTTATATTTTATTATTAAATAGCACACAATTGATAGCTTTTCAATTTAAAATTTGTTTGTTATTTAAATTGAAGGGATCATATATATATATATATATATATATATGTGTGTGTGTGTGTGTATTTTAAGAACAGAGAAAAATATTGAGATCTTTATTAAAACTATGAAGTCATTCCCATCTATTAGACTATGAAGTGTTCACAAAGATTGTATTTGAGATCAGGATTGCCACTTATTTCGGCAATCAAACTCCTTGTGCTTTCCTAAGCAAAAAATTAAATTTTTCCTGAGTAATTCCTCTGCGAATTTTCAAAACTTCAACGGATAAATTTTGAAAAGTACCAAAATTTAGTAACATTTCTTGTTTTTAATATTCATTTTTAAATTCCCTCACTTTTTCCAGTTTTCCCTATACAGTGGCAACCCTGAAGATTATTATTTGGGAGGAAGGTGGAATCATATTCCACATTTTGGCATTTTAACCCAATTTACCCAGGAAAAATTGCCCATTTAACCCGGGTTTTTTAATAAAACCCGCCCGGGCTGGGTTTTTAACAAAAAACCCGGGTTTTTTACAACCCTGACCCTATTCGAACCTGACAAAAGAAACCACAACTCTAGCCTGACAAACTGCAAAATAAACCTGAAATATTCATACTCAAACTCAAAGTGAAAGAAAATGTATCTATGTTTAATTACATTTATGGAAAAGTAGTCTACAATTTTATAGTTTATATACAAAAATGAACACATATGCACCCATTAATACTCCGATATATCTTTTTCATTTTAAAAATATTCAGATCTTCCTTTTGAAAAATCAATTCATCCAAAGAGAGACAAAGCATAAACCATAAACGCTTAAAGTTAACCTACACCTAGCGAAAAAAATAGCATTAACTTGAGTTGATCCGCAACTCGAGTTCGGGTAAAATCAGGGTACCTGACCCGATCAAGACTGTCAACCTGACCCGAAATGAAAAAAAGAAATGTCAACCTGCCTCGATATGTGCCATGGATCGGGTCGTGTCAGTTTTGAAAAAAAAATCCGGTTGCGTGACCCAATGCAGACATTAGAGATGAGACGGGCTCGGGCTCTATTTTTATTCTAGTCTTCGGGCTCGAACTCATTCTTTCTGAAACCTGAAAATTTTAGTTATGCATGAATGGAAAAAATTAAAAGAACTCCCCCTTAAAAATTACTTATTCCTTTTGAAATCATTGTATTGCTTTTTTGATCAGAATGAAGGGGAAACAGATATTTTAGTTATTAGAACAGAATGCTATTTTAAAAGAAAATGATTAGTCATATATACAGATTTATGTTTGGCATTGCCGACGGCGGTCCTATGATACGGCCGGCGGCGCCACTAAAGAGGCGGGAATAATTAATTTGTTTTTAGTTCGATTTTCGTTTGTGGCAGAGGTTATTTTGCAGTCGGATTTATTTTTATTATTATTATTATTTAGAGATCTAACACAAAGAGAATATTTTCTTCTGTTTATAGTTTGCGGTTTGCGAATAATTTAGATTTCTATTGTACACAATGTACACAAGTCGTAATCGCTTTTCATTTGGATATAACTTTAGAGATTATTATATCTATATTATGAATTCTGCTGATGCTGAAGCTGTGCGCTGCAATTTACGAAGTCACTTTCAGGGTTTCAGTCGTAAGTAAATTAAATTTCCATATTATTCTGATAGAAAGCAATCGAGCAGTGTTTCCTCTTTTCCTGTAAAAGCACCGGGACATTAAAATTTTTAATTTAAGATTATTTTCAGGGTCACACCAATCCCGAAAGATTGTTATGATGAAGGAATTGGTTATAGATAAAAATGTGCACTTTTTTTAGAAAATTGATAAATGTTGTTCCATTATTCGCTAGATAAAGAGTAATTTCTACAAATTTCATGCATTTATTCATGAAACACACCTCATTAACGTGCCCATAAGATTTTCTTATTAAAAGAAAAAAGATATGAGAATCCTTTTAAGTATGAAGTACATTTTTTATTTGATACCAAACTTTTCTTTTGATAATATTAAATTTAAATTTTCTTTTAACAGTCATTTCTATGTAAAAAGTAGTTTACAAATGATAATTACATTTGAAACATTTTTTTAAATATTATGCAATTTTTTACTATTGCTCGGGCTCTGATGACACAAAATGTTTCGGGCTCGGGCCGGCCCGGGCTCTGAAAAAAGAACCCGAACTCATCTCTAATGCAGACTCCACCTGATACAAAATGTTTTGCAAATTTCTGAATTGTGTGGAATTTAGATCATAGTCTGAAAAGGAATGCAGAAAATGATTAAGGAAATTTTTGACTCACAGAAAATCATTGGTGAAAATTTCATATCCCTATGAATCACAAAATTTGCAAACTTCTTGACGTGTTGACCATGTCTATGTGCTGATTATCTCGTGACCGATTGAATTTCACGATTTTTTTCTCCGACGATTTGACGAAATTTGCGATTTTTTTCTGTGATCGATTCACGAAATTCACAATTTTTCTCCGTGACCATTTGTCAAAATTAACGATATTTTTGCGACGCTTAACGAAATTCGCTATTTCTATCGGATATATTTTGACGAAATTTGAGATTCTTTTCTACGATCATCTGTTGAAATTCGTTTTTTTTCTCGCAGCCGACTGACAAAATTTGCGATTGCTTTGCGCAATCGTTTGACGAAATTTTTGAATTTTTTGCGCGATTCTTTGACTAAATTCGTGATTTTTATCCGAAACCTTTGATAAAATTCTCGTTTTTTTCCTTAATAGATATTCGAAATTCACATTTTTTTTTGCACGACTGATGAGCAAATTTGATTTATTTTTTTGCGACCTAATGTTGAAATCTGCATTTTTGTTCCCCGCAACCGGTTGGCAATAATCGCTGTTTGTTTCCACGATCTATGCAATATATTTTCACGGTCCTTTTAAGAAGTAATATTTTTTTCGCGACTAATTTGCCAAATTGACTATTTTTTCCAAATCCAGTTGGCAAAATTTAAGATTCTTCCACGAAAATTAAAAAATGTTCCTGGAAAAATCCCATGGTTTTAAAAGACGTTAAGAGGGCAAAATTCTATACGCTGTTTCAAGCCCTTCTCCTCAAAGTAAACTTAGTTCCAACCTCCAAGAACCTCTTGAAATGGCTCCTTACCCCTGCAGCAAAACCTGCAAAGAAGAAGTCGAAAGGTCAGGGGAAAAAAACTCCATTTTAGACAGATCTCCGTATTAGCAAGTGCAATTATATAGTGTGTGTTTTTTTTTTTCAAAGAAACGCGATTTTTTTTGCGTTTCCGAAAGAATTTTTATTTTGACAGGTTTCATTTTCACAAGTTTTACAGTAAATGTACCTATGCTCTTCAGAGGTTTATTATAGAAAGGATGTTTTAACAGTCTTAGATATACTTGTAAAATGGAAACTGTCTCTAACAGAATACTGTCTTAAACGGAAACCCTTAGTCAGTATCTTGAAAGAATACTTGCTAAGATGAAAACCTGCTTAAAACGGAATTTTGAATCGGTTTTTGTTCGGAGGGAACAGGATATCCTACCCCCCCCCCCCCCCCCCCCCCCCCCCCCTCAAAAAAGTTCTGAAATGGCGCCCCTGAAACCTACACGAACCTATACACGAACTTAACTTCCTTGAAGCATTTCATATTTATAAAAATTTTAAAAATATTGTTAATTGTGAATTCGCTATCCTCCTTATTATCAGATTGTTGGAAATATTACATAAAAACTTCTGTCTTTTTTTTTTTTTTTCCCTCACTACTTCGGTTTCCTTTCCCCATCTATTTTCCTATTGGCTGTTATCTGCAATCCTCTGTTTTCCTATTGGTCAATAAATCTTTAACTTGAATCCCCATCTCTCATATATATGTGAGCAAATTTCTGCCATCCTTAGCACTGAGGAAGGTATGCTATATGCTACCGAAACCGGTATGCTTAAAATTGAAAATTTTGATGCTTTTAATGTTGTATGTTTACGCTTCTACTACTTAACTTTGTTATTCGCAAATTTTGTTTTATAAAGAATATTTTTTACAAAGTAAATCACTTTGTTTTACCAATTCTATGAACTACATGACACTGGACACCTGTGTACTGTATAGCCTAAGTTGCAAGAACTTCAGCCCTTGTGTTGAGGGAAACTATAGATCAGTCATTTTCTTTATTTTTATGCAGATTTTTTTTAAATTTCCAAATTTTTATTGCAGGTGAAAAATGGTCGGGGGAATTTTAAGACATCCACAACAACGTGCTGAAAAAGCAGTAGAATGCGATTCTTTATGGGTGAGGAGTCTTCAATTTAAAATAGAAATTCGAGACCGCAACTTTTCCTTCTTGGAAATTCATAAACAAAAAATGTGTCCTGTCACACAATCACTCTATTTTTTTTCAGCCATCCACTAGCAAATAAATTTTGTACACTATGTTTATAATTATTCAAATTTATTTAAAGCATATACTTTGAAAGTATAATGCTTAATAAATATACTTTTTGAATTTCAATTGCACTTTTGCATTAAAAAGAATTATAAACCAACTTGTATTTCAACATTCGCGATTTTGCCATTCGTGTAGGTTTCCGAAAACCTAACAACCCCTGCAAATGTTAAGGGATTACTGTGCTTAAATATAACCTTTAAAAATATATTCCTTTTTAAACTGTACACAACTTCTACTTTTAACTGTCAGTTTACAAAGATATTCCGAATAATTTGAAACAGACTCCATAGGCGTAACCAGCCTTTTGAACGGGGGGGGGGGGGGGGGGGTGCCCAGACTTTTTAAGCTGAATATATTGGATAGAAACAATATCTTATATAGTAAAACCTGCTTAAACAGAACCCCATGAAACCGGTCGCATTTCCGTTCTAGAAAGGTTTTCATCTTAGAATTCATAATTGTGTGGTTTTTCTTTTAAAAAGGGCTCAAACGCGATTTTTGTTTTCGTGAAGGGGTGTGAGAAGGGGTTCAAAACATCAAAACTAAATCTAATGGTAAAAAAAAAAAGATATGTAAATTTCCTTGCATCAGTTAAATAAGACAGTGACTAACAAGTGTGATCACAAGTGTAAAACCTTTTGGCACCCTAACTTCTTATAAAGATTAAAAAAGGCCTTTAATCATGTTGGAAACCTCTATAGGCACAAGAGCATTGCATGAGACCTAACATTATCTATGTCAAAGTCTTGTAGATGAAATTTTGCCGGATGATAAATCTCAGATAATACATGCTGTACACCAGTACATACACACGAAAATTTTTCAGAATGTGACTCCGTGACTTCTTAGGGATCACCTGGGGGACCCAAGAAATTTTGGAGGAAAGTACATATAAATAATTACTATATTTATTAATAATTCATGTTTTTACCTCAGAATGTATCCAATGGTAAAGCAGGTCATGATAATACGGTGGACGCTCGATTATAGGAACTCGAGTAGACTATGACTCATATAATGTCCCAGCAAAGAGAAAATTGCTGGCCAGCAGCAAGACATGTGCTGGAAATGATGGAGAAGTGCTGACTGATGGTCTACCACTGCATGACCACAGCTGGACAGCTTCAGTCAACTTTGCTGTTGGAAATCATCAGATAAAATTCTGGTGGGCATCCATTTTATCTCATGCGCTGGCCCACCACTACATGGAAGTGCACGAACTTTTGCAGTATTATTGCTGGCAACCCTTACGCTAGGTGGCGCTGCGAATATCAAAGACATTGAGTATTTGAACACAAATCTCAAATGAATATCTTAACACAATTTAAGCTATGAAGCTATTTTTTTTTAAACTGTAAAAAATATAGCACCACTGCCACCAACAAAATAAATAAGTAAATGAATAAATAAATAAATTCTTTATTTCAATGCACTTTTCTTTCTCCTTAAATCTGGTTTTACTAGGTTACAAAGGATTTCGGTTTTCATAATTTACGCAGTTCAGAATCGATAATAAAACAAAAGCGTATAAAATACATAGGATTTCTATACAATAGAATAATTTCTATACCAGTTTAATGATTGGGAACGTAAATCACAAAAGAAACAAACTTGAAACAGTGTAATGAGAGCTTGAATACTACGAGCAATCGTAGCGTACGCTGGAAGCACTTGTTCATGTCCGATCAAAAAACCAAGCAGCATCGAGCGCGGTCAGTACTTGGGAGGGTGACCACATGCAGTTCAAATATTTTTATAGACACTTCCACAGATGTTTCTATAGCTCTTGGTGAAACTAGCTTATAGAAAAAAGAGCTATAATTATATAATACTTTGTTTTTTTATAGAATTCTATAAGAAATTTTTGTAAGGTAAAGTGCTGGGCCAGCAAAGGAATAGCAGTGGGATAGGTGGCAAAGGAATAGCAGCTAGCACTGCAGGAAAAGTGCCGGATTGAAGTAATGTGATGGCATACCAATGCTGTGCTGCTGTTGGCCATCACTGATGGGCCAGCTGCATTCGGCTTGGACACTTTTCGACAGGTTTATGTAATGGCACCCTTGCACTTTACCGCTGATAGCACTGCTGGCTGCCATCTTTTTTCCAGCTGATGGCCCACTGTTTCTTTCTTTGCTGGGGTGTTCATAAAATCGAAAGTTCGTAAATGGGAATAACATTAGCTCAATGGAATGCTGGTCGGGACCAGTACATCAGTTCGTAAAAACAAAGAATTCGTAAAAAAGAGGTTCGCAAAATCGAGCGTCTACTGTATACACTAAATTTTGTCAAGATGATAAGAAATACATTATCATGATGCGACAATAAAAATAAAGATAAGTGCTTGTCTGCCTCTGGGTGTGTGTGTGTGTGTGTGTGTGTGTGTGTGTGTGTGTGTGTGTGTGTGTGTGTGTGTGTGCATGTGCGTGCGTGCGTGCATGCGTGGAACTCTGAAGAAACAATGCAGTCCTCACAGCCGCAAGATTTGACAGGAAAGTATCTGTTTGCCTGAAGTCATGCATATCGAAGACAATTTTTGGAATTTTTCAATTAATTTTTAATGCGAATTTTTTTCAAATTAGTAAAAAGAATCCTATTTATATATTTTATCCAGTAAACTTTGTCTTCTTTTCAATAAAGTTTTTTTTCGAGATTTTTACAGCGATTTATCAATTTGTAACAATTTTTTTTATGTTATTTTTAGAGTTTTTTTTTTTTTTCGCGTTCCTAAAAGGGAATCCGGTTTACTCAATAAGTTAATTTCGTTCCCTGCTGCTTTTTAATTTTTTACGGATTTTTAATGCGATTTTTAGCAGGGGTTTTTGCACTTTGAGGCGATTTTTTGACTTTTATTGAAACAGAAAAAACTCCCGGTAATTTTTGCAATTGCCGTGATAAAATTCGAATTGGAAGAATGTCAAATCAGTTCTTATTAGAAAGCTGAAAATTTCATTTGGCTTGAAAAAAAATCGCACTAATTCAGGATGGAAGTGGTCGTAGTTTGAACGAGGGTACGTTGCCGAAGACAGACCCCCCCCCCCCCGCCCCCCCCCCCCAAAAAAAAAAGAAAAAATCCTAGATTTCTTTAATTCTATGTTCGTTTAAAAAAAAAAGCAACCAACGAAACTCCACTAATAGTGAAGATTACTTTGAGGGGCGCATGGTTTGATATAATGTGCAGGATCGCGCGATTTGTGCACAGAAAAGGAAAGTCCCATATAATAAAAAATGCTGTGCAGTATTTCTGCTCTCAAAATTTTTTCACAGATTTGTGATTCTTCAGTGAGTATTTAAAAAAAAAATTGAAGTCCGTGACTTTTTTTTGTGGAACTTCTCAAAATCAATTCGTGACTCGGTCCTGGAAAAATTTGAGAATTTCTTCAAACGATAGTGAAAAATATTGTGCATTTCAATAAAAGAGTGCAAAAAGAAATTGCGAATTTTGTCAAAGATTGCGCAAAAAAATCACAAATTTCGATAAATGATTGACGAGAAAATGTTGCAAATTTCATCAAAAAGTCGAGAAGAAGAGTAGAGGATTTTGATAATTGGTACGGAAAGATATCGAGAATTTTCCCGATCGGTCCCACAAAACTATCGCGAATTTCGACTAATGACCCCTGTAAAAAAATCAGTTTCGTGAATAGGTCGCCAAAAAAAAAAAAAATTCATCAAAGGATCCCGGTGAAAACGAGAATTTCGTCAAAGGATCGCAGAAAGAAAATGCGAATTTCGTCAAAAGATCGCGGAAAGAAAAAGCTAATTTCGTCAAAAGATCATGCAAAGATCATGCAAAGAAATCTCGAATTTCATCGAAGGACCATGCTAAAGAAATCCCCACTTCATCAAAATATCGGGATAAAAAATGCGAATTTCGTCAAAGGATCGCGGTTAAAAACACGAATTTTGTCAAAGGTTAGTGGTGAAAAGTGCGGATTTTTAAAAAAAAAAATCACGTAAAAAGACGTGAATCTCGTCAAATGATTTTGGGAAAAATTATAAATATCATGACATGATCGCAGAATAAAATCGCGAATTTCGTCAAAATTTACTGCACTGGGCTAAAAGAATGAAACCGGGTCCTTTTCCTAGTTTCAAAAGAACTCCGCAAAACGAGAAGAAACTCCAAAAATCGCATAAAAATTTTCAGAGGAGAAAAATTACTATATTGACTTGAAAGACTGCAACCATATTCCTTTTACGAATGTTAAAAAACACGAAATTCAACCAACCAATCAACTCCAAATTAATTTTAATTTTCTGTGCTATTATTTCTCATTTTCAAAGGAGGCAGGATCTGTGTATCCCACCTTTCCCCCGGCTAATCGTATTTTACAATTACTGTTTCACATCTGCATTCCCTTTCAATTTTTTTTACTTCTTTCTAGTCTTTAGACTGCGAAATCAAAGAGACAAACAATTTTTGTTTCTATCCTCGTCAAGAACTTGCGTTAATTTCTCATGAAATTGCAGAAATATGCAATAGAAAGAACGGTGTTAAAAAAAAAATCTCTCACAAAAAAAAAAAAAAAAAGTCAAAGTGGGGGTTATCCCCTTGGGGACGAGCGACACGTATATGTGCCGCATGAGGCGCTCAGAATCCTTGTTTTTCTTTACCAGTAAAATTTGCCTTGTTTAATCAGTGCATTTTTGCGATTCAAGATGACACAAATTTCTGTTTTTAAAAAGCGGTGACAAAAGATTAAAAATTTCGTAAAAGGCTCCCGTCCCGAAGGGGTTATAAAACTTCCTTTTTGACTTATTGACTAATACAGATTCTTGTAAATATTTTAGTTTTAAAAAAGATAAAGAACAGAATTTTTAAAAAGAACATGGATTTTTTTTTTTTTTTTTTTTTTATCATAGTTCAAAACTTAGGCTGTTAGTTTTTTTTGAACTAAACTTATTGAACTCTGCTTTCACTTCTTTTTTCTTTTGTAGATTTTGATTTTTTAAAAATAATTGTGCTTGAGTCTGTGCAAGCGAGGGGGGGGGGTGCCCGGGCTCCCAGGGCACCCCCCCCCCCTGGTTACGCCTATGGACTCCTATTTAAATAAAAGAGAATGTTTTTGCATTATTTATTGGCTGTCCGATGAGTGTCATTTAAGAATGTTCGTGAGAAACTTCATAGGAATGAATGATGTACCTGTCTTTTGCTTTGTTTCTAAAGAAAATTGAAAAAAAACTTTCAGGATTCATAAAATCAGACCATTTTTGTCCAGAAAACAAGAATCGCAATCTACTTATTCAGTCAAAAATACAGTGTATTGTTATCTCACTTCAGGTCAAACTTGGATTTTTGTTTCTTACTTTAACAATAAAATGAAGATATCCTATCTGTATTTTTAGCAGTTACTTTGATTTCTGGGAAATAGGATCATGATAAGAAGCACTGAAAATGGCCACCATGACTACCTAAATGACACCGAGCTAGACATTCCTTTATTCAGAATGCAGTGGATACTACTTATGCTGTGTCACTGGCCAAAATTCCGTCATTTCCAATGATATCATCCCATTTAGTACAAGCAAAAGTAATTGGATACAAATCTTCAGTGCTGATAAAGTTGTGAATGAAAATTTAGGTTCGGCTTGGAGTGACACACCCGGTATTTTTGCTTGAATGTATTTTTGTTAGAATAAGTGGATTGAGATGTTTCTTGCTGGGAAAAAAAAAAGTGTTATTATCTCCCTCGAAAGTTTGTTTCCAGATTTTAGGAACAACCTGTATGTTGACAACCTCTGAAAGTGATCACCCACTGATCTCGGATGCATTTAAAAACTTCCTTGCTAAATGAAAAGGAGTAGAAAAGTTGTTCTTGCTGAGTGGCCACCATCTGAATAGATTGTATATTTTTTACTTCAGTCCCTTCCTGACAAGGGAGGTGCTGTGTTCGAACCCCATTGGCCTAATCGTTTGGAGTTTTCTTCAAACCTGGGATATCCTTGCATGAGTACGGGTTAGGTTCCCTCAGGCCTATATCCCTCAAGTAGATAATCGGTCATCAAAAATACAACAACAACCATTCCTGGCAAATAAAAAGTATGTGACTGTAAAATTTTTCTTCCAATTCTTTCACAATTTCTCTTTGATTTTAAAATAGAAGAAAATTTTATTAATTTGTTTTTAATTCGCAGAAAAAGTTTAAAATTTTATTAGTTAAAAAGTTTTATAACTATCCACTTCTTAAATAATAACTCAAGGCAGATTTTTTGTGTGCATAAAAGTTTACTTGTAGAAAGGTCTTGTTTATTATGTTTGGTCCTATTTATGCTTTGTATTATTTGCAATGACTTTTATCGTCTGCATTTGTGTATACGAGTTCATAGAATGTTTTGTTGGGAAAGAGGTAGCCATGAGCGGCTCTTCTTGTGATATTATTTAATAAAAAACAGTGCACTGCAGTTTTGTTATTTTGAGTATTTGTGAATATTTAATCCCAACAAAAAGTTTTCGGTAAAAAAAAAAAAAAGCACCAAGTTCTCCTTAATGTTTCGGCCAGAAATAGTAGTAATATCTGAAGTTCGCACAAGTTAAAAGCCAAACATCCCAAATTCATTGAAAATGGCTTCCTGCGACTTGGCCGTTAATGCCTTCTACAGCATTTCAAAATTAATGATTGGAAATTACGCATTTATGAATATTTAAATATTAAAAGTAATATTAGAATGCAAAGAGGCAAATTTACATAAAGACATTATAAGTAAAAGATTTCTGATAACTACCATTCAGTTTCAACAAACATTATTTTTGATTACAGATCATTTAGTTCACTTGTGGTTTAATTGCCATTTTGTACGATCTAAAGCTAAAGTCATTAACGTAAAACCCAAGAAATAAAACAAAATTTATTTACTTCAAATCTCACAATATGTTACATTATATTTTATTGTATAATATTGAAATCGTGTGTATTGACGAAAGAGATTTTTTTTCATTTGAACATTTATTATAGTTTGTTTGCATACATTAAGAGGTATTCGATTAATAAACTGTTAAAAGCTGATACTAATTATGTTTTAGCAATTAGGGGTAGTATCTCCTGAATACAAGTATTTTGTTATTTTTTAACTTCTAAGCATTTAAATAGACTGAAGTTGTTTAAATGCTTTTTTCAAATGTGTATTTTATTTCTGTACTCTGTGCCACAAAATGCCTAAAATAATCAAAAAATGTAGTTGTCATGTAACTCATTTGTACATGTTTTAAAATTTGAAAAACTCTCTCGAAGGCATTAACGGCCAAGTCGCAGGAAGCCATTTTCAATGAAAGATTTGGGATGTTTTGCTTTTAACTTGTGCGAATTTCAGATATCACTACTATTTCTGGCCGAAACATTAAGGAGAACTTGGCGCTTTTTTTTTTTTTTTTTTACCGAAAACTTTTTGTTGGGATATTACTACTTTTTGTATGTTTTTTCAAGTTTGTTATTCTAAACTATATTAATATGAAAAAAAATTAAATTTCGGTACTTTTATGTTAGCCGGGAGCAAATCTCCTCATTAGCCTTTTGTTTTTTCGCCAATAGCAGTTTTCATTTTTCACATGTGTAAATTAGAAACAATGCTTTGATTTTCAAATAAAATATTTTGGTTTATGTTATTATCTCTTATTTATTTATTTATTTCTATATTAAATATTCTATTAAATAAAATGAGGGAAATGCATCTATTTTAAATGCGATGACTGAAAAGTATATATCTTTAAATGAAATGAATGCAATATGAACAATGGAGTTGGGAACAGTATTTGGCGATTTGCCACTTGCGCCTGGCTAACATAAAAATACCTAAATTTATTTTATTGAGCTTTACAAATTTATACTTTATTTCTTTTTATATTAAAGTACTAGCCGCCTCTTTCAAGCAATATTTACCGTATTAATGCCATGTTAAACATTGCATCATGTTACTGTTATTCATAATTTAATTTACTTGCCCATTCTTTCGCCAAGTCGGAAGCTTTTGATAGAGAAATCAAGAACTCTTTACAATCATGGAAGCACATCATATATTTTGTGTTGTTATGTATTTCATCTTTCGTGACAAATATCTCTTAACTCACTTATGCATTTTTCCTTAGCAGTTACGATTCGTTCTCTAATGTGGAAATTTTTAAACCTATTAAGTAATCTTTTCTAATTGGTCTCATTGCCTATTGTTGTATTTTAACTCATATGACTGGGTACAAGTGAAATGGTTCTTATGAAATCCTTTGACAATATCTGCATTTGCATTAAACCATATTGATGCTAATATCTTTTTGTTTCACGTTAACCTTTTCAATAGACTCGATTACGGAAGAATAGAAGGTCTACCGGCTCACTGCCATGATCCATTTGAAAATCTATCATTCTTCTCATCTGATCATGTTGAAGAATTAGTCAATGGCCATGGTTTTAAGATTTTAGCTAATTTTATTCGAAACCTGAAAACTAATGCGAGGAACCGGATTATGGAAGATTCATTCTAGCGTACATATCGATTAACAGGTTACATATTATACAATTATAATAACCATAAGGAGAACTGGCAGTTTCAATGCTTTAATAGTTTCCGTAAATTCTCTTTATATAATACAGAAGTTTTAGCGGTGTAAAGATTAACAACATAGTCACAGTAAGTATAATAACAGTACAATATAATAACAATAGCAGAGGTTTTGGGCAGTGACGAAACTATTAGCACTTTGGAAATATTAGTACGTTATATCATTTAACTATAAAGATGATATGCGGAAAAATAAAAATAGATGGCTCGCATTAATAATTAACTCATTGAAAAATAGCCACTAGCGTCAAATATTCGCCAAGCTTGGCAACATTTAGCAAAGTTTTGCCAAATTTGGTAATATACGAGGCATGTTTTTTAAGTAAGTACCGTTTTGGAATTAAAAAAAGACGTGCAAAGATATCGCAATAATTTTATTTTTACATGAAAGCCTGTACCTTCATCTACTTTTCTACATAATTTCCGTGATTATTGAGGCACTTGTCACAACGTGGCACCAGTTTTTGAATACCCTCCTCATAAAATTCTGCCGCCTGACTTTTTAACCACTGTATCACAAATGTTTTGACTTCGTTATCGTCTTGAAGACGCTGACCACCCAGGTGTTTCTTCAAGTGCAGGAACAAATGGTAGTTGCTGGGCGCCAGATCAGGGCTGTATGGAGGATGATCTAGAATTTCCCATTTAAAAGATTTGATGAGATCTTTGGTCCGATTAGCCACATGTGGACGGGCATTGTCATGCAGCAAAACGATACCCTTACTCAACTTGCCACGTCTTTTGTTCTGGATTGCACGACGCAGATTGTTCAATGTCTCACAATAAGACGCTGCATTGATTGTCTCATTACGAGGCAGAAACTCCACTAGCAATACTCCTTTTTTGTCCCAAAAAACTGTGCACATAATTTTCCAGGGCAGAAATTGTTTGCTTAAACTTCACTTTTTTGGATGATGATGAATGTCGCCATTCCATGGATTGTTGTTTCGATTCTGGTGTGACGTAGGCCACCCATGTTTCGTCACCAGTAACAATTTGGTCTAAAAAATCTTCACCTTCATTGTGGTACCGCTCAAGGAAAGTCAATGCACTGCCTAAACGTTGGGTTTTGTGCAAATCCATCAACATTTTTGGAACCCAACGTGAACACAATTTCTGGTAATTCAAGTTCTCGGTCACAATGCGATACAAAACACATAGGCGTAACCAGCCTTTTGAATGGGGGGGGGTGCCCAGACTTTTTAACCTGAACATGTTAGATACAAACAACATCTTATATAGTATAACCTGCTAAAACGAATCCCATAAAACCAATCGAATTTCCGTTTTAGACAGTTTTTCATCTTAGAAGGTATAATTGTGTCGTGTTTCTTTTAAAAAATGCTCAAACGCAATTTTTGTTTGCGTGAGGAGGGTTGAGAAGGGGTTCAAAACATTAAAACTAAATCTAATGGTAAAAAAAAAAGATATGTAAATGTCCTTGCAGCAGTGATATAAGACAGTGACCAAGTGTGGTCACAACTGTAAAACCTTTTAGCACCCTAACTTCTTATAAAGATTAAAAAAGGCCTTTAATCATGCTGGAAACTTCTATAGGTACAGGCGAACACTGCATGAGAACTAAAATTATTTCAAAGTCTTGTAGATGAACTTTTGCCGGATGATAAATCTCAGATAATACATGCGGTACATCAGTACCTGCGCACGAAATCTTTTCAGAATATGACTCCATGACTTCTTAGGGAACACCGAAAGAACCCAAGAAATTTTGGAGGAAAGTCTATATAAATAATTATTATAATATTATAAATAATTATAATATTCATTAATAGCGTAATTTCCTGCCTATAATCTGCGGCTCAAACAATCATGTTTCGACCCAGAAATTTTATTTCATTATTTAAGTTAAATATTTATCGCAATTTAATAAGTTACGTTTTATGAAACAAGATTTCTGTATTTTGTCTGAACCTAATTGTTTGATCCGCAGATTATAGGCTGGAAATTACGGTAATTCAGGTTTTTACCTCAGAGTCGAATATATTAGGTAAAGCAGGTCATGCTAATATACACTAAATTTTATCAAGATGATAAAAATTATACTCTCATGATTGTTAGGAATTAACAAGCTAGTTTCTTTATTCTCAATGCCTCTAACAGTATTAAATACTTCTTTAACTTATTACAATATAATATGCAGTACTTTATTTATTGCACTTTATTTACCAAAGTAACTTTATTCAAATATAATTTATTCTGAAATAAAACTTACCTTTATTCTGTTCTAATCCATTTATCCTTTAATTATTTAAGAAGTCTTTTCAGTATCTTTAAGTTACATTCCATTAAATACTTTGTTTACGTTTTTCAAACTTCCGATGGTGTAATTTGCCAGGCATCACTTTCAATGTCGTAGATCATACTACGCGGTTTTTCTTTCGCCAGGTGGCGGTGGCTGTCTTCATGAATGAATTAGATGACGTAATCCACTCCGGCGAATCACTGCTCATCGAACGTTCCCGAAAGGGAATGAGTCGGCACGTGCACCGCTAGCTATTGTATAAAAGGGTTTTTCCCTCCTCGAATCTTCTTTCAGTTCTTCTCTTCGTTTGTATTGTGGAGTCTCGCCTTTAGTCATGAAGTATAATAGAAAGTGATTTCATATTCCAGTTTTTAGACATCATAGCTTTTTAAAGATAGTAGTTTTCCGTGTCTTCGTCGTGGTTCTTATGAGATGGTTTCTTTTTCATCATTTAGTGTTACGTTAATATTCCCCAGTGTGCCTACGTAGCTGTTTACGGAGAAGTGAATTGCTTTCCGGTTGTAAGCTGATTCTTGGATGTCCTGAAGGAATGTAGCTTGAGTGGGCTAAGTATTTGGAGGAGTGTGTCATCAAGACCTTTTCTCATTGACGATGTTGACCCGAAATATAATTCCCCGGTGATGTTGTTCTTAAATTAATCATGATTAATGTTTTTAATACGAAGCCTATTATCTTTTGCACGATATGCCGTGGAGTCCTGGGGTAAATATATATAAATGCCATTACATCTATTTATAGATATACATTTAATAGTTGTTATAATTTATGAAAGTTAAGTTTGTTGTTTGCCTTTGGTTTTTAATAAATGCGTTTTTATTTATATATATTGGTATCTGTTTTACTTAATCCACCACAGTCATAGTTTAATTGAAATATATACAAGTTTATAGTAATGTCTTTAAATCTTTTAACTAAACTTATTGATTAGATCGTGTCATGCTATGTCACAAGTTAGCCATATACGCTCCATTGCTAGTGCATAACTCTGCTAATTTATATTCATAGCCATTTTCCTTGATATTGGCTATCAATGATGTGACTGTAATAATAAAGATAGGCGCTTGTCTGTCTCTCTGTGTGCGTGTACTGAGCTCTGAAAAAACAATGCAGCTTGCACCCGTGAGATTTGACAGGACCTGTATGCCTGAACTCATGCATATGGAAGACAATTTCTGGAATTTTTCAATTAATTTTTTATGCGAATTTTATGCGCCCCCCCCCCTGGTTACGCCTATGAAACACTACGAGAATATTGGGGAAAGCAGTTGCACAATGATGAAATTGTAAAGCGTCTGTTTTCTCTCACCTTTTCGTCCACTTTCTGCACCAAATCTTCATTAACGACCGAAGGACGCCCACTCCGTTCTGTTAGGAATAACAAGCCCTCTATATCTTATCACCGTACTACTTTAGCTCTACAATTTATTTACATTTTAGCTGAAAACAGCCATTCTTTATTTACAATGTAAATACAGATACTTCTTACCTCATATCCTTGTTTTTCATAGTTATATATCCTTAGAGTCCTTTATATGATTTGCCTTCATCTTTAGTTGCAGTTTGCCTTTAATCACATCTTCTATTGCCGGTCACCTGTCTTTCAAAACATCGCGGTTTTTGGAAATCGTTTTCCACGTCTGATAGTCGAGCAGTACTCCCGATCGCCACGAGATGGCGTTAGTTGTCTGGTAGAGTGCGTCGTAAGTCTCCGATCATTCTGGAAGCCGTCTGTTTTGCATATACCAGTATCTGATACGCATGTCCGGATCATATAAATATGTTTTGACCAACGTGTGTCTTCGCCAGTTGGGAGTTACCTTTTCAACGTGATGTGAGCAGGTGGTTTTAAGTATTGTAAAGTTGTTATCGGCATGGAGGGTTGTTTTAAATTGGAGAACACACAGTGAATGATGGTTTTTCTCTTCCTGGATTTTCCGTATTGATATCAGATTATCTTTGTCTCGTTTAAAGTCGTCTGATGGAATAATGAAGGCTGGATTACGTGACCTCTATCTTCGATAACCCTTTTTGGTGTTAATTCGAAAGGAGACGTTTCGGTATTGAAGTGTAAGCTAAGCTGTTTCCGAATTCCTCGACTTAAGAAAAATGAGTTTGTGAATAGCATTTTTTAACTGTTGTTTATCTATCGGTTTCCTGGTGGGAATGGCTTTTTGTTTTTGTGCTACAGTGTGATATCCCCGGAGGTACTGGAATTGGTTTAAGATGTAGTATGGCTTTTTAATAAATTATTTTTCGAGCTCTGGAGCATTGAAGTGAAAGATGTTTTACCGTTTCATATTTTTCTGAAATAAAGTGTCGTGGAGTGTTAATCCCAGTACAACTTGTTTTATAAGTAAATGCATAACTAATGTTATCTAGAGTTAAAACTGATTGAGGTATGTTTTATGTACTTTATTCTTTTAGTTAATTTATTTGTTTCTCTGTGACTAAATTTAAATAAATGTTTGTTTCTTTTAAATTTGTCTTTCGTTATTTAGATCACATAATAGTTTGACTTCTTATTTTATATTTTAGCAAGCTAATTCCATTAAACTGTTTAGACATTTTAATTCCATTTAAAGTAGATTTAATAGTTTAACGTATTTTTCATCTGAGGTTGGGACATAAAGCAATTATGTTTCCATTTGCTTAATTCACTCTGCTAATTTAATTTACTGAGATATTACTTATTGGTAATTATCTCAACACGTTCTTCATCATGCACATTTGTGCGGTCATTTTTAAATGCTCTCACCCATTTCCTTACCATTCCATCACTCATAATGTTTTGTCCGTAAACTTCACAGATCTCACGATGAATATCGATCGGTTTTACGCCTTTAGCACTAAGAAATCGTATAACAGCCCGTACTTCACAATCAGCGGGACTCACGATTGTCGGAGGCATCTTAAACACTCAGTAAACAACGTATACAATGAAAAATCAGACTAATGGCGTCAGTGCGTAGACAAGAGATGTAGGTAACCAGCATGCATGCGCGGAACGCCGACCTTAGCGCTGCGGCGGCGGAATCGCAAAACGGTGCTTACTTAAAAAACATGCCTCGTATCATGTCAATTCTCAAATTTGGTGACAAAAAATGTTTTGTTTATTCTGACGCCATATTGATGCATATGTATTACGTATTATACACATACCTATAATATGTATGATGCAAATGTATTACGTATTATATGCATATCTATAGTATGTATGATGCATATGCATAAGTTCATTAACATCACTAAAACGCACTTAAAGGAATAGTGTTCCATAAATAGTAAGGATGAGAGAAGTTCTGGCCAGATTGACCAGAGTGCTGTTGAGATTAGAATTCCGACATTTATAATAGACCGGGAGGCGACTGCACACCCCATCACCTCATCGAGTTTACAGCTGAAATTTTAGGATTAGTTAAAACTAGATTATCATATTTAAATGCAACTGGTCTGTTAAGTCATATCTTGGTAGAAACCACCTAAAGACCTAATTTTAGTGGTTAACTGATAGGTTTACTATTGTATTTTCCTGCATCCGAAAGTTTGGAAACATGGAGGAATGGGTGCAGGAAAACACAATGGAAAAACCACCAATTAACCCGTAAAATCGGGTCTGTAGGTGGTTTCCACAAAGATATGACTTGGCAGACCAGTTACATTTCAATACGCTAATCGATATTTAACTAATCCTAAAATTTCAGCCATCAACTCGATGAGGTGATGATCTGTGCTGACGCCTCCCGGTCTTTAATAAAATTTGTTTTAAGGAAGTAAAAGATAGAAAGATGGACAGATAAACTGAAAGATTTGCCTTATTGAGATCTTTGTAAAATTATATAAAAATTCATTCAGCTTGAAATCATGTAACACTTATAACTCAGGCTAATTTTCTGTAATCGGGTCTTAGCAACCAACATATCTTATCTATAACTATAATCTTTCTTTTACACATTTAAAATTAACAATAAATTAACAGTAAATAGGCTAATAATACAATATAATAACATTAGCAGCGGACTTTGGACGCCGCATCTGTCGTACATCATTAAAGACAGTTTATTAGTTACACATTCCATTTAATTAAAAGGAGATTTTTAAACTTTCATATGGAATTAGGATATTTTTCCACTATAGGGACCTTGGCATTTTTTTAAAATCTTGGCGCAATTCGGACTTCAGAAACTGAGATATGTTGCCAAATGATACAAACAACTATGAAAACAATCCTGATGAACTTTTATGTTATTTATATATGTATTTATATACATATAAACATTTTATTTATACAGGTATAAAATATTATTTTTTATATACAAATTATTTATGTTGGTATATAAAAATAAATAAACGGGTTCTTTACATTAAATAAATTGTATACATATGGAAAAAATTGCTTGTGTATATGACACAGTAAATAGGTTGCCAGAAAATACGTTATTATCGAATTTCTTTTCTCGTCAAGGCTATTTTCTGTATTTCGCCAAGGCTACTATATTGGAAACGTACCGAATTGCGGTTATATTTTGTTAAATCTTTTATTGTTTTAATATCGTAAATATATCATAACCTATACTGATTAAAATTTTTAGGTATATTCATTTTTTCTATTTAACAAATATCTTTGGAAAAGCATAAATATAAAATGTTATGCTGCTTGAAATCACGTGATCCCCTTCAAAACTCTGTAATCGAGTTTTGGCGACCAACATTGGCACAATTGAATGTGTTAAGGAACTGTTTACGGCCAAAGGAACACCCCCTGTTTGAAGGGTTTAGAGGCAGAAATTCTGTGTTTTCAGATTTTTCTGGTTAATTGTGCTACAAACCCGACTTACTTGTGAAATTTCATGATCCTACGACTTTCAGAAGTACCTTAGTTATTTGATGATACGAAGTGAGTCAGTGACAAAAAAGCGCTTTTTCGGAATTTAATATTTCGAAAACTACTAAATATAGAAACATGAAATCATGGAACCTTAGTTCAGTTTGACCATACGAACATGTGTATAAAAGAAAAATTTCTATATCTCTCCCTAAAACGGCTTTATGAGGGGTGAAAAGTATGCCGAAATGGTTCAGGAAAAGGTAGCTTACGGCTTGTGCGAACTTGGCGGACGCACTGCCGTGCTCCCAGATATGAGCTAACATATTAAATGGAAGTGATCTGTGCTAAATGTTATGTAAAATTGTTTAAAAATTTTTACTTTTTAATACCTTTAAACTTTGAAGTATAAAAGTATTTGGCCAACTGAATATTCAGTATTCAGTTTACCTGTATACCAATATTCAATATTCAGCAAAAATCATTTTACGCTTTGGTGCATCCCTAATATAAAGTTATTTAAAACCCAGAACTTTTTCAGTCCATTCACAAGGCCATCTTCAGTGATAATTTAAATGTTATTTCTGCTTGTGCTTATTCATCTTGTGCTTATTCATCATTGTAATTTATAGGGTGATATTATGTTTTTTATGTAAACAAAAGTTTAATTAGTTTTTGTTCTGTTGATCCTAGTTCTTTGATTGTCATTATTAAAATATTGATTATTTTAAATTTTCTTTTTGTAGATGAAGGGTGACTGGATATTTGGATGCACTCGCCTATCAAAAGGTGGTGCCAAAACATGGCAAGTTCTCTTGTGTTATTTTGGTGAGGACAAAAATTGCTTTTGTGTAGTACAGCTCTAAGCCTGAAAATTGATTTTTGTTTGTATTTATTTATGTCTTTGATTGAACTTTTAATTTAACAGCACAGTTCACTGTTATACCGCCTCTTTTAGGCTCTGTAAAAATTTTCACCATCTATTTTATAGACATCAATATCTCTGAGTAAAATTTTGAAACCAAACAGATTTAAAAGGCCATGTACAATGTTTGTATATCTTAATAAAAGAGGCTTTACTTTTAAACATATATAATAATACGAACTAATTTATATGAAGTGATTTCTTGCTACAATATTCACCAGATTAGGAAAAGTGGGTCATTTAATTCTTGACTCCCAGTCAGTTTACTATCTGTATTTTTTTAGAACTCCAAAACAAAACACAGCTTAGCATTTTGTTTTTGGAGCCAGGTTGTGGCTCAGCACTTTAGCAACACCACATTGTGTCATTGAGAATGTAGGACCCAACCCAGGGTGGTGGGTGTCTTTGGAGAAATTGGAAAACATACATTTTGACTGCGTCATCCAAATTTATAGGACCTATTGATAGCAATAACTCATTTTGCCAAAATGTCAAGTGGCCACCTATGCTCTAAGCACCTCATGTTTTATTGAAATGATCCTCTTTATAGTTTTGCATGTGTGGGTTTAGCATAAATCTAGATAAGCTAAATTCATTTTGATTAACATTAAAAAAAAAATAAAATTCGCTTATTTTATTCCTCTTAGTTTTTTTTTTTTTTTTTTTTTTTTTTTTTTTTTTTTAATTTCATTTTGAGGAACTGATTTTCCTGGCGAGCTATGATTGTTGTTTTTTGTTTGATATTAATTCTGGGTGTATTATTAAATAAGAATGGGTTGAAGTTTTTACAAAATACCAATACAGTAAACTCCGTCTAAGGCGGAATCAATCAGGACCAAGAAAATTTTATTACACTATTATTAGTAGACACTATTCCGCCTTAGACAAATTATACTCTATGTCTGTGGATTCGCAGGGTCTTGAAAATCTTTCCGAGTTAGACAGATTTCCGTCTTACACTGAGCCCGCCTTACACAGAGTTTATTGTATTTCTCTTTTTCTTTTTAAACTCCTTTACATCCTGTGTAAAAAACATACATTGTAATTTGTATTTATAATGCTTGTGTTAAATGAGTTATATTATACTTAAATGCTTTTTTTTTTTTTTTTTTTTCATATCAGACTTAGCTATGCAAGTTACTTGTAGTATTTTTTGGGCACTTGCCTATTATCTGGAGCAGTCGATAGATCGCCAAAAATGGTTGTCAATTCGCCAGTAATGTTCAAAACAGTTATTTAACATTATATAATACATAACATAGTTAATAATAATATAAATAATATAATTAATAATATAATATATTAATATAATAATAATAATAAATTGATAACTAAAATATAATAAGTGAACTTTAATAAATGATTTGTAATAAATAAATAAACTATAAGAAATAATAAACCATATTATGTACAGAATAATACATAATATAGTTTATTATTTCTTTAGTATAGTTTATTATTTCTTATATTATTATATTATAGCTCGTATTATGTATGGTACACTATAAAGATATCAAAAAGTAAGGTACTACTATTGGTAGTAAGGTATATGGGTATAAGTTAGTACTATTGGTGCATTTGTATCTGACAATACGCCATTGATATACAGTAGGCTCCCTCAAATCTGCACAGCTTGGGACCAGAGGTTGTGTAAATTTTCGGTCATTACTTTGTTTACATTTTTAAACAGTCATTTAAATGTAATACTACAATCGAAATGATAATGAATGCTTGCAATAGAGTGAAATATTAAAATAATTAAGTAAAGCAATAAACTAAAATGATAAATAGTAAAATAATTTTAAAAATGATTGAATTATTAAAAGTAAAGGTCAGGTAACTAATTAATGTATAATTGAATATGCATCATAAAGATGAGATACATTTTCCTTGAATGATTCAATGAAACTTTCCTCTTAAAGATACCCCCTATCCTATTCTTTCACCTCAACATCGTAAAGTAAGGAAGTTTTATTTAGCCTGTCTTGATTAATACATAAATATATTTGGTAAAAAAGATTGTGATGACCAGTGGTATCAGCAATATCTTGATTTTTTTTTTTTTTTTTCAGAAATAAAATCACACTTCCTCCATGAAAAACTATGAATTCAGTCATATTATTGAAAATTACATATTATTAAAATATATACTTCTGTACGATATAAAACTAAAAAATTCTGTGATTTTGTTCTTACATCTGAACTGTAAGTTTCATTGTTTACATCTGTGATGATGTGCAGATTTTAGGCTTTTGGACATTTGAGGGAGTCTACTGTACTTACTATAATTGTGCATTTTGCTGAAATATTAATTGTAAATTAAATGTGGCTAGTTATTTTTTGTAAGAATGGATACACTATTATCTTCAAGAAAAATTATATTATTTTATTTTAATGGATTTGAATGTCAAATAATAAACATTTTGAAACTGTCTATTCAATGAATTTTGATTTCGGTTAGTAAACTGTTTAATACATAAATAATTATGTATTAAAATGATTGATAAATACTTGTAAAGTAAGGCTTGGATGGTCTCATAATATCCCCTGCAGAAAACCCTCGGTGGCACAGTTTCACTATATAGGAAGATCTAATGTTTTTCCAAAGCAGAGCAAAAATATAGCTAAGTTCGCTAATCTGAACGCCAAGACAAAGCGAACCAGTTGATCATCAGTCTACTATGATTGACAGTCTACGACAGTTCGCTAATGCAAGGGACCACCTATAGTGCCTTTGATCCACCGCGTGGGAAATAACTCACATATTTTCCCACGAGAAGATCTCCGCTCATGGGCTCCGTGTGCAAAAAATAGGCGGACCCCTGGCCGACCACTCAGTGAACAACTGTCGAAGATTTTTGACAGGAGAAGTCAGCAAGTAGCTGAGAAACTCACTATTGTTTTAGAGCTAGATAATTTGAATATATAGGAGACGAGGATGATTTTTAGGTAGTTAGTAATTTCCTAGACTCAAGAGAGTAGCTTTCAGGGAGAACCTGAAAAGCTGAGAGATAGTCTCTCCGGGGTGAACTCAAGGTTCATGGGCGATCGACCCGAGATGGCAAAGAGATGGCATCCAAGCCGATAACAGTTTACTGACTGTGGTGTTGCCACAGGGTGCCATAGCAGTGCAGAGATCTTTATCTGTAGATAGGACAATCGAACTATTGATTAATAATATACCTACATGAACAGTGATCAGCTTGCCTTTACATTGTAGTGAGGTAGCCTTTAGTGTTTCTCTGTAAAGGAATGTTATATAACAAGCTGCCACCTTTCTCATCAGACTATATAAAACTTTGCATAGAATCACTTCTACATTTTAATTTTGTTGTGTTATGCTTAAACTGACAATTATTTAGCCTAGAGATAATTTGTTTTATTTAGCAAAATAAAAATCTTATTTTATCTTCAATCTGAGTAAAATTGATTTGATACACCTTCGAAGCTCACGCTACCGCCTTCTTAGGATTCCGCACATACCTTTGATTATTAGTTATAAAACAGTGTGAAATAATAATTTATTGAGGTTTTGGATTTTATTTTAGACAAATAAACCTATAACTGCATAATCATAAGTGTCTTTTTAAGGTGGTATGTGTTTGTGATTATCTAAATTAATCATATTTTTATATTTACGTAATGTTTAATAGCTTAAAATTTCATTTTGATAAAGTTTTTTTTTTTTAACTTTTTGGCTGACACTAAGAAAAAGGATTGAAATTGCATGTAGGCCTAAGAAACTGGTTTGGGCCAGACTGAAGTGTATATCTTCACTCTGTTAACTATTTGATAAAAGTATAAAATAAAAGATGAAATGATTCAAAATGTTTTGGATTGCAAGGTCACTGTAAAATATTAAAGTTCCCTCTCCGTTAAATGAATATCAAGGGTATGACACATTAAACCGGAAACTCAATTTAATGATTTGGAAAAATAACGTTAAAATGGATGTATAATAGTGTGAAAATAAAATTGTTACTTTTAAATGAGTTTTATAAAGCTTGTTTGTTTATCTTCAAAAGTTTTGCTTCTAACCGAAATTTTGTTTTAAGCAATTAACATTAAGCCATTAACGTAAACAGACATCAATTTGAAATGTTTCCCTTCTGATATGATCCTTCCTATAGGCCCCATTACAATTACCCTGGCAACATTAAGAATTATAAAAGTTATTTTTGTAACCCATAAGCAGAATCTAGAAATCTATTAATTAACATCATCATACCAGTGGTTGAAAAGGCGTGCTTCTCTCAACATGCAGAAAAGGATCCAAAAACTAGACATGTCGTGAATGCTGACCTGTGCATTAAACAGGAGAGCTTGAAATCTGAAAAATGTGTCTTGGAAATACAAAATACTTTGTAAAAGCATTGCAAAATATGTACATTATGAACATTTTATTGGTTTAAAATACAAATGTCTATGCTGAAAATGTATTTCAAATAATGTATTTTGGATATTGCCCAACTCTAAATTTAATAATTCTTTTTTTTATGATTTGCCAACCTAGTGCTTCACTTTTTACTTAGCTCAATAGCTGCATGTTCATTCTCTTTATAGGCTATCTAGAAATTTGAATATTCAGTTATGATAGAACTTTATCTTTATTCAAAATGATATGTTATTAAATCAGTAAGAAAAACTTTGGCTTATGCTGTCAAATTTCATGATTAAAAACGCTTACAATACTCATCAGCATACAACATAAATAAAAACTATATTAAAAACACATTAAAACATATTTAAACACATTAAAGAATCCCCCCCTCCCTGATGATGGCTCATTAGAAAAAGCATGAACGTTGGGTGTATTTTTAATATAGTTTTTACTTATGTTGTGCGCTGATGAGTATCGTAAGTGTTTTTAATCATGTTGTTAAATCATTATAAATTTTAGTAATGTTTGTTTTGTCTGTATGTTATGATCTTGTCTGTAGTGCTTATATAGAAAATTTTTGTACTTTTTCATTAGACAAACACCTGTCACAAGTTTGTGCTGATACACCCAATGACTGATTGTTTATTTCTTGACATCAAGTGCAGTTACCCAATTACAAATAATCATTTATAAAGATTTTTTTCTTTCTTTCTTTTCTACAAGATTTCCTTTCTCAATACATACTTGATTTTAAAAAAATGGCTTACACAGTTTGGCAATTTTCACCAACGCTAAATGTAATATCAACTTTATAAGCTATGTCATGAGGTATTTATTTATTTATTTTTAATTTTGTATAGTTTGTATTCAGTGAAACAGATATACTTTCCATTAAATTACATATAGGAGGGCACCAGAATCACCATTCCTCTCTTCTACCTAAAGTTGCTTCTGCATGTACTTTTCGAAATATTTGCAAATAGTGTCTTTGTTAGCTTTGGCAGCAACATTTATTTTGGAGTGAAGGAATACTTGTCTAATGGAAAAGTACCAAACTTTTAATATGTTGAAGAATTTGAATGACTAAAAAGATTTCATTTCACTTAACTTTTCAGTGCTGAAGGTGAAAACTTGACGCATGATGGAGAGATCATACCGTCAAAGAAATCCAAAGTAGAACGTAGAATGATCCATTTGAAAATTAATGATCTTCGGCAAAAAAGATATTTATCACTGCTTATTTATATAGCTCCAGTTAATTCTCAAGTATGCATTTCTGATTTACCTTTTTTTCAATGTACATTTATCATTACTTATTCCACTCTATCCCTTTAAAAATAGCTATTATTACTACTATAGCTACTAGCTTAAAAATATTCAGGATCATTTTAAAGCCACTGAAGTAATTTCATCATTGAACCTTTAAAATCAGGAGGTAAAGCTAGCTTTCATATTTGTTGTTTTTAAAAAATCTACCTTATTTTACTCAAACACATGAAGCTAAAATGAATGAAACCCAATTATAAAAGATTTAATTTCAGTTTTCGTCAATGCTGAATTTGAATGGGAATTTCGCTAAATTAGTCAACTATATCCAAGTTGGCTGCATTTAGAACGATTTATGTTTGGTTGCAAATTGGATGATATCTTGACGCCATTTTAAAATAACATGGTGGATGAAGCTAACTAATGAACTTGGTCGAGACCGTGCAAGTCCTGTGTACACATTCTCAGTCGAAATTTGTTAATATATACAAGTATTGTTGCACAACAAAAGTTAAATTGTTTCAAAATGCCAGACATCCTAACTATATTGTGGTTGAGCAAAGGAAAAAATTTCCAAGATAAGGGAGCGATTTTTTAAAAATCAGAAATCTGCTGAAATGGGGAAGATTCTCACCAGAAAAGAAGTGATTTAAATAGTTATGTACAATTGAATGTGATAAGAAAAATCAACCATTCAGCAGTGAGAGTGAATGAGAGGGCCGCCTGTACATATAGGGTGAAGTAATTCAGCTCTCAATTTGCCAATTTCGAATGTGCCTGCTTTTCTTGCCAAATCAAGCATTTTATTGCAATTTGGCACAATGTCATTTGGCAATAAGAACCCTAGTTACATAGTACAAGGAGAATTATAAATTAACTTAATAACACAATTAATTTAATGCTACAATTTAATTCAATTTTTTTTTTTTAATCATATTATTTTGAGCATTTTAAAAGTATGTTGCCCTATTTGATGAATTGAAAAATTACTGCTAATATGATTTTGTTTAATGCTTTTTTGTGAAGACCTTGAGTAATTTTGTTTAATAATAAACTTCTGAAGATTTAATAACATTTGTCCTCATTCAAAGATTGCACCGTGAATTTAGGGCATAGATGGGTTGTTAACATATAAGGGGGCATTTTACTGTTCCAAAAAAATTTGGATTCTCTTCTTATTAATGCTCTAGAATTGAAACTCTCCCCCCCCCCCCTCCCTTTCCCTGGAATCCTACAATGTCTGGGTAGAGGGCAGAAACTTTATCTCAGCACAGATTGAATGAAAATTAGGTACTACTTAGTTACACTAGTAATTTTAACACAATTATTCCAATTGGTATATAAATCATATTAGATGTAAATTTCCAACTGGGCGAAAAATGTCCGGGCCCGAATTTGAACCAGGAATCTTCTGGCTGAAGTCGCCTGTGCTCTACCATCTGAGCTATCCCGGACGAATCTGGTGGAACTTTCTCACCCAGCTAGCCTTGATAATTATAGCATCTGGATCTGATGATTATAGCATCTGGTCTGAATCAGGTTTCAGACCAGATGCTATAATCATCGAAGTTAGCTGGGTGAGAAAGTTCCACCAGATTCGTCCGGGATAGCTCAGATGGTAGAGCATTAGCGGCTTCAGCCAGGAGATCCCTGGTTCGAATCCTGGTCCAGACATTTTTCGCCCAGTTGGAAATTTACATCTAATACTACTTAGTTATCCTGTTGATCAATTTCGCCAAATTATGCAAATTGACAGAATTCTTATTTTAAATCACAAAAGAACAAATAAATTAGTATAACATTAATAAAAATACAAATAAGACGTCGAAATAAAAATCCTTTGATGACATAAACACTTGTAACTTGCTTAAAGTCAAGTCAATGTGACATTTAGGATCACTCATTATTGGCATTTAATCTTAGTTTGGCGATAGATTTTTGGTTGACGGGATAACTAAATAGTATCGAAAATTATATTGCAGTTTTAGAAAAAAAGTTTTCTCTTTTAAAATGAAAATGCACCTAGTATTCAGAAAATTGGGTGGAGTCAGTCCAGATTGTTTTGTCTCCTATTACAAAGCTTTAGCATTTTTTGATATTTTAAATCTATGTTAAGTCAAACAGTTTTGTCTTCAGGTTGAAATCTTGAGTGAAGTGTATTCGGAAAGTGATCGTAGGAAGCACTATGAGTTGCCCTTCCTCGAAAGGTTTTACACCCTTGCGCCCCATCGTATCTTCACCCTATCGCTGGTGGATCAAGTTGTCTATTACAATGTCACTTTTTCGCAAAGTGTTGGCACACTCCAGACTGCAGAATTTCAACTTGAAACGCGTCTTTGCAGAGCTGGAACTGTTGTGGGTGAGTACCCTCTTCAAAGCTTGATTTCTAAACTAATTCACAGTCACAATTCCTATTTTTCATGCAGATAAGAAAGGGTCTTCATTTTCTTTGTATTTTTTTACCGTCTGTTTGTAATGTGTTTGCCCATTAACCCTGCTATTCAGTTTGTACTATGTGTGCACTCTGTTGTACGTGAAGTATAGTACTATTTCAAAAATATATAAATAAAAGAACATCCTTTTCATAAGAAAAGCATATCGCTAACATAACACAGGCACAAAATGCCTAGCAAAGATATTTTTTCATAAATAGCTCAAAAACTTTTGAGGTTACATAGACCTTGTGGGTTGAAAAATCTTAATAAAGACAATCGAAGTAAGGTAAGGTACTACCAGAATTCAGGAAGTTCTTAAAATTCACTGTCTCTTGATGAAATAACAAAAATAATTTTAGCGATATTTTTGCTGTGCTTGTTATTTTATGAACAGTGTCTAGAGATATTTTATTGCATCTTTTTTCAGATCCTTTTTATGTTCTCTAGGGGGAGGGGGGGGGGGTATTTTTTACACATCAGAGTGCTTAAGATAGACTTTTTCAAAGAATACTTTTTAATTTTTAAGTTACTTTTATTTGAAATCTGCTAAATCCTTCCTTTGTGAGTACCTATCCTCCAACTTTCGTGATATTAGAATGTTGGAAAACAGCCATGTTGATGGGTAAAGTGTTGATGGCTGGTTGAAAGTTTCCCAACAAATGCCCCGTAGACAGAATAAGCCTGTTGAGCTGTCTACATGGCCAACGAACCTGATGCTGTTGCCAAAAGATTGCTTGGGTGAACTGTGTTGACTAAAGTTCGATCCAGGTATCTCAATTGGAAGAGTATTGGCACTTTAAACCAAAGATTCTGTATTCCTTTTCCAGCCTGGACACTTTATGTTCCACTTGTACGATGCTTTTAGGCTAAGCATTGATTACTGTCATTGGATTTTTGCAGGACTTAATTCTCAAATGTCACATTGCAGAACTCTGTAACAAACATCCTATAAAGATATTCGAAATACTTAAAATCTTCCTTGCAAAATGATCTAATGAGTAGCACAAATAAATTTCAAATCTGTGTAGAGTTGAAGTTAAGCTACAAGTTATGTCCCCTGTTGAAAGAAAAAAAAATGAAAGTAGTAATAGTCATGAGAAACAGTCATGATTAGTATGAAATTATATGTATTGACTTGAGAAATAGTCATGAGAAACACAACTATTACTAAAATAGTTTTTTTCCCATGTACAATACTTTTTTTTTTTCTCATAATTGACTTGACATTTTCTGGCAATTGAAAGAAATATCAGGTTTTCTGTTTGCTTAGTTTTTTGCATAAATCCCAGAAAATGGGTTAATCATCACTCAGATTGTACAACTGTGAGTCAAAAATTGAAATGTTTATTTTCCACTAGTTTGGTTGTTGTTTACTCTTGAAAATCCTGTTATCATTGTCTCATTGACCAGCCATAAAAGCAATTGAGAAAGGGTGAGTTGTTTTAATTGCTGAGTTAGAAGAGAAAAAGTCTTTCAAAAATCTAACTGCAACCTATATTTATAAAAGATTGATAAATTTTAGAAAATATGACAATTAAAACAGTATCAATAAGTATGTGTGAGTCTTTATCACCCGTTTTTCATATCTAAAACCTTAAGAATTTTGAGGGAATGAAAGATTGACAAATTATTACTTTACAGTGCCCTGCAATATGTCAATGTTTTAATAAATATTTAATAATATATCCTGTCTTTTCACAGTTGACTTTCATTTTCTTGTTTCACAGTTTAAGGCTAATGTCAGGTGAATGTCTTTTTGAATGCTTTTTTCCCTACATATCATCCCTACACAATGCTAGTGACATTGTGTAGGGATAATATGTAGGGAAGAAAACACGCAAAAAGACATTAGCCTTAAGAAAAGCGAGTCAGGCTGACATGTAGATTTTTAAGTGAAATGCAAACTTTGTTGCTGAAAGAGAAACAAAATCTTCAGTTTTTAGAGACATGCAAATTCATTATTTCATTATTTGTGTCATGAATTTGAATTCTGCTACTTTATGGCAATTCCCTTTTCAGGTCAAGGTTTTGTGAAAATGAGTAATTCCTGGAGCAGTGAAGTTTCGTACTTTCATATACGGTATGTTGCTCTTTATGTGTTTATAACTCTAAATAATAATTTAAAACTGAGTATTCCTATTTTAGCTCTAATAATATCTCAAAACATGTTCACAGCTTAATCTTATTTCAGTGTAAATTTTCTGAAATTTCTTATTGTTGGACTATTTCTTTCTTTCTTTCTTTTCCTTTTTTACTTTAGCTTAAGCTTTGTTGGCCTTAAGTGGACCTTTTTATCTGGATAGCTATAGGACATCATCATGTCAAATTTCTACTATTGGAATTGTAGGTGTCCAAAGAAATTTCACTGTATAAAAAGCATTGTGCCAAAATGCATGGATTCAAATCCTAGGGATGGAAAATCTGCTCCAAACTGCTCCAATTTTGATTTCCTGCTACATTCTGCTATAAAATGGCAATTTTTTTTTAAATTGTGCTCCAATCTGCTCCAAAAATGAAAATTTTGTAATCTAAAAGATTAAGAACAAAACAAAACAAAAACTGTTCATATGTACCTTTTTAAAGCTTGTCAACACAGTGCTATTATGATGCGAGTAGCTGAGATATGCAGCATCATGAAAGTCCATGAAATTTATCTCTAATTGAATCCTTGATTATGTTACAGATTCATTGTCTTAAATTTAAAGTTTTTATAATATTGCATATTTTAATCCAATGAGTATGATTACTCAACACAGCTGATGTACCATCTATGAAAAAGAAGCATTCTTGAAGAGATATTCAGCAACAAAATATTTTTACCCCCTCAACAATGCAGAACTTTCTGGCACATCCACAAACTTTTTTTTAGATGTAAAACATGAAATTGGTAAGTCATGACGAGTGAATTAATTTGGAATTGAATAGCACTTTTCAATAAATGCCACATCTTGAGTTATAAGGGATTTTTGAGGCATAAATACCTTTCCAGGACTATAGCATCCTAACATTAAGTTAAAAATGCTCACTAGGGATGCACCAAATATTCAGTATCTATTCGGTATTCGGCCTTAATACCGAATATTCGGTTAGGTCGAATATCAAACTGTTTGGTTAGGTCGAATATCAAACTATTCGGTTAAGCCGAATATTCAGCTTGGCCAAATATGAAACTATTTGGCTTGCCAATATTTGATTTGGGTGAATATCAAAGTATTCGGCTGAACCAAATACTTAAAAAAAAACCTTTTGAAACGCATTTTTAAAAACTTTTAACAATTTCTACTTTCAATTGTCAACTTATAAATATATTTAAAATAATTAGAAGCAAAATCATATTTAAATAAAATAAAAATGTTTTTTAGATTATTTATTTGTTGTTTGTAAAATATAACTTAAGAAAATTAACTATGAGGAGGATTAAAATGATGATTAATTAGGATTTTCATAGGAATTAATGATGTTCCGAAATTTTGTTAATTTTCTGTTTCTCGCTTTTTCACAACTAAGAGTTTTTAAACAAAATGGAAAAAACTTTTGGGGTTGATAATGGGTGTCAAGACAGACAGCGTTTATTCTGGAAGTCATAATCGTAATCCACTTATTGAATCATGAATACATTGTATCTCATTTCACCCCCGAGATCGAATCAAACTTGATGAACGATTTTTGTTTGTTACTTTAACAATAATGAAGATATCATGACTATATTTTCAACTGACTTGCTTTGATTTCTGTGAAATAGGATAAGGGCTGGAAAATGCCACCCTTCATAGCTAAAGAGCTATGAACTAGGCATTCCGTTATTCAAAATCCAGTTGATAGTATTTATACTGAGTCACTGATCAAAATTTAGTCATTTTCAATATCATCACATTTAATACAAACAAAATTAATATGAAACAAATCTCACTGAAATATCTTCATTATTGATAAAGTTGTGAATAAAAATTCCGTTTTGGCTTGTTTTGCACACAGTATATTTGCTTTAATGTATTGTAATTTTAATTTAATAAATCGATTGAGATATTGTTACTTGTTTAAAAAATTTTTGTCTTAACCCTGTTATCCCTGTTGAAAGTATGTTGCAATATTTTAGGAACAACCTGAATGTTTAGAATATCTGAATAGGATCGCCCACTCCAGACACTGACCTAGGATGCATTTAAAACTTTCCTTGTAAATCAAAATAAGTAGAAAAGTTATTCTTATTGAGTTGTCACCATTTGATTTTACTTTAGTCTCTTCCTGACAAATAAACAGTGTGACCCTGTAAAGTTTTTCTTCCAATTTTTTCATTATTTCTCTTTCATTTTAAAATTTTTGTTTCAATTCATAGAAGAGACCATGAAATTAAAAATTTTATTAAATACCTTTAAACTTCGAAATATAAAAAGTATTTGGCAAGCCGAATATAACAGTTACTGTTCGACTTACCGAAATTTTGGTATTTGGCCAAATTTCACTATTTGTTGCATCTCTAATGCCCACTTTGATAACATTTTTTAAAATATCCTTTGTTTTTATTGAAAAATGGGAAAACTCTTTTTGATTTCATTGCTAAAACATAAGTTTGTTCTACTACAAAACTGTTAAATTCTGATACAGAACTGCAATTTATTCTGCTACAAAAATCCTTTTTATATTTTCCACCCCTGTATTATGTGACACTATAAATCAGAAGATTGGTTGTTATCATTAGACTAAATGTCATAAAGGGTATAAAAAAACAAATTGCATGAAATCAACAATAATAATGTTGCTATAGAAGCACATAAAGTCCACAATACATTTGGCCATAGAGTTTGATCCTGCTTTTGAAATGCCTGTTATTGACTTATGCTATATACATTTTAAAAAAAAACTCACTGTGCAATCTAGTGACTACTCACAGCTACAGCAGGGTACCTATGAGTCAGGGAATTTTTGATACATCAGAATCATTTTGAATTAATTATTCATCAAATCTAAAATTTTATATAAAATTTATGCAAACTATATAACAATGGCATAATATGAAAAATAATTAAAAATCAGAAACTTATACAGCGAATACTTTTTTTAAAGCATTTATCTAGATTGAAGTTGTCCATTGTGGAGTGCTTTACAACCGTATATAAGCCAAATTTTTACTGAGAAAGGTCAGAGAATTTTTTGAAAAAAGTCAGGGAAAAACCTGGAAAAGTCAGGAAATTTTTTTTACTGGAATTGTGTAGGAACCCTGTACAGGTATCGCTTGGGTTATATAATTCACTATCAAATTTTTGTTGTCATTTTCCAAAAAATATACAATATAACTACTATAACTAAACATATTTAACTTGTTGCATTCTGTTTTTAATTATTATGCATTATTGGAATGTGGAAAGGTAATTCGTCTGTTATAGTCACTAGGAGATTGTACCCGGGCTTCCCGGGTTTAAGAATATAGGCAAAAACATTTTTTTTTTTTATTGAAAACTAATAATTTTTTATATGCAATAAATTTTTTAGATTGCCCACTTACATTAAAAAAGCATTTTTTATATGGAAAATACGAATTATACAATCAAATAAATTTTTGAAATTTATCAAAAGCGATATTTTCTTATTAGTCGCATGCTAAGAGTTATTTGACCAAGATTTTGCTACTTATGGCATTCTTTTAAATTCTAATAATTTCAGAGCTTATACATGTCTGTTAAATTTGTTCCTTATTTATATTATTTTATTTATTTATTCATAGGGAAGTTTTTTTAATGGATATTAGTCGTAAGAAAATGAACTCTTTATTTTGTTTTAAGGGCAAATGGATTAATCTTTCGTAATCGATCTCCGTGCAATATAGATAAATTAAAAATATTTCATGCTTTAAAATTGTTTTTTAAACCATAGACAATCAGCAAACTGAGATGAACTTTGCAAACAAATTCCATTTGAAAAAAAAATCCTGCTTAGTGATCTAAAAATTTAAATTGTACGATTACAAATATGTTAGATTTGTGTTTTTACAATATTATTCTTTTATTTGTTTATAAAAGAAGTAATAATTTCGTTAATTTGTCTTTCAAATATATTAGATTGGTGGGTTTTTTAATATTATTCTTTCATTTGTTTATAAAGGAAGTATTAATTTCGTTATGCAAAAATAGTCAGAAACAAATTCTGAAAAATGTTTGTTGCTTTATGCGCAAAATGTTTATTATTATTATGTATTGAAACCAGCACTTGATAAGATGAACTTTAAAAAAATCATACTTAAAAATTATTTTAGAAAATATAATACATCAGTCAATTAAGATACAGTTTTTAAACAAATTGCATTTGAAAGTAATTTTTTTCCCTATATGACGAAAATTGAAAATGTACGATGGTCAGAAGATTGAAAAATTGCAGTAGCGAAAATTTCAAGACCGAAATTTGATCGTGAAGTGTTGCCATTCGCAAAATGACGTCAGCGTTATGCACAGATACGTTTGTTCTTTATAATATAGATACTTAATCAGTAAAATATAATAAAGATCAGTTATTAGGATGTGGTTATCAACTGAGGCTCTTATGCTTGGTATTCCGGAATGGAAAACAGCAATTTCCACCTTCTAAAAATTTGCATATGCACTTCTCCTATCCATATTCATCTTTTGTAAAGAAATTGTATTTTGTTTAATCATTTAAAAATCATTTTAACTCAAAACTTGAAGTCACGATTGTCAGCAACATCTTTTATGTGAACAGACACACCCTTTACTTGAGATTCTAATCTCAATTCTGGAGAGTAAAAATTTCTGTAATTTATGTTTTTTATATGCATTTCTGTTAAAATGTTTAGTTTTATCTAAGAAAATGATCGTTCTCTTTTAAATATGACTTCATTTTCACTTGAATAAACATTTCACCTGGTGTATGAAACTTATATCAGTACACATGCAGAAGGAAAAGCAGTATGTCATTTTCTGTTATTATGTCCCTAATACAATATTCTGCTCCTAAAGGGATTTTGCGACACTAAACCCTATACAACAATTTTGAATTTTTATCAGAAAATAGCATGAATAAAGATAAAAATACCTCATTATTTCTCTCTTGTCTGCAATAATGAAAGCTGTCTAGTTTTCACCATTTTGAAGAAATTTCATAAAATGCTTTTAAAATTAAATTATAAAAGTGGGGCAATGAAAAAAAAAAAAAAAACAGATAATGCGATCACATCTACAAATGAAGAGCTTTCAGTTTTAAAAAAATATTAGTAAAATTGGTTCAGCAGAAAGATCAGGGCAGATGACTAAAAAACACGCTTGTGTTTTAAATATATAGATTATATAAAATTAGGAAAAATTAAATTAAGCACATTATGTTATTTTGATAAAATTATAGTAGAATGTCCTAAAGAATAGCATTAAAATTTCATTATTCAAGAGAATTTTGGACAAAAACTTCAGGACCATGATATTATTTTAAACCACGAATTATTTGTTTGCTTGTCTAACTCGGTGAAGCAAATCCATCCAGGCGAGAATCATCATTTTCTGTAATATAAATCGCTATTATTTGCATGTCACCTCTCTTTAAATTACACTTTAAATTTTTGTAAAACATTGTGTTTTATCAGGTTTTCGTGTTATCAGGTGTATTTGTATAGTATTCTTTTCCGTAGCATGGAACATTTCTGTTTAAGACAGAATTCCGTCATAGGCAGGTTCCATTTTTACAAGTTTTGTGTATTTATATAAATATACTTATTTATGTCACATGAATAGAATAAAACATGTCAAAATAGTAATTGTCTATAACAGAATCCTGTCTTTAACGGAAGCGTTACATGGTCTTAATATGAATTGCGATACAATTAAATTTGCTAAAAACCTGTCTGATAGGGGATTTTCATTGTTCTTTAGTGGAACATAGTGAAACCTGTGTATGCGGAATCTGTCTATAACGGAATCCTGTCTGAAACGGAAGAGTTTCAGAATACCTGCGAAACGAACAATAGATCTTATTGAAGTAGTGTATCTTAGAAGCATAATTAATTACACTTCTTTCTATGGAAGCCTGTCTAAAATGGAACTTTTTACCAGTCCCTTTGAATCTTGTCTTGACTGTGTATGTATAATAGAAGTATTTCGAGTAACTTTAAGAATTTAGGTATATCCTTATTTAATTTTTTAATTCAAAAAAAAAAAAGCATAGATAAAAAATGTAAGTCCAATCTCTATAACTGCAACTAATAATACATTGAAGTTACATTAATATTTACCAATGAAAAAGATTCACTATGATGTAAAAAGCTGAGCGCATACTGAAGAGTTAAATTTAATTAACTCATTCGCGAGTATACTCGTGGCTTTAATTTATTAATTACTTTGTCACCACTATTTTAGAATTTAAAAAATTGCCTCATTTATTGGCAGAAATTTCGCTGTATTAGTAAAGCGAAATTTGCCTTTCTGAATTTGTGGTAGCAAAAGACTTTTAACAAAAAATTTGAAAATTATTACTTTATAGTTTTGGCAGCGAATGGGTTAAATCAAGTTTCATATTACATAACATTTGCCTGCAATAAAGTTAGGGTCAAGTGGTTAAGTTTATAGGGTCAAGTGGTTAAGTTTAAAACAGCAATTTCCATGTTTAATTTCTTGCCATTGAATTAAAAACTTGTGTTGTAATAGATATTGGATAATGATTTCGCATAAGTGTCAATCGCATGAGCCATTCATGCGATCTGCCGCGCTCCCCCTGGGAGTTTTTGAGATAACTCACATAGCATGAACATTAGCAGCAAGTTTTATTTTTTCTGATATTATCTTGCCGTAACAAATTTGAATTGAGAAATTCGCAGCAAATCTCCCGCAAGATATACCATCACCCACTTGCATGAGTAGTTTGTTGTGAAACTGATGCAAGACTGTCTTTAATTCACGAAAGTGACAAAAGCAAAAAATCTCTCTGTTCAGAGAATAGACAATCAGCACATACACAGAAATTGCAGAAATTTTTTTCGGTAGGCACCGCTTTTTCTACGTGCGATACTTATTAAATACCAAAAAATGCTCGAAATGAATAGTACAAATATTACCTAAACTTGTTTATGGCGATAAAACCGATGCATGCACCTTCTGACGGCGCTTTCACATCAATAGACTTGATGAGGTCTATGGACCCCTTCGAAGGGATTAAACTTATAGTGTGACATGGAAAGATTACTACTTTGCAGTAAGTTTGCAGTATTTTTGATAACTTGTTTGCCATTAGTTTGCAATAAATTTGATACAGTATGAATTTAACTTGCACGATAAGTTAGCTGCAAATTCAAAGTGTGGTGACTTCAGCATTTGCGTTATCTTGCTGCAGTCTTGTTATGAACTTTCAGTCTTGTCATGCTGAGCTTACTGCAACTTTGCAGGTTTTGAAAGCAAAACTGTTGCAAATTTTCTGCAAACTAAAAATGCTATGTGGGAAGGTTTTAACTTTAAGAAAAAGATCTTGCATTTTCAGCTACAGAAACTAGTAATGTAAGAAGCACACACATCAAATATAGTTCATGCTGGAAAAAGCAGTTTTGTTACAATTGTCTTATTCAGCCATAATTCTTTTGGGTTTCCATGTTTCATGTCTCGCCACTTTTGATACCATATTCGATCTAATAGTTGCTTCCGATATCTGGTCGTCGTTAAGGAAGTTAAATTTTTGTAATAAGTTTATTTGTGATGGATTAGCACTATTTTGGAAGTATTAGAATGCGTAAAAAATGGTTCATGGTGGTTTCTGTTTTTGTACTTCCCAGCCAATTTATTTTAGATGGTTCGAAACAGTTTTAAAACATTCTCCAAGTTCAGAAGTAAGCTTCGGACGGGTCGGATTTATGCAGCTCTAGATGGGACACTTAGGAGTTCCGTGGAAGGGGGTAGCGCCCTTCTAGACCATTAATAATCATAAAATTCCGAATCTTCCGATTGCACCCTTAACAAACTTGACAGGAGCATCAAGAATCTCATCTCTGTATATTTCAGCATTCACAGTTGCACTGGTAAAAATGTGTCGGTCACTGCGGCCATTCAAAATGCTGTCCGTCCATACCATGATTCCACGACCTTTGTATTGATGCCTTTCACGGATGTTTGCAGCCTTATTGCGTGTGATTTTCTCCCTCCATATGGTAACACGTCTCTAGTAACTCTCTCAACAAAATCGGGATTCATCGGTAAAGAGAACAGTCCGTGGTACTCCAATGACGATGATCTCTGCACCACTTTAACCGGGCGCATTTCGCTACCGGAGTTAGTGGAACACAAATCATGGGTTTCCTTGCATGCAGCCTGTCACTCACGGTAAACCAGGATAGTCGAGTTCTTGTTGCTGCAGCAAACTCACTGCAATCTGAACTGACGTCAATTGCCTATTTCTTTTAGCAATCATTGGCAAATTACAGTCCTGAGAGCCTGTTGTGGTGCGTTTTCTACCTTGACCTGGTTGTCTGTAGACATTATACCAGTGTCTTTAAACCGTTTCCAGATTCTTGACGTGACGCTTTTGACTATTTACAAGTCTTTACAGACCCCTAAGAGTGTCTGTCCTGCTTCCATTCTCCCTATCGCACGCAATTTCTCAAAATCGGTCAAATGTCTTCTGAACGACATATTTCACCTACTAGAAGCAAAAGTTTTACCTAATTACACGTACAATCCTTAAAATTAGACTTCAGATTACCCACGTGCGCTCCTTTTCACACGTGAACCGAAAGAACGGGCTGAGGCTGAAAAATTTGCATATATTTCTGTAGCGAATGTTAATCCCATTAGACTACGTGATAACGTTGACATTGACCCCCTGGACCCTCTGGTCCGGACCCCCTGGAACCCCCCCTTGGCTACGCCACTGGACATAGCCCATTCTTGTCATCATCATTCTTGACATAGCCCATATTTTAATTTCAACTTTTTTTTTCAGTTTTTATGAAAAAATGGCAACAAAAAGATACAGTATCTCCTATTTTCGACTATTTTCCGTTTACTTTCAATGACTTTCAATAGAAATGGGGTATTTTTGTTGCCACGATAAGAAAAATGGTATTAAAAACTACAAAATAATTAATATCTCAAAAATAAATTGAGATATGGCTTTCAAACAAATTGCATTTAAAAGTACATTTTTTTCCTTATACGACGGTGTAAAATTAAAAATGTGCGATGTTTAGAAGTTTAAAAATTTGCAGTAGCGAGAATTGCAAAACCAAAATTTTATTTCAAATTTCAAAGTGTTGCCATTCGCAAAATGACGTATGCGTTACGCACAGATATATTTGTCCTTTATAATATAGATACTACTACAAATTTTGAAATTCAAATATGTATATCATTTTTTTTTTCTGTTTTAACATTTATTCCATTTTATACTAAGTGTATATATGAGCAATGGTAAAGAAAAGTTCATTAACAAAGCATCTTTACTTTTAATTTGAAGCTGCTACAAAATATAATTAACCCACTCCAAAACTGGACTTAACCTGCACCAAAACTGGCATTTACTGCTCCAAAACTGCAATTTGACCTGCTCCAAAAATGGATTTTTAATTTTCTACCCCTGAAATCCATGTAGCCTTGTTGGAAAGGATGACCATTTTTTTCAGCCTTTTTCATTTCACAGCACGCCTGAACCTATAGTTAAGATTTACGCAGCGTTCTTGGGAAATTTTTGTAATGAAAAAAAAAGTATGTCTTTCATTGACTTATGAATAGAAATAAAATGTACTGTCATGACCCAATATTGAAAGGAAAGTGTTCTCTGTTATACCAACAAAATGCATGTTAATGTGCCACTTATTTCAGCCAGACCGTTCAAAGGATCTGTATTGCAGAACATTTTGAATTGCTGTTCACTGAGCATCCTACCTATTCTTAATTAGTATTCAAAAATAGGCCTAGATGCATAAGTTTAAAAATCTGTTAATGTTATATTTTTAAAAATTTGATACCATGCAAAAGAATGCTAGTATAAAAATGATCCTTGCTTTTTTATTCGGGATCACGTGTTACCTGCACTGTCTGGGAAATATATCCCCAAAATCTGCATTTCTTTCGAAAGAAATAAAAAGTAGTGCTTATAAATAAATTTTTTGTGTATTTTTTGACATTTTGTAACAATGGAAGAATAGTTTTTAGAATTTCTGAAATGGGAATTTTTTTTGCGTCTGACTGTGCCATTTTTAAGTTTTTAGGCCCAGTAGATTGTTGGGCACTTGTTAGTGATCCCGTCGCCAAATTGTAAGGTTGAATGCCAATCAGGGTGGATCACCACATTCACTTGACAACATGTGTCTACGTCATCCAGTGATTTTTATTTTGACGTTTTATCTGTATTTTTATGAATGTTACACTCATTTATGGGTTATTTTGTTATTTAAAATAAAAATGATGTCAGTTTGTATAATTTAGCGAAATGGGTCGACGGGATAACTAACAGATACCGATTTTTTAATTCAGCCCTTTTTGAAAAGACCCATTACATTTAGCAGCGCTGTTCTTGTCACGTAATCAACCGAACTCAATGGCTTTCAACAACTTTATCATATTTATTTTATTTTATTTCTTTATACTATTTTGATGTTGCTGATGAATAAATATATTTAAAAGATAAAGCCAAGCGATTTTTAATATTATAAATATAGGTCTCTATAGAATAAGGTAAATAGTAGTATTTTTTAACGAAACGTGTAAACGTTATAGTTTTTCAATTTGAATAGAGACATCTATTTTATGTTTATTAATTTCGTAGTTTTATTGAATTCTCAATCAAGTAAAGAAGCTTGAATGCCGGTGTGCATATTAGTTATCTGACATTTATTGGCGTCCGCAGACAAGACTTGTTGAGAAAGTGATGGCTTTAAATTTAAGTGATAATGTGAAATTAAGAGGAACTGTTAGAAGTGGTTTTACAAAACAACTAAATTCCATAAAAGAAGAATTAAAAGAAGATACGCCGGATAAGAAGAAATTACAGATTTCTTTATCGATGTTAGAAGATAAACACAAACAGTTGATCAAGCTTGACTATAAAATTCTTCTTCAGAAAATAGAAAACAACGCAGACGATTTGGATGAAGAATCTGAAGTAGCTGATGGTTATGTGCGACAATTTCTTGAAACACAGGTTAGTGTTTATGAATTTATTAATGTATCTTCTAATGATATAGATAATAGTTCTAGTATTAGTGAAGCTAATATTAAAAGGAAGTTTAAACTTCCGAAGCTTGAACTTTATAAATTTGATGGCGAAATAAAAAACTGGTTACAATTCTGGTGCCAGTTCGAAAAAATGCACGAAGATTCGGATATAGTTCCGTCTGATAAATTTCAATATCTTATTCAGGCTACAGTAAAAGGCTCTAGGGCCAGAGAAATCGTAGAATCATTCCCGCCAACCGGTGATAATTATGCCAAGGTAATTGATAGTTTGAAATCTAGATTTGGTAGGGAAGATCTGTTAGTAGAAGTATATATCCGAGAGTTATTAAAATTAGTTTTGAAAAATTCGTCTTCACGAAATAACTCTAGTTCCATGTGTTCACTCTATGATAGTTTAGAATCCCATATTAGAGCTCTTGAAACTCTTAATGTCACTACAGAAAAGTGTGCCGCTATGTTATACCCCTTAGTAGAATCATGCATGCCAGAAGAATTTTTAAGGGCATGGCAAAGAAGTTCTAAGTTTATAGATGGCGCGGAAGCTAAAAATAGGTTAGATAATTTGATGGAATTCTTAAAATCTGAAGTAGAGTCGGAAGAAAGAATTAATTTAGCCTTATCTGGATTTGAACTAAAACCTAAGATTAAAAAACAGGGTATTTCAGTAGAAGACCGAATATCTACCGCTGCTGGTTTGTTATTAACCAGTCCAGCGTTCGTTAAAAGTTGTGTTTTTTGTAATGGACAGCACGAAAGTTTTAACTGCTTAAACGTGCAGAAAATAAATTTGGTTAATAAACAGAAGATTTTAAAACAATTGCTTTAAATGTTTTAAGCGAGGACACTGCTCAAATAAGTGTAATGCATTCATAAGATGTTTAGTTTGTAATAAAGAACATGCTACACTGATGTGTCCAGAAATATTCTCAAATAAAAACGTTTCGAGAGGTCATATTGATAAAAGGGATAAAAAAGAAGAGAAAACAGAACCATCTACACAGAAAACATCTGAACAGAACGCTGTTAATTTATCGAATTTGTCCAGCAATCCAAAGGTAATTTTGCAAACTTTGGTAGTGAAATTAAAAGGGCCTCATTCATGTTCATATATTCGAGCATTGATCGATACAGGTTCAGAGAAGTCTTATATTTTAACACGCACTGCTGAAAATATGGTTTACGAACCATTGAGAGAAGAACTAGTTACCCATTCTTTGTTTGGGGGAAAGAAAACTAGTAGAACTAAGCATATGTGTTACAAAATACATTTAGAAAGTTTAGATGGAAAATTTCTTTGTAATTTTGATGTTCTGGATGAACCTGTTATTTGTGAAAATATTCGTTCGGTACAGAAAGGTCCTTGGATTGATGAATTAAAAGATATGAAAATTTCCATAAGTGGTATAGACAAAAAACCAGGACCAATCGAAGTTTAATCGGTGCCGATGTTGCCGGAAGATTATTAACTGGGCGCAGAAGAAAATTATCCTGCAATTTAGTTGCAATTGAAACATATCTAGATTGGACACTGATGGGCAAAGTTCCGATTGATGATGTTCATGAAAAGTCTGATGCAATGGTTTTAACATCTTTATTTTCGAAAGAATTTTGTATAACAGACCTGTGGAGTCTCGATGCAATCAATATAACTGATCCTGTAATCCAGAAGTCCCAAGAAGAAAAGGAACGTGAATCAAAAATCAGTTTCTTGGACTCGGTTACTGTAAATAACGAAGGACGTTGTGAAGTCTCTCTCCCAGGGGCTGAAGAACGTCTTCCTATTTCTAGTAATGAAAAGATAGCGTTAAAAAGATTAGAAACCATGACTAAAAGACTTGATTCCGATAATTTGTTTACCTCCTATAACGAAGTTTTTAATGATTGGTCGACTTTGGGCATAATTGAAGAAGTTTCTATGAATTCAAAGGTAGGCTCTGTGCATTATTTACCTCATAGACCAGTGCTCAAAGAGAACAGCACAATGAAAGTTCGTCCGGTTTTTGACGCATCTGTGAGAGAAAAGTCATCCCCGTCCTTAAATCAATGTTTGGAATGTGGGCCAAACTTAATGAAGCTTATTCCCGATATTCTCCTTAGATTCCGCGAACAAAAATACGGTGTCATAGCGGATATCAAAAAAGCTTTTTTACAAATAAGCATCAAACCAGAATGCAGGGATTTATTAAGATTTTTTTGGTGGAGTGATCAAGATGAAAGAAAATTGAAAATACTTCGTCATGCACAATTAGTTTTTGGCTTAAAATGCAGTCCTTTCATTTTGGCAGTCATTATTGAATTTCATTTACTGAAATACGCTGATAATCCTTGTTATGACAAAGAGATGATAACAAAACTTCTTCATAGTTTTTATGTTGACAATGTTGTTACGAGTTTTTCTAATAGAGACAGATTGGTACAATTTATACAGGAAGCTACAAATGTAATGGAGGAAGGCAAATTCAATTTGAGGGGTTGGCAATATTCTGAAGATAATGTCGAGGCTACAATTTCACCTGTACTTGGTCTATTTTGGGACCGACAAAATGATACTTTAGCTCTTAATTTGGGCTGGCTAGAGCATTTTGAACTAGGGAAAATTACAAAACGAACCATTCTCTCCATTGCACACAAGGTGTTTGATCCAATAGGATTGGCAAGTCCAGTTTTCTTGTTGCCGAAGCTTTTATTACAGAGAATGTGGAAAGATGGAATTTCGTGGGACGAAGAGGTTGGTGTTAATATAAGAAAGGAATTCTCCAGCTGGTTTAGCGACCTTAGCTGCCTGAAACAAATATTTGTAAGAAGATGGCTTTGTGTTGATGCAAACTATGAAGCTCTTACTATACATACCTTCTGTGATGCAAGTCAACACGCTTATGCCGCCGCAACATTCGTTAGAATGAGTACTGCCGACGGAGTCGAAGTACACCTATTAGCTGCTAAATCCAGAGTTGCACCGGTCAAAATAATTACCATCCCACGTCTTGAATGAATCGCTGCCACGGTGGGAGCTAGACTATGTGCTTCAGTCATGAAAGGACTTCTGTGGGAAAATGTAAAATTGTATTTTTGGACAGACTCCTCTACGGTATTGAGTTGGATACAAAGATTACAGATCCAAACTCATGGAAACACGTACCCGGAACTAAAAACCCAGCTGATCTTCCATCCAGAGGATGTTCTGCGAAACATCTAAGGAAAATAAAATGGTGGGAGGGCCCAAGTTGGCCTAAGGAAACTGAAGATAAATGGCCCTCGTCTAATATAGTCGCTGAGGAAAACGCCACTGCCCAAGAAAAGAGGAAGTCAAAAATGCCTGTTGAGGAAAAATCAGTAAAATATTTAACGAACCAGACAACATTTTGTGAGTGGTGCAATTCACCTAAACATGAGAAGAATAGGCTTTGTAAGTACCATGGATTTGAGGGTATTTCAGGTTTTTCTCAAATTATGATAAAATTGTTCGTCTGGTGGCTTGGATTCACAGGTTCATTCCTATTTGTAAGATAACCAAAATCTCGAGGTTGAATGGAGAATTAACCCTTCAAGAAATAAATGCAGCTGGAAAAGTAGTTATGAAATCTATTCTTAGAAGAGTCTTAGGAAAGTCTAGTGTTTCTTATGAAGAAATGACAACCATTCTATGCGATACAGAATCAATAATTAATTCTCGACCTCTTACTTATATTTCTGAAAGCAATGGTGAACTTGTCCCGCTGTATCCTGCTTTGTTCATACAAGATGTAAAGCAAATGGGCACACCAGATTTTGATGATGTGGATAAAAACAAGTTGAATAGAAAATTCAAATACCGACAAAAGCTAATATCTGATCTGCGAAACAGATTTCGTTCTGAATATTTAGGATTATTGATCCAACGTCCTCAATATAAGAAGTGTAAAGAACAAATTCAACTTCGTGAAGTCGTGTTAATTGCAAAGATAATACCAAACGTATTGATTGGCCTTTAGGACGCGTCATAGAACTTATTCCCGGAAAAGATGGTGTCACCAGATTAGTCCGTCTATAAACATCAACATCAGAATTTTTACGACCTATTCAGCGAATTTATCCCCTAGAGGTATCTTCAACGTGGTCTGAGGAACGAAAGGAACTTTATTAATGCTTTTAATTGGGGGTTTTTAATTAATTTCTCAACTGATTATTAGAATTTTAAAATTATAAATCTCAGGTAGAGACCCTTTGGACTAGAGGGTTGTACATGCCGTAGATTTTGCTAGCCATCATGAAAACACACACACACACAGAGCAAAACTTTCTTTTATTAGTATAGATGTAACACTATAATGTCACCTGACTAATATTTTGACACATAAATACCTACTCGTTACTTTCGGTTATTTCTGAAAACTATGCCATATCCACGTAATTATGAAAAAATATTCAATAGTACCCGAATATTTTTAAATGATTCTGGTATAGGACGCTCTCATTTTGTAAGTGCGGAATGATTCTGATGCTGAAAACGATGTCATTCTCAAATAGGATGCTTTTTCATGCAAAAAAAAGAAAGAAAAGAATAATTTACTTCAGAAAACTAACTAATCGAACGATTTGAAACTTTCAGATAGTTTATGACACATAATAAATTTTTTTAAAAATGAGGGTGTGTTGAATTTGAAGGAAAGGGGGCTCCAGGGGACAGTTTTCTAAATTTTGCCGACACCCCTCATGTGATATATTGTTAGAAAACCCTGTGACCACTGTTTCATAGTGTAATGTTTGTATAGAACATCCTGCGGTCCCTGTCGGTGGAAGATTAAACTGCTATTTTCTAATAGTAATTTAAGCAATTTTTTCATGTAAAAATATAAATTTAGATTGAGGTTCATTTTAGTCATTCATCATGGGACTGAGCAACGCCGGGTGGATCAGCTAGTTAATAATAAAATATTTTATTTTCAAAGGAGAAAATGATATTTAATGTTAATACTATTTATGATAATCTCTCCTGTCCAATATCATTTATTTTATAGACTAAGACGCATTATTATACAAACATACACCAACAGAGTTTATTCAATTGATTTTTGTTATTATAAAATTAAAATTAATTTATTACATTTGTTTAAAATCATATTTTTTTTAGGGTTTCGTTCATCTGACAAAACCCTATTCGTCTCGCTCCTTTGTCAGTCTGTCTGTCCGTCACAGAGCCCGTTCTCAGAAACTATATATGTTGAGACTTGAAATTTTGCATACTTATAGCTGAACACCTCACATCAAACAACAAATCCTAAAATTTTGAAAAAGTCTTATATTTAAACCTCTGGGCTGTAACTTGTGTATTTTAAGCTTTTTTTTTCTACCTGAGCCCCTAATTAAGTTTAAGACTTGAAATTTTGCATACACTTATAGCTGAACACCTCACATCAAACAACAAATCATAAAATTTCGAAAAAGTCTTATATTTAAACCTCTGGACTCTAACTTGTGTATTTTAAGCTCTTTTTTCTACCTGAGTCCCTAATTAAGTTTCAGACTTGAAATTTTGCATACTTATAGCTGTGCACCTCACATCAAATGACAAATCATAAAATTTTGAAAACTTGTATTTAACCTTCTGGGCTCTAACTTGTGTATTTTAAGCTTTTTTTTCTACCTGAGCCCCTAATTAAGTTTAAGATTTGAAATTTTGCATACTTATAGCTGAACACCTCACATCAAACGACAAATCATAAAATTTTGAAAAAGTCTTATATTTAACCCTCTGGGCTCTAACTTGTGTATTTTAAACTTTTCTTTCTAACTGAGCCCCTATTTAAGTTGAAATTTGAAATTTTGCATACGTATAGCAGAACACTTGCGATCACACGAAAAATCATAAAATTTTCATAAAAGTCTTATATTATTTACCCACCGTGCTCTAACTTGTGTATTTTAAGCAATTTTTCTAGCCTCCCCCCATTGCACTGGTGGGTACTTTTCTAACTTTTGCCGACACCACTTTGACCACTTTTTCATACTATGCACATAGCTTTACATATTTCAGTTCCACTTTCTACCACCAGGGGGGCGCCTACCCATCTCGGGTGCTATAGACCCGATCCCCTCAACTAATATACCTACGGATAGTTGTAAAATGGTGTTTCATTCGAATAGATGTTTGTGTAGAATAGAGTGTGCCCCCTGGTTGCGAAATGTGGAACTAACAAATTTCCCAAAAGGATAAAGTGTTTTGAAAGGAATATTAAACGAAAGCCTCTGTGCGATCTGTGATCACACTTACCCACTTGTTTTTGCCTAATTTTGCCATCATTAGCCTTTATAAAACATTCGAAACTTTGCTTGATTTTTAGTAGAAATTGTTTAGCATTTTCGTTTCCAACAATTAGCTTCAGTTGGGGCCGAATTATCTTCTTTAGTTATGTGGCCGCCAATTGTTATTTTAATTTTTACTTGAGTCTTATTCGCATAATATTATCTCTTGACCAATCAAATCTTTGCCCCATTTCTTTAATTTTATTATGTTTTGTGTTTTGTAACAATAAATTAAATAATAACAATAAAATAAATAAAATATCCCCCCTTATGCTCCAGCACATAATATCCGTAACAACGATTTACTGTAACTTCAATTGTTTACACTCTCAGAAATAAAACTCTCACTTTTGACGATTCAGCAATCCTTGAGCTGTATTTAGTTGTTTTTGACGATCATTTCCTATCAACATCACGTGATTTTAACTAAACGTAAGCTCTCAAATATTTGATGAAAGTTTTTCCTCAATCATGGTCAGACTCAATGGATTTTAAGGAAACAGTTGCTGTACCTCCTCAAATCATTCGATTTTAGCAAGCAGATATTTGCTTGTTTATGTTAGTCCTGTAATAATTTATTTAAAACAGCGCTTTTGAGTGCTTTTCAGAAAATAACAGAAATATAGGTAGTTATTGTTTCTTCATTAGTTATTTTTTAGCTGTTAAAATTTATAGGAATGCTTATTATTATTTAATTTATTTATTTATATGTTGTTGTTCGTTATGTTTTAATTTGAAAAGAATAATAAATTTCCTGTGTTCTTCAAAACCATTCAAAAAGAAAATTTGGTCAATAAAATTTCAAACTTCCAGGATATCTTTTTTTAAAACGTATTTAAGAAGTATATTCTGTTTTCAGTCGAATTAAAAATAAACATATTTGAACACTCTCCCCTTTATAAACATTAAAGGGTTAAAATCTTATCCATCTACTCAAAGTGATAAAGTCTCACGCAATATATACTTCAAAATTTGTTATTTGTGAGCAATCAATTAACCAGACCATATTCTAATCCTTCATTGACCAAAGAAAAATTCACAAATAAATTATTTAATCTAGCCATATTATAATTATTCATTGACCATGAGAAAACCATAACATATAAGCCTTACTTAAAACTTTCAGAAATTAAAATTACAATCTACTTTTAAAAAATATAAACACGCAGCAGAATTCATTACATCAATCTAAAAGCACATCTATACAAGCCCTCCGGCGTCCTACTAGCGAGGACGGAAGAGCAACGGTCTCCTACGCCAAAGGCCGCGGGTTCGAATCACCCAGAGGAAAGCGAAAGTGATTTTATTTCTTCCTCCTGCCTTTATTGGCAGGAGCTTCAAAACTATTTGATAGATGTCACCACCAGCCCTGTTTTGACGAAACTTTTGAAGAAATATATAAAGTAATTTCATCAACTTGACGAAATATTCGCTCGAGGCATTTCCCAGGAAACGGTTTGGTCAAAAACAAAGAAAATTTTGTGAAATCTGAGTATTCATTTTTGAGTGTGTAATTGCCAGAAAAATTGTATCCGAACGGCTCTTTAGGGATCTCAAGACTCTTAAAGCTTCAAAATTTTCAAAATTTAAATTTGTTTAAATGTTAAACTTCTATCTTTTTTGAACATTTTTGCATAATTTTTTCCTTGAAATTCACATTAGAACAGAAGTTATGTGCAATTAGAATTATACCCGCTCAATAGCTAAAGCGACGTTTCTGAAACTTTGGAGTTCTTTTTTCTCCAAATGACGTTTTTGGGCATAACGCGTGGGATATTTCAAAAACTTCTGAATATTTTTTTTTTATATATAAATTTTCAAAACATATATTTCATGTTAGTTTGTATAAACAGAACTGTGAAGGACATTTCCTTCACATATTCTTTTAATAGTTTTTCCTGTTTCCCCCCCCCCCCCTTTTTAATGTATAGTTATTTTACTAAACTACTTATTTAACTCTTATTTTGATTCCGTCTCAATCATAAATTAAATTTATTTTCATCACTCATTTCATTTCAAAATACATTCTCGCTGCGCGTTTTTTTCTCAAAAAACAGTAATTGATTATGTAAGTCATGCTTTTTTTATCTTGCATTGAAATATTTTACCCATTCCTTGTACGCAGTTATTTCGGTTGATAGGCCATTATTTCTCTTTTTCTTTATTTATTTATTGAGTGTGTTTCTAAAGCTGCACCTTTTTCCATAACGTATTTTTTTTCTTGTCATAAATTTAGCTTGCAATATCTTTTATTTCTTAATTTCACGTGCCTTGGGTCATCTCTGCGGCGCCTATTAACATGGGTTTGCCATCACTCATTCAATTGCAGCTTTGTGTTTTTTTTGGCACTTCATATTTTGCTGTTTATCCGTTGGCGTTAAAATTACATATGTTGCCCTTTTCCCCCTCCTCATTGATAATACATTAACGGTTTTTGAACACGTGTCTCATTTCAATTTAATTGTCACCAGATTGCTACTGGCTTGCTTATTTTGTAAATTACTGCTCACCAATAACTCAACGCTCTAAAATGTGGTTATGACATCATTCTGTTCCTGATCGTGCATCTGTAAACATAATGTAGCTTGTCCTTCTCCAGCACCGGCCGTTAGGCTGGTATCCTCGATATGTACGAACCTGGAAATAAAGTGCCTTTTACTGGACTTTCTGAGTTTTCATCTATAAACTGGCTATATATTCTTTCTCGTATTAAAAAGGTGAATATAATACTGCTTCAAAAATCACTGCTGCTACGTGAAATAATCATCTTAAAACTGTTTTCAGAGATATGGAGTTTTAGACGACAAAAGTTGCCACAAGACTTGGTGCATCAGGGACTTATCAAGAGATTGCTGGAGAGGGACGGGTAATTGATTTTTGCAATAATTAATTGTTGCTTAGTCTTTCAAGGAATCACACGAACTCAATACCTCTTCTTGTAAAAAAAAGGATACAATATCGAAATTTCTAAAACTGCATTAATGCCATCCCTGTGTTGAATTGCAGGAATTCTTGTAATAGATATTTCCAGCGTATGGAATTTTGGGATTTAACTCTTTTTGACACAAGTGTTCTACAGAGATATTATAGGTTTTTGTGATACGATTCCAGAACAAGCGATCCATCGACGACCGTCTTCCCGTAAATGTGGTTCACGTACTCCCGGCGAAAGGTTCGAGTCTGACCGAGGGGCTTCATACCGCGACATTTCTAAAGCACGCCTTTTCGTACTGGCAAAAAAAAAAAGGAAGAAATAATTTTTGCTCCTTTGACATGACTCACTCATACTAGAAAGAGACTTCAGTGCACTGCAGTGAATTGCTCCTATTCGAAGCGCATGTGATAACATTTCTATACTTTATCAAGGACTTAAGTGAACGTGTTATTTTTGCTCAAAAAAAAAGAATCATGAAATACGTCCAAAGAGAAACCTTTTATAAATAAACGGCGTATCCAAAGTAATGTTATTAAGATGCAATATTTATGAAAGCATTTATTTTGGAAACTTATTCTCTCAAAAAAAAAGAGATAATCACCTTTTACATGTCACTATGGTTTTTAGTAATTTTTTTTTTTTTTTTTTTTTTTTTTTTTGTCCAGTTCCTTATTTTTGGGTAATTTTTAAGTAATGTTGTTTCTTTAAGGTAAGTTTATTATTTTATTAACATGAGTGCATTTTTAATGCGGCATAAACTAGTCGCAATATACATCTATATAATATATATATATATACAAACTAAAATTTTGCTTTATATAGTGTTTTCCGGTTAAGTGTATTTTTATGCTAGACTTCTTAATCTTAAATTTACTGCTGTAAAGTTTTTCAGCAGTTTCCTTATCTGTTGTAAAAATATTATTTCCTTCGTTTGAAAGAAAGTATTTATAACACACAAAAAAAAAGGGGTTTTTTTTGCAATTTTTTTTTTTGTTTTCTTCTGTCCTGTTTAGCGTAAAAAAAAAGAAACAGAAGAAAGAATTGCTTAGATCATCTACTATAATGAGGAGGTGACATAAATAAAATTTAATTCCTCATTACTTAAAAAAAAAAAAAAAAAAAAACTATAATGGTAGGATTATTAGTTTATTGTACATTTTCCTTTATTTTTATTGTTATTAATGCTTTAATATTTATCTATGATGCTCTATAGATTTATTTTTAATGATGTGGTCTGATAAAAAAATGAGTGAAAAGCATCTAACTTCATTTCATTTAGTTTCAGGTTCAGCATAGTGTTAACATTGTAATTGTGACACACACATCGAGGCAACTCACAAACAATTTTATTGTTTTACGGCCGTGAATTGCATCCAAATTGGGACGATTATTTAAATGGGAACGGTAATAATAATGCGGGTACATTGATTACTTTTTTGTTTCGCAATTCTTTTAATCGATTGTGTCTGTCACATTACATTTTATTTAAAACTTCTTTAAAGGCAATATTTTGGTAATTTGTGTTTGTTTGAGTAATTATACATCACTACCATATTTTAAATATTTTTAAGTAACACAGTTTCTATTTTCTCATAAAAAAAAAAAGGAGTTGCTATATTATAAAGTTAACTTTAAAATTAGAGAAAATCAGTGCTATACATTGATGTCTGCACAACAATGAATGCAGGAATTAAAAGAAAAGTTAATCTTACAGACACTTTTTATTATAAGTACATTCACTCTTATTATTATAATTTGTCCTTTTTCTCAAAAAAAGAAGTGGAGAACTTTTAAATAAATTATTCTGTGTCTTCTATTACGTATATACAGGTAATCAAGTTTTTGTTTCATTTTATAATTTGTGTGTAGATATGATAGATTTTTTTTTTTTGAAATATTGATAAGAAATAGTGTACAACAATTGGTACATCACCTTGTACCATTATAATTAAAATAAAACTTATGTGCTGCACTGGTACAATTTGGAGAAATCATGAATGAGGCAATTAACTTAAGTTTTTGTTTGCTGATGGTAAACTTTTCATTTGATTTTACTAAAGTTTTGAGCCATTGCTTAGTTTACATTTACATATTGTGTAATAGGGTGTATCGATTTTTAACTCTTTTTTTGTTTCCAAATTCCAAGTTGTTACAAAGTTGCTACTAGACACCACAACTTACCACAAAAAATTTTGGATTTTTAAAAAAATGTTTAGGTCACCCGCACAAGGCCTAAAATTTAGAAATTTTACTTAAAAAGTAAATTTTTACAAAAATTTTAAAAAAAACCTAAAACACTTTTTTTCTAAATTGCAAGTTAAAATTCCACTAACAATAAGCACAAAAAACGATAGAAAATGTATTTCAAAAACTTAGCACAACATTTAGGTCTCCCGCACAAGGCCTAAAAGTCGTAAATTTCATCCAATTTTTGAACATTTTTCAGTGCTTTGATATTTGTGTTGTTGCTGGTTTAAAAATTAAATGTAACTAAAGCCTCGTTAGGCTTGATTGGAATTGTTGAAATAAGTGAAATAATAAATCCCATTTCAATACGTCAAGCGTCAACTTGAAGCGATGGGGTGGGGGAAGGCCAGACTGTCGCGCCACGGGGACGCCACACCTATGAATCTCCGCGCAGACTTGTCAGTAGTCGTCTGCCCGCGAGCGAGCATTACGGTTGTGTTTTAGTGCGATAGTCTTGTTGCAAGAACCAATTGAGTGAGTGTTGTTGTTGTTCATTATGAGTAAAAAACAGCATCTAACTAGACAACCTACCGACAGGCCGGTTATCGGGCAACCTATTGATGTGAGTGAATTTAATGTTCTGCCAACCAAGATGGATGTTTTGAAGTATTTTGAGTGGGTACGCATTGAAATGAAACAAGAGGGAATACATCAGCCTGCAAAGAAGGTAATTGCATTAGGAGTTGCTTTAGAACTTGAGGAAATATGGAAAAGAGCTTCAATTCCTGTTTGTGTTACCAAAAACACAATATTTATGGTTTTAAAACTGCATGAGCAGCTTGAGAAAATTAAAAAGTGTTCAGGGCCTAAAAGGAAGTATCCTAACTCCTGCAAAGATGCAGTAACTAGCTTTCAGTCAAAAACTGAAACTGCATTGTTTGATATTTGTACTTGCAAATGTGACCTCAGCAACTGTATTTGCTCTATTGACAAAAAAGTCCCGGCACTAGAACACGAGTTTTTGCTCGACTAACGTTGTCCTAGATGGATGTCAATTGCAGAATGTGAGAAAAACGAGACTGAAAAGCTTAAAAAGCGATTAGAAAGAAAATCTAGGTCACAAGCTTTAATGCAGGTAGTTGTACAAAAAGACTGGGGATGAAAACTTAAAATCTGTTGATAACATTGATTCTGGTGATAGTACAGATTATTCAATGTCTCACACATCATGTCAATAGAGTGATTTTGAAATAAATGTACTTGATACGAGTCAAAAAGTGTTTCAAATGTAGAAATAAAACAAGTACTGCCACAACGCTTGTCTTTGTTTTCACGAGCTTGTGACTGCAGGGGCATTTCTAGTAGAGCTGTAGCTCAGTTAGCTACTGCCCTTTTGCGAGAATTAAATGTCGATACTGCGGAGAACCAAGAAGCAGTAATCGACAAATCAAAAGTAGCACGTGAAAGACTTAAGTCTTGTAAAGAAGTAAGCTCAACTCGAACCTCCGATCTGTTGGCCATTTACTTTGATGGTCGTAAAGATGAAACCATAACAAAAGAAATTGTAGCTGGTAAAAGTGTCCGAAAATCTTTAATGGAAGAACACATATCTATTGTTGAAGAACCTGTATCCAAGTATTTCGGTCATGTAACTCCCATAAATGGAACAGGAAATGAAATAGTTACATCACTTGTAAAGTATTGTGAAGAAAAAAAACTGTCGATCTTAAAAAACTAAAAGCTATTGGTTGTGATGGTACGGCAGAAAACACAGACACTTCAAATGGAGTTATCACCTTATTTGAAAGTAAAATACAACAGCCACTGCAGGCACTTGTATGTCTACTACATTTAAATGAATTGCCATTTAGAAAAATTATGCTTGCTCTTGATGGGTTAACTTCTGGACCAAACACATTTAGCGGGCCTCTTGGTGAACAACTTCTAAGCTGCCGAAATCTGGATGTTGTCAATTTTGACCAGAAGTTGATCTTAAAGAGTTGAGCACAGACCAAAAGTATCTGTACGAAATATCCAAAGCCGTATCAACAGGTACATGGACAGAAGAGTTGGCCAGACCCCGGAAACATCTCGCACGCCAGGTGGCTCACCCTGGCAAATCGAATCCTTCGTTTGTATGTAGCCATGGATGATCCGACCCCTGAGCTGAGAAAGCTTGCAGAGTTCATAATGAAAGTCTACGTATCATCATGGTTCTCAATTGAATGCAATCCCAAAATCCCGCAGGGTTCCATTAATTTTTTTAAATGATTCATTTCAGCAATTACTTAGAAGAGGAGATAAAACATGTCGTTCATGCAACGTTACAGAGAAACGCATTCATGGCTCACACAGAGCATGTTTTGATAGCTATGTTGTTTGGTGAACGAAAACATATTAGAGTCTTGGCTTATAAGATAATCCAGAAAGCTCGTGAAACAGAAAAGAAAGGGGTAAGGATATTTAAACCCCCTCAGATCAATTTTAATGCTAAAGACTATATAGATAGGATTGACTGGCAAACCACTTCAGTAACCGAACCCCCTCTTGTTACCGATATGAGCCTAGAAGAGTTACAGTTAATTGCGGGAACGGGAAAAAGTGGAAGGGTTGAATTTACAATTCCTTCTCACAATCAAGCTGTGGAACGAATTGTGAAAGAAGTCACAGAAGCTTCAAGGCGAGTGTGTGGGATGATCGAAAGAGATGGTTTCATTCGTGCCAGACTGGAAGGCCGTAAAGAGCTACCTACGTTCGAGACCAAGAGCCAGTACAAAACCTCAGTGAAGGATTAAAATGTAAGTAAGTGTTTTTTGTACTACTTTGATTTTTAATGTTTTTAAATAACATCTTTATCTTACTGTCTTCCATATAACATTTGAAATTCATTGGGGATCATTTCTATAATTTTGTAAAAATCTGTAGGCCTACGTAAATACTGTATATAACTTTCGTTTCAGGTTTTGAAGTCAAGATGAAAGGAGGAATATTTAAAACAAGTCAGTTAATTTGAAATAGAACAAGAAAATTGCGCTCATGTTCTATGAAAATACATCAGCAACATTTTGTACTTATATACTACATTTTATTCCACGTTATAATATTTTATACATTTGTAATAAACAATAGTAATCACAAATAACGATAGAGTTTATTTCAACACCTTTATCAAACAATTTACATCGTTAAACTATCTTTTTTAAGGTATACAACATTTATATATTATTTATGTAGTATGTATATATATATATGTATGTATATATATATATATATATATGTGTGTGTGTGTATATATATATATATTTATTTATATTGTGTCATTTTATGCCTCCTGTAACAAAAATACATTTAAGTCTGGTGTTTTTAACGAAAAGAAAAGGGTTCATTTACACTAAAAATTACGAAAGTTTCGTCAAAATTAACAAACTTTAGGTCTTGTGCAGGAGACCTAAATGTTGTGCTAAGTTTTTGAAATACATTTTCTATCGTTTTTCATGCTTATTGTTAGTGGAATTTTAACTTGCAATTAAAAAAAAGTGTTTTAGGTTTTTTTTAAAAAAAATTGTAAAAATTTACTTTTTAAGTAAAATTTCTAAACTTTAGGCCTTGTGCGGGAGACCTAAACATTTTTTTAAAAATCCAAAATTTTTTGTGGTAAGTTGTGGTGTCTAGTAGCAACTTTTTGTCAACTTGGAATTTGGAAACAAAAAAAAAGTTAAAAATCGATACACCCTATTGTGTAATATCTAAGAGCCTCTCTTGATATTTTATCTCAACCATGTTATCCTCTTAATAGTTTTAATGCATGTCATCATAGATACAGATTATAATATGAGAAAAAGTAATTTTAGTTCTCTTTCGTCGTTTTAAAATGCATAAGATTATCAGTAAACATTTGAAGTCAATTGTATGCCCCGCTTTTGCATACCTTCACACATTTCTTGATGTGAGAACACAGTTTTGGTTTATAATTAAATGGGGTTATATTTTTCTATTTGTTTTGTGTTTATTTTCATAACCTTCATTTGTGCATTGTGCTATTTTCTAGAGATAGCACGGTGTCATATTTTTTCTTTTTTTTTCTTTCTGTACGCAGTAAGATGGCCACTTCCGTGTGCAAAAAGGGGGAAAGTTTTTATTGTTCAATTACAGATTTCATAAATTCATGTTTTTATGTACAGTATGGAACCATTTATCCGGAAACCAGTTAACCGGAAAACCAGTTATCCGGAATGATATTTCTGATAGGTTGATTTCAGAATCTTTGCAAAAAAAGGTATCAAACACTGCCAGTTTGACAAAGGCTTTGCTTAAACAATTGTATAATTTGGTGACAACATCTGGTATTTGAAATGAAAATATATTTAGTTGTATTTTAAATGTTTTAATTTTCATGCAGAGGAAGCAAAAGAATTTTTGTTCCTAAGGGATTCCCATAATTTACGTTTTTAAAACTCTGGTTAACTTTTGATCTTTCTTGCATTGATTTTTAATCAGAGTAATCTAATAATTTAATATCAGAAATAATGCCACAATCACATAACACTTCCATAAAACTTATCAAATGGATGCTGCTTTCATGCATAACCAGTTAACCGGTAAAACCAGTTATCCAGAATACATCTGACCCCAAGCATTCCGGATAAATGGTTCTGTACTGTATATCATTATTCCACACTTTTCTTGCTTTTTTTAATGTTGGGCACTACTAATTTTATTTACTTAGATATGACATTAATAAAAAGCTACACTACCTCACGCTTTTCACATTACTTCTATATGCGCATATAAATTCATAATAAGTTCACTGTAGAAATTGTTTACAACACTTGTACATATTTGTTGTGGTTTTATATTCGACCTGGCTTTACATGCATACACATATTCACACTTCATTTTGACAAGAATTATTTTGCCTAGAGTTCAAAGTTTACACTCGCTATGGTTGGATTTATTCATGATTTTATGTGCTTCTCGTAATTTTTTTCTACATACTTGCTCATGGTTTGTGTACATTGTCATTAGGATAGAAGGTGGCAGTTCTATTTTATTAGGCAAAATTTTTTTTCTTCTAGTTAAATTTTTTTAAAGCAATTATTTTACTTACATTTCATACACTTTTAAAGACACTGCTTGCACATGCGTTCAGTATTTTGTCACATGAAATAACTCAGATGTTGTACATTATGTTTCACATACATTTTGCATTACTGATAGAATTTGATTGTTTGGACGCAGATGGTGACTCGATGCATGTTTTTTTTTTCCCCTCATGAAAGGTGACAGGATATCTTTAAAAATTGACAGTTTGGTGTATAAAATTATTGTGATAAATTATTTTCACTAGTTCGATACATTTTTTTTATGTAGACACTAGAATTGGCATCATTATTGCAACAGTTACACTTTTCTTCTATTTTAAAATTTTTATATGAAACTTGCTATGTTTTTCTTACACGTAATCTGTTATAGATAAATACACTTTGTAAGGTTTTTTGTGATCACTACTTAGAGCTAAAAAAAAAAAAAAAAAAAAAAAAAAAAAAATTATTTATTTACATTTTTCACGTTTGTTTTAACATGATTCTAGCCTAAACACCAAGTGTATAGAAGCCTATCAAGTTTTACAGTTTTGTATTTTATTATTATAAATTTTTGTCACAGCACATTGAGCTATATTTTTGTGTGCAATCACTTACATTTCTTTTAACCCTTTGCTTACGATCTATTCGACAGTATATTATTATTTTTTTTCCAACACAATACAAGTAGTTCATATGAGTATATTTGCACAATTTTGTTCATGTGAGATTACACTTAGTTCATGAGTTTATTTACACAATTCTTGTTCATGTGAGATTACAAGTAGTTCATAGCGTATAACACATTAGTTCATTGTGGCTGGTTTGGAGGTTAGAAGGTGTCTCTTCACACATATACTGTCTGTTTAGTCTGTTGGCAGCCTATTTTTGAGTCATGATATAAGTTAATAATTATTATGACATGCAGTATGATTCTATTGCTAGCCTGGTTTTTTTTTGTGTGTTTTTAAAAATTAAATAGAGGTTGTTTGTTTCTTTATAAAAAAAATATCCTTTCATTTTGTTTTTCCATAGTATCGCAATAGCCCTGCTTAGCATGCGACAAGTTCAAAGTTTTTGTTTACAACGGTCTTTGATTTTACAAGGGTTCTACTGCTTCACTGTGGCAGCATGCTACATGAATGAGATTGTAATCTGTGGATGACAGTTGTAGAGGAATACACATTTTTTTTTTTTCTCTCGTATCAATTACTTTCCTTGTGGTACAAGGCAATTGATGTGAATATGTGTTTCCTTTTCACGAATTTTTCTATTACACAATGCACAGGTGTACATTTTTTTTTCTCCCTTTCACTCTATTACAGACATGCAGCCTTCTCCTGGTGTATACCAGTTATATCTTCAAAAGATGTTAATTTAGGCTGTGCTTGCACATATACAATGCCTTTCTCTTATGTATCACCTGTTGTACATGTGTCATTCATATTAAATTTCATAATTTTTTTCATACATTTTCATTTGTATGGCTACATGATAGGTTAATTTACTTTTTTTTTTTTGTTGTTGTTGTTGTTTTTAAGGTATAGAAGTAAAAACTTATTAGATTACAGGTTATTCTATGGTGGTTTTTTTTTTTAACAATACACATACACGTTTTATTCAAGGAGTCAGGGCAGTGACTACCTACAATCTTCAACAATAAATTGTGCCTCATTTCTCATTATTTTTCTCCTTCTGTTGTCATTACCATCACTTTTATAAAAAAGTGAGTTTCAAGTACAGTGCTTTACACTTCCTGTTATCTTATTACATATATTTAAGTGTTGTTTTGTCTTTATTTACACATCATGTCTCAAAGTTGTGTTTGAAGTTGGAGTATAACCAACTCATATAGCAATCACAAGAATTGCTTTTTATTTGAATATTTATTTCAAATATTATTGAACTATGACCTTCTGGAAATAGATTTAACAAAAAATGTGTGCACACTTATTTACAGCTATCCAGAAGTTAGACTGAGCTCAGGTAATTGACATTGAAAATTTATGGGTACCAATTTTTCTAAGGCATGCTTGCATGCATGCGAAATGGAGACATATATATTCATGCTTTATTTACTCATTTATAATTTATAGCATAATTACTTTAAAACCAGGTTCCTACTGAAAATAATTTACTGTATTTTTTATGTGTGATGTACTTGAGATGAGACATGGGTTATTTTTTTTTTGTTGTTTCTTTTGCTACCACAATCCTTCTTATTCATCGTCGGTCAAGGGGGAGATATATGTGAAGGACATTTCTTTCACATATTCTTTTAATAGTTTTTCCTGTTTTGCCCCCCCCCCCCCCTTTTTAATGTATAGTTATTTTACTAAACTACTTATTTAACTCTTATTTTGATTCCGTCTCAATCATAAATTAAATTTATTTTCATCACTCATTTCATTTTGAAATACATTCTCGCTGCGCATTTTTTTCTCAAAAAACAGTAATTGATTAAGTCATGCTTTTTTTATCTTGCATTGAAATATTTTATCCATTCCTTGTACGCAGTTATTTCGGTTGATAGGCCGTTATTTCTCTTTTTTTTTATTTATTTATTGAGTGTGTTTCTAAAGCTGCACCTTTTTCCATAACGTATTTTTTTTCTTGTCATAAATTTAGCTTGCAATATCTTTTATTTCTTAATTTCACGTGCCTTGGGTCGTCTCTGCGGTGCCTATTAACATGGGTTTGCCATCCCCCATTTAATTGCAGCTTTGTGTTTTTTTGGCA